>JAEIFT010000536.1:0-176939 GCA_018904225.1 Lordiphosa mommai | reverse complement strand
ATGGAAAACAAAAAAATTTTTCCCATTAGAACTCGTTTTGGACCGATCGTTCCTATGGCAGCTATATACCTATAGTCATCCGATTTTGATCTAATTTTTCCATAATTGTGTGAAAGTATATGAAACAAATATAAACTAAGATTGGTGATCTTCGATCGAAACACAAAAGGTTTTTCTCACAAGAACAAGTTTTTGAATCGACCGGTTATATGGCAGCTATATGCTATAGTCATCCGATTTTGATAAATTTTTCAGAAGTGAGTAGAAGCATCTAAACCTTATATGTACCACGATTATGACGCTACGATTGAAAACGAAAATTGTTTTCATTCGAACACGTTTTGGACAGACTGTTATATGGCAGCTATATGCTATAGTCATCCGATTTTGATAAATTTTTTCCAATTGTGTGGAAGCATATAATACTAATATATACCACGATTGGTGACGCTACGATGGAAACAAAGAAGTTTTTCTCATTAGAACTAGTTTTTGAGGCCGATCGTTCCCTAGGCAGCTATATGATATAGTCATCCGATCCGGCCGATTCCGACAAATGTGCAGCCTATGTGTATTTAAAGACTTTTTGCAAAGTTTGGTCATAGCTTTAAAACTGAGGGAGGAGATAGCATAGAAACAGACGGACAGACGGACTGACGGACGGACGGACAGACGGACAAACGGAAATGAACTCAGCTCGTCATGCTGATCAAGAATATATATACTTTATGTGGTCGGAAATGCTTCCTTCTATGCGTTACAAACATCGTGACAATTTTAATATACTCCTCTGCAAGGGTAAAAAGGAGAAGGCAAAGCTAACTTCGACTATGCCGAAGTTTTAATACACTTGAAAAACTTTACTCCAACGATTTAAACCGGTCAAATATATATAGGATATAGATATCAGATATTTAAAATTTTAAAATCATTGATAATACAAATTTTGATACCATAAAAAAACTCTTCTTACTTAGTTCATCCGATTTAGATAAATTTTTTCAAAATTATGTGAAAGCATATAAAACTAATATATACCAAAGATTAGTGACGCTTCGATGGAAAACAAAAAGTTTTCCCACTAGAGCCGGAGTTCTTAGAGCCTATCGTTCCTCTGGCAGCTATGATATTATACACCCATTCAATTCCAAAACGTTTTGTGATTTGGAGACCAAATTTGGTCCAAAAAACCGGTTTGAAATCACAAAACTTTTTGGGAAGTGGAATTCAGAACATGTAGCTGATCCATCCGATTCGGGCGGTTCCGACATATTGGAGTGTTCAGTAAAAGAAGCCTCTGTGCAAAATTTCAGCTCGATAACAGTAAAAACTGAGGGACTAGTTCGCGTAGAAACAGATAGAACAGACAGACGGACAGACGGACGGATGGACAGTCGGGAATTGAACTCAGCTCGTCGTCCTGATCAAGAATATATATAGTTTATGGGGGTGGAAATTAATATTTCTATGCGTTACAAAGTTCTGGGCCAAATTAATATACACTTTTCAAGTGTATGAAAATTGTAAAAATCACTTTTTCAACTTTGGCTAAAAGTATTGTAATTATTCATTTTTCTTTTTGATTTTATCAATCTACAATCTAACGAGAAGTAAAGCTAACTTCGACTGTGCCGAGGATTTTGATACACTTGAAAAACTTTATCAACGATTTAACCGGTAAAATATATATAGAATATTGATATCAGATATTTAAAAAATTCTAAATCATTGATAATAAAATTATACACATAATAAAAACTTTTCTTAGTAAACACATTTCCGACCGATCGGTCCTATGGCAGCTATATACTATAGTCATCCGATTTTGATAAATTTTTCAAAACTATGTGAAAGCATATAATTCTAATATATACCAAGATTGGGGACGCTACGATAGAAAACAAAGCAGTTTTTCTCACTAGAACTAGTTTTGACCGACCGTTTTCTATGGGAGTCTATAAAATAGTCATCCGATTTTAATAAATTTTTCCTGTATGTGAAAGCATATAGAACTAACATACCAAGATTAGTGACGCTACGATGAAAAACAAAAAGTTTTTCTTAGTAGAACTAATTTTGACCGAACGTTTCTATGAGCTATATGCTATAGTGTCCGATTTTGACAAATTTTTCCAGAATGGTGTGGAAGCATATAAAACAAATATATACTACGAATGGAGATACATGATGGAAATCAAAAAAGTTTTTCTCACAAAGACTTATTTTTCGACCGATCGTTCCTATGGCAGCTATATGCTATAGTGATCCGATTTTGATAAATTTTCCAGAGATTATGTGGAAGCATATAAAACTAACATATACCAAGATTAGTGACGCTACGATTGGAAAACAAAAAAGTTTCTCTAACTAGTTCTTAGACCGATCGTTTCCTATGGCAGCTATATGTACCGTCATCCGATTCGGCCGGTTCCGACATATTAGTTGCGTGCATGCCTCTGTGCAAAATTTCGAGCTCGATAGCATTAAAACTGTAGAAACAGACAGACGGACAGACGGACAAGACGGACGGACGGACAGAGGAATGGAACTCAGCTCGACCGTCACTGATCAAGAATATATATAGCTTATGGGGTCGGAAATTAATATTTCTATGGGTTACAAACTTCTGGGCCAAATCAATATACACTTTTTCAAATGTAAAAAAATTGTAAATCGCATTTTTCAACTTTGGCTAAAAAGTAGTAGCAATTAATCATTTTCTTTTTGATTTTACCAATCTACAATCTAACGAGCATAAAGCTAACTTCGACTGTGCCGAAGTTTTGATACACGTCCAACTTTACTCCAACTGATTTAACCGGTAAAATATATATAGAATATTGATATCAGATATTTAAAATTTTAAATCATTGATAATAAAAATTGTATACCATAATAAAAAACTTTTCTTAGTAAAACACATTTTCCGACCGATCCTATGGAATATGTATAGTATCGATTTTTGATAAATTTTTTAAAAAAATTATGTGAAAGCATATAAAACTAATATATATAAGATTGGAGACGCTACGATGGAAAACAAAAAAGTTTTCTCACTTAGAAGTAGTTTTTAGACCAACCGTTTATATGGCAGCTATATGCTATATTCATCCGATTTTGATCAATTTTTCACAATTATGTTAAATCATCTAAAACTAATATATACCAAGATTAGTGACGCTACAATAGAAAATAAAAAGTTTTTCTCACTAAGACTTATTTCCGACCGATCGTTCCTATGGCAGCTATAAGATATAGTCACCCGATCCGGCCGGTTCCGAAATATTAGTTGCGTGCAATAAAAGAAGACTCTGTGCAAAATTTCAGCTCGATAGCTTTAAAACTGAGAGACTAGTTCGCGTAGAAACAGACAGACGGACAGACAGACAATCGACGGACGGACAAGACGGAAATAGAAATCGGTCGTCCTGATCAGAGAATATATAGTTTATGGGGTCGGAAATGAATATTTCTATGCAAGGGATTACAAACTTCTGGGCAAAATTAATATAAACTTTTATCGGGATTGGTATATTCGTACTATAGTCAATCCTATCTTACTTGGATTGAGAAATTTAGGGATCGACCTACCTCTAAAATCGTTTAGGATTGATTTTTATTAAAATATCAGGGATTTTTTTTGTTTCTGTGTGGCTTATTTCACCCACAATATACTACAAATATCACTTAAAAAATCTGATGATATTTATGCTCTTCCGTTGCACATATTCATCCTTCTAAGTGCATTACATTGAGCTTGAAAAGATATAAAACGAGAAGGCAAAGTTAACTTCGACTGTGCCGGTTTAATACTGATCGATGCGTTATCATTTGTGACCTCTCCTTTAATCGTGCATTAATCATAGAGTGACGCAAAACGCTTAACTAAATATATTGCCATAGTGTTATGAAGAGTTTTTTATTTTGTGAATCGTGCGTTATGAAGGAAGAATCGCTCTTGCCGCGCACCTCTAATATAAAAATAAGTATATTGGTTCATTGTGGTCGTACCAATACTGAACTGGTTTTCAAGTAGTAAACTAAAGGCATTTTAACTGATTCGAAAAAATGGATCAAGAGGCATATTTCGGTAATTGGTATGTGGCCCATGAGACTTTAGTTGATGAGTAGGTATTAAGAGATGGGCGCTGCACGGTATTCTTGCTGAATCCGGACCTTAAGAGATTTATTTTTCAGTGGGCAATCACAGGAAATTTTTCCATTAAGTAATTATAAATTCATCTCATGGTCGTCCCAAAGATTTTAAAATATTCTGAACTGCCTTGAAAGAATTTAAATTCGGGATCTTGCTGGAACCCGCGGGATCAAGTAAAATGTTTTTACCGGTTTTAAGTTTTAGTTCTAAAATTTGGTGTATGAAGCATAATTTAAGAATGTAATCAGACAAATACCAATTTTTTAAGCATTGGCAACCTCACACGATGTGAATTAATAGCAGAAGATTACAATGCAAAAACTTTGTACAGAAACTGTAATTAAGACTTGGATTGTAGATTAACCGCATTTTGCCAGGCGGACAGGGGAAAGTGAAGTGTACCTGATATCTAAAGGGAAAACTGAAATCTGTTCTAGCTTCAAGTCTTTCTGATGCATCAGCAAGCTGTCTTAGTAGGGAAGAATGGGTTGACTCTTTATGCTTTCACTTTGTACTAAATTTAATAAATTACTAAGAATCTTAATCTTACTAATTTGATGCAAGAAATAACTTAATTAATGAAACACACAAAATTGGTGCAAATTTATGTAAAAGGCAAAAGAAAGAAGCTCTTCACAATTCAGATAGAGATCACCCCTTGATAAATGTTTTAGAAAATTTAAGGAAAGAATTTTTCACACTTTGAATATATAAGATTCGTTCTGTGTATTGTACTTTCACAACAGCATCAATCCACCCTCTGCATTAGGCAAAAGCATGCGAAAAATTAACGAATGACTGACTCCTACACTCCACACACGATGCCGAAAAACTTGTGCGTTCTCATAGTTACCGTATAAGCAATTGGGCCTAGAAATGCTGGCAAAAAACATTTTCTACATAAATATTTCGTTGATTAACTTTGAATTTTGTGTGAGTGTTGTCGCTGTCAACATTTGCCATTTCAATTTGGGCGCACGCATCTCATTTGCATGGCCAATGAGTGAAGAAGGAGTGTTGCATGGATGGTTGGGTTTAGGGGGGGGGTATTGGGGGTATGCTCATTATGACACTCGAAGTGCGCCCTAAGAATCCCATTCGTATCTTCATGCTATGCAGATTTATGTTGCGTTGCGTAGCGCTTGGCCATAAATTACCATTTTAATCATTAAAAGGTGTTAAAGCCGGCTTCCCCTTTTGCGGAAGCGATGCGTCGAACGTAACGTTTGGAAAGGAAAGGAAAACAAAACGAAACGAAATGATTTCTGAAGCATCTCCCCAGAAAACCCAAAATGTGAGTGCTATGCGAGTTGATGGCCCTCAACTTTCACCCATTGCGCAGGCACTGTGGCGAAATTGAATGAATCGATTAAAATTATTCATAGCAAACTAATTTGCGCAGTGTTGACCCACTGTGCCATAACGAGGCACTGGCGCATTTGCATCCCAAAGACTGGCCACTTGTCGACATTATGTCATCTTTCACCAATTGCAAACGCTAATCACTCAAGTGGAGGGCTCCCGGTTCCAACTTAACGTTTGTTCAATTAACTTTCACTGATCAACGGATCAACCAACTGGCCAACGCCTCAAGGCGCCCTTCTCAACTTGTACCTGCAACATAAATTCCATTGCACGCATTACTTTCGATTAGCAACTATCGTTGGGCGTGGCTGTGACCCAAGGAGGAGGAGGGGGGGAGTAGGAAATCAAATTCAAAGCAACGCTATTGTCTAATTGTGTTTTTGTTGTTTCTTGCCTGTGGGCAGGTAGCTGGTTCATTCGAATTGAAATTGGCTCGAGTTGATTGACAGCCCCACCAGAAGTTCAAATGCCACAACAAAAACAACAAAACAAAACCCATGTGAAACTTTTTGAAACAGGTAAAGATGAGTTGGACAATCTCAAACTATATGGGCACACAGAGAGAGAGAGAGAGACAAATGCTCGTCAGCAGCAAATGAGTAACAAAACGACATAAGTGGGTAACTTTATGAAAAGGGAAGGAGAAGTATTTCATTTGCTCAACAAATGAAAACTCTTTTAGTTTTTGGTACAGAGCAGTTAAAACTTAGGAGAAATAAGCATTTTGAACGCAGATCTGGCTGCCTAGTAAGAGAAAACATTGGGGCGCGTTCAGCAAAAGAACTTGCTTCCTGATCAACGATATATTTCAAGGCTATTTACGTAGCCTTTCCTAATTTCAATTTAACTTGATAATAAAAATGTGTTAAATAATGAGACTAGTTTTATTAAGCTGATCAGTGATCAAGTGTTTCTGCTGAACGCGCCCATTATTTCCAGTTTTCGAATAAAATGCAATTTTTCTATATCGGATTGAATTTTTTAATGAGATCACCAGATTTGGCATTACAAAACATGTTGAGCGTCATACAAAACTGGTTTATCTCCGGGAAAATAAATAACTCCATATTATCAATCCAAAAACCAAATTTCCATTTCATAGATAAATAATTTTCCAAATCACTATTGAACCACTTTTAAAGACTAGTTCAGAATACTGAACGATTTACTGGAACTAACGAACTTCAACAAATAGTCTTCAAAAAGTCTTAGAAATGTCTCTAAGCCACTTTTGAACCGGTTCAATCTGGTTTGGAACCAGTCTAGAAAATGACAAATTTCATACTCCATATTATCAACCTAAACACCAAATTTCAAGTTCCCAGCTTAAATAATTTCTGAGATATGGCTCTGAACCACTTCTGAACCACATTTTAATACTGGTTCAGAACCGGTTTGTCTACGGGAAAATAAATAACTATCTTTTATCAACCCAAATATCAAATTGTAAGGGTAAAATAAAAGCTTAAATAATTTCTGAGATATGGCTCTAAGCCACTTTTGAACCGGTTCAATCTGGTTCGGAACCGGTCTTAAAAGTGTTAAATTTCAGACTCCATCTTATCTTAAATAATTTCTGAGATATATATATATATATATATATAAAAACCTGGGGTTCAAAGGATCCAGAAACCGGTCCGTTTACCGAACCCAAAGATTCCTCACTGGTTCGAACCTCCGAACCGAACCTCTTCCAAAATTTCGGAGGTTTACACTGGCTCCGAACCACTCTTTGAACCGGCCACCTATCGAATTCAACTGTGAATATATTCACAGAAAATTTCATACAAATCGGTTCAGCCGATTAAGACTAGTTCAGTGACAAACGCTGGGACAGAAGAAATACAGGGTTGCCCATATTCGACGGACCCATGTTTTTTTTTTTAAAAATCAAAGAAAAAAATAAAAATTTGGCGGTTGGCAATCTTAATCATTTAATTTGTTCCAAGTAGATTTGTTTACATCAATTTTTGAATATGATATCTCTCAAATGGCCGCCTCTGGCGTTGATGGCGTATTGTGCCCTTTTTGCAGCATTTTCCATCGTTTTCGCCAACATTTCGGCCGGAATAGCGGCTATTTCTTCACGAATGTTGTCCTTGAGCTCTTCTACGGTCCTTGGCTTGTTAACGTAAACCTTTGACTTCAAATATCCCCACAAGAAGAAGTCAGGCGGCGTCAAATCGGGCGAACGCGGCGGCCAGCCAAATCACCACTTTTCGACATCAAACGGCCCGGAAACAATTTCTTCAGAAAATCGATTGTTATGCGACTTGTGTGCGGTGGAGCGCCGTCTTGTTGAAACCAGAACTGCCTCATACGCTTTCGACGAATAATTGGCATCACAAAATTGGTCATCATGTCGCGATAACGCTCCTGGTTAATGGTAACAGCATGGCCATTTTCATTTTGGAAGAAAAACGGCCCAATGACCGTTTTCGCACTAACGCCGCACCAAACTGTGACTTTTTCGTCATGAAGAGGCACTTCTTGAATCTCCTGAGGATTTTCAGTGGCGTAAATAAAAAATTTTGCTTATTTACGGTCCCATTCAATGTGAAATGGGCTTCATCGGACATGATAATTTTTTAGCTTGAGTTTTCACAATTGACTTGTTCTGTTGAATGTAAATTTCAACTATTTCAGAGCGCTCGCGTGGCGTGTATTGTTCCATGGTAAAAATCTGCTTGGACTGACGCTTCAAACGCGGTATGTCATTAAGCGATCTGACATCTCTGTCAAAAGTTATGGCGTTGCCAGATGGGTCCGTCGAATATGGGCAACCCTGTATATACATTAAGAGTCGGCTTCAAAATTACATTCCTATATCTTGGAGAAGGTTTTTTTTTTTTTTCAAAAAGAGCATGAAATTCCGATTTATTTGGTACTCAGAATTAACAAACCGAATTTCATTAATATAGGTTCAATAATATTCAGTACTTGGGAGTAATTTTTCACAAATTTTCGAATTCAATTCCGTTTTTTTTTTGGTTCTATAGAGAGTAGAAAGCGAGTTTTATACAGATAAGCTTCAAAATAATATTCTTAAAAATTCATGAAAATCTAACGATAAATAATAATAATTATTTCCAGTAGTTTTTCTTTTTGTTTTTCTGTTTTTCTTCTTATAATAATTGTATAAAAGTATAAACTTTTTTGAGCATTTGCCAAATTTTAGTTGCCACTTTCAACACATATGGAAACTACTGTCAAAGTTTCAAATATCTAGCTTTTGTCATTTAGACTGTGCGTAGATTGCTTATCAGTGATTATGCGAGGGCAAACAGTTTATTCTATAGAAATAAGCGTGATTGAATATAGCATAAAAATCAAACTGGAACCCTTAGAAACGGTTTAGTTCTTGATTTTGTATTTGAGTACAGAGACACCATGTTCCATTTTGAATTAATAACAAAATGCTTGATTATTGGCCGAGTTCGTTTTCCGACTGATCAAAACCTTGACCTAACCCCCTTGTGCCTTAAACCTAATGCTGACCCACCAATTAGCAGCAGCCTCAACCCAAACCCCACAAAATCATGTCTGTTAACCCCCGCTTAACCTAGACCCCGTGGCAGTGGCATAAAAGTTAACCTGAAGCACACATTTGGCGTGATTTATATAATCGATGGTTGTCAAAGCTTTTGGCCTAATCCATGTCACAGTCTATCTAACCCACTCCCCAATCAACATTCGCTGACTGCCTATCGATTGTGTGTGTGTGTGTGTTTGTGTGACACACTTTTGCATAATTTTATTAGCGCTTCAATAGCCGCCGCACAGCATTTTCAATAAAAACAAACAATTAAAAGACAAACAAATGTCGCCAGCAGCAACAACAGCGAAGCCGCAGCTCATTGGGCACATTTTCATTGTGTTGACTTTGTAATAGCAGCAAACTAAAATTATTTAATCGTCGACTGTCATTATGTTGTATCTTGCAGATACTGTAGCTCATTTTATAAAGAGTGGGGGGTAGCTGCCACTTTATCTGCGCAACTCGTAAATTTGCAAATCAATTTCACCCAAGTTGCACATAAATTTGATGGCCAAAGGCATTTTGAAAATACAACACAAACACAAATAAAACTTCATTGTTATCAGTGATGCCAAAAAAAAACAAAACACCCAAGTGATATATAAACATATTCACACACACACATACATATGCAACTTTAGCATCATCGTGAGCCTATAACAAAAGAGTAGGCCACACAGGAAGCTGAACAGGAACAAAAGTTGAATCCCCAAAATGAGAAGAACAACTTCGAGAAGTTCTTCTGTGTCGGTGGTGGTGGTTGGTTGGGGGGGAGAGGGAAAATTGTTAACCCTAAGTTTTAACTAACAGCGAACATGTCAAAGTTTTTTATGCACTGCAACAAAAAGAAAGACTTTGCATAACAATTAGTTTTAGTTTATTAAATTTTGAAGAAGGGATGCAAACCTTTTGGCATTTTAGAGAGATCTAAAACTATCAAATGATAATCAAAGAATTGTTAAATTTTAAAATGGGCGGACATCAATCAAGAATATACAATATACAATTTATTCTTCATGACTCCCCCTCTATGCTTCAAGGCAAGTGTTTGAATAAGGAATGCAATCCGCTTCTGATCCGAACCGGGTCCAAAATATGAATTATAAAAAAATATAAGGATATAGATATCAGATATTAAAAATTTTAAACATGAAATAAAAATTTGATACCATAAAAAACTTTTCTTAGTAAAAACATTTTCCGACCGATCGGTCCTATGGCGTATACATAGTCATCGATTTATAAATTTTCAAAACTATGTGGAAGCATATAACTAATTACAGATTGGGGAGTACGATGAAAAAAAGTTTCTCACTAGAATAGTTTTGACCGACCAGTGGGAGCTATATAATATAGTCACCGATTTAATAAATTTTCAATAAGGAAGCATATAAAATAAATAAAAGTGTGAGCTACGTGAAACAAAAGTTTCTCGGCTACGATTAAGTTTTGAACGTATGATAACAAAAGTAAATAATTTTGACCGATCGTTCTATGGCAGCTATATGCTATAGTCATCCGATTTTGATAAATTTTTCCAGAATTATGTGGAAGCATATAAAACTAACATATACCAAGATTAGTGACGCTACGATGGAAAACAAAAAAGTTTTTCTCACTAGAACTAGTTTTTGAACCGACCGTTTATATGGCAGCTATATGCTATAGTCATCCGATTTTGATAAATTTTTTCCAGAATTGTGTGAAGGGGTATAAAACTAATATATACCAAGATTGGTGACGCTTCGATGGAAAACAAAAAAAGTTTTTCTCACTAGAACTAGTTTTTTGACCGACCGTTTATATGGCAGCTATATGCTATAGTCATCCGATTTTGATAAATTTTTCCAGAATTGTGTGGAAGGGATATAAAACTAATATATACCAAGATTGGTGACGCTACGATGGAAAAAAAAAAAAGTTTTTCTCACAAAACTAGTTTTTTGACCGACCGTTTCTATGGCAGCTATATGCTATAGTCATCCGATTTTGATAAATTTTTCCAGAATTGTGTGAAGGGGTATAAAACTAATATATACCAAGTTTGGTGACGATTCAATAGAAAACAAAAAAGTTTTTCTCACTAGAACTAGTTTATGGACCGATCGTTCCTATGGCAGCTATATGATATAGTCATCCGATCCGGCCGATTCCGACAAATGTGCAGCCTATGTGTATTTAAAGACTTTTTTGCAAAGTTTCGGTCAAGATAGCTTTAAAACTGAGGGAGGAGATAGCATAGAAACAGACGGACGGACAGACGGACAGACGGACATGGCTATATAGACTCAGCTCGTCATGCTGATCAAGAATATATATAGTTTATGGGGTCGGAGATGCATCTTTCTATGCGTTACAAACATCGTGGCAAATTTAATATACCCTCTTCAAGGGTATAAAAATGGGGGTACAAATGTACCCCATGAACAGTTCTAGGGTTAAAATGCAGCGCATTAATACTTTTAAAGGGCTCAGTTGTCGTATAAAATATAAATTTGAAAATAGGGGTACAAATGTACCCCATGAACAGTTCTAGGATTAAAATACATCGTATTGGGCGGACAAAAATGTCTCTCCATGCTGATCAAGAATATACAATTTATTCTTCATGCTTATATTAAACAAAACTTTGCGAATAAAACGATTTAAAATGGGGGTACAAATGTACCCCATGAACAGTTCTTGGGTTAAAATGCAACGCATCGATAACTTTTTAAGGCCAAAATGTTGTATAAAATATATATTTGAAAGGTCATATCATTAAATACTTACTCAAACAAAAAGAAATCCGTGTGAGTATTTAGATTTTTAGCTTGAAAAAAAAAATCAACCCAATTTCAAATGTTAACAAAAACAGTTTAATCTTGCACATTCTTCAGCGCAGTAGAAAAAGATTGATTGAACCCAAAAATATAAGACTTATTCCACTGTTCCAAAGATTGATTCAAGCTCAATATTAATTCCCGTTGAAGACTTTCAGCTTGAAGATCTTGTTTAACAAATACCGTCTAACGTTTACTTAGCCGTAATAATTCCCTGCTCACTTTTTGTTGCCACTGATTGCTACCTTTGTGGCGGCCGATTGACCAATTGAACAAACAACTATGTACAACAACAAAGAAAAGAAAACCAACTGAACCAACAACTGAAATGTTGCCTCAAAAAGTTGAGTTTTTTTTTTTTTTTTATTATATTTTGGGCAATTTCCAGACATCATCAAATCATTGTAACGCATCCCCATATACCCGGAGCCATGCGTCGCGATTGCCATTTATGCAACTTTTATTTGGTTGATGCGATGACGCCCAAGTGTTAAGTGGCCCATTGTCGGTAATTGCATAATAATGGGCAGCAGCAGCACAGCCACAGGTTGGGCAAGCCCAATTTTGGCATGTCTTTGATTTGTCTCGATTTTTCTTTTCTTCTTCGAGAGTATTTGCATTTCAATTATGCATTGTGCAGCGTCCAGAGTCGCCCAAGATGAAGACCAAGTTGAAGATGATGAAGACGAACGCAAACTAAACAGACAACAGGTAGACAAACAAAAAACAGGCGACGAGAAAGCGTGCTGAGAGCATTGAAAAGGGGACGAACAATGGGGGGGGGGACCCTGGGATTGCTCCATGATGCTGCAGCAGCAGCAGCACCTAAGTCAATATCAGCAGGGCACCAAGACCAAATGGAGAAATACAATTTTCGAGGTTACAACGAAACTTACATGCACTTAAAGCTAATGCTAAGGATTTGTGTGAAGCTTTATATCAACTGATTATTATCGAAATTACCAAAGAACTTGATCAAAATTTGCAGATATGCGCGAAAGCATAAATACATTGTAATTGAAGCTATAGCAGCTTTAGGATATAGTTGTCCACTGCAGAATGGTTCAAAAGCATATAAAATACATAATTCCAGGACTTAAGAACGCTTTTATTACCAGTTATGTAAACGAAAAAGTTCACGGGGTACAAGTGTACCCCAACAACTTTCAATTGTTATTTCTTGAAAAATTATAAAATGAAAATGATGTGCATTTTTTTTTATGTCAACTTGCTCATCAAATTATCTGAAGTAATCTGGGTTATGCAATGAACTGTTGAACTTAGATTTCATTTTAGGTAAACACTATAAAAAGGTGCTACTCCATATCAAGTGATATTCTTGGTAGAGCAATAAACATTGTTGCACACTTGAATAGAAATAAGTGTAATGAAAAAATGTATCCTGAAAAAAGGGCGTAAAACATTGCTTCCAAAATCCATTTGTAATGGAAAGTTATTCAGATGTTTGAGTCACCTATTTGTGACCGAGAAATTAGAATTTTTTAACTCGGGAATCAAGGCATAGATCCTACTAAATGGTGTCACGCTTTTTGGAAACAGTGGAAGCTGTTCTTTTTGCTCGTCCAAGAAATTTGTTTAACGCCGATAGCAAAAGTCATTTTTTCATCATCATCGTCTGAAAAACCGACCACATAAGAATAATATATTTGAGATTTTCATTGTCTTTAAAAACTGACTTGAAAGGAGACGAGCTGAGTTCATTTACAGACGAATTGTCTATCCGTCCGTCATTTTTGTCTCGTCATTTTTTTGAAAATTCCTAACCTCTGGCCGTGACAGTCTATTATAGGCTACGAAAACTAGTCTCTCTGTTTTAAAGACTATCGAGCTGAAATTTTGCACAGAATCTTTTTACTTCTTTTTACTGCACGCAACTAATATGTCGGAACCGGCCGGATCGGATGACTATATCATATAGCTGCCATAGGAACGATCGGTCTAAGAACTAGTTCTAGTTAGAAAAACTTTTTTGTTTTCCATCGTAGCGTCACAAATCTTGGTGTATGTTAGTTTTATATGCTTCCACATAATTCTGGAAAATGTATCAATGCTGTTGCTGCCCTTGGCAATCGGGCTTTGTTTTATCGTAGCGTCCCATCGTTTGTTTATCTTCAAATTCGAAAAATTTATCAAAATCGGATGACTATATCATATAGCTGCCATAGGAACGATCGGTCGGAAAATAAGTTCTAGTGAGAAAAACTTTTTTGTTTTCCATCGTATCGTCACCAATCTTGGTAGATATTAGTTTTATATGCTTTTACAAATTTTTTAAAAAATTTATTAAAATCGGATGACTATAGCATATAGCTGCCATAGGACCGATCGGTCCGAAAATGTGTTTTACTCAGAAAAGTTTTTTTATGGTATCCTATTTTTATTATCAATGATTTAAAATTTTTAAATATCTGATATCTATATCCTATATATATTTTACTGGTTAAATCAGTTGGAGTAAAGTTTTTCAAGTGTATTAAAACTTCGGCACAGTCGAAGTTAGCTTTGCTTTTTTTAGGTAGAAGACCAGTTCTTAAGGTTGTATTGACTGCATCCTCAAGCATGAACTTTGCTCCACTAAAATTGCAATATCTCCTGAACTATTTGGAATTTTTGAAAATGGTTTGAAGGGGATGTCAAAGGAATGCCCAAGCTATAATAATAATGCAAAAGAAAAATCGAAAAAAAATTTTTTCAAAGGTAGAAGACCAGCTCTTAGGTTGTATTGACTGCATCCCCAAGCATGAACTTTGCTCCACTAAAATTGCAATATCTCCTAAAATATTGAATTTTGAAAATGGTTTGAAGGATGTCAAAGGAATGCCAAGAAAAAAAAAAGAAAAACGAAAAAAATTTTTCAAAGGTAGAAGAGAATTGATGGTTTATTGCTGATCCTCAAGCATGAACTTTGCTCCACTAAAATTGCAATATCTCCTGAACTATTTGGAATTTTTGAAAATGGTTTGAAGGGGATGTCAAAGGAATGCCCAAGCTATAATAATAATGCAAAAGAAAAAAATCGAAAAAAAAATTTTTTTCAAAGGTAGAAGACCAGCTCTTAAGGTTGTATTGACTGCATCCTCAAGCATGAACTTTGCTCCACTAAAATTGCAATATCTCCTAAAATATTTCGAATTTTTTGAAAATGGTTTGAAGGGGATGTCAAAGGAATGCCCAAGCTATAATAATAATGCAAAAGAAAAAAATCGAAAAAAAAAAATTTTTCAAAGGTAGAAGACCAGCTCTTAAGGTTGTATTGACTGCATCCTCAAGCATGAACTTTGCTCCACTAAAATTGCAATATCTCCTGAACTATTTGGAATTTTTGAAAATGGTTTGAAGGGGATGTCAAAGGAATGCCCAAGCTATAATAATAATGCAAAATAAAAAAATCGAAAAAAAAATTTTTTTTCAAAGGTAGAAGACCAGCTCTTAAGGTTGTATTGACTGCATCCTCAAGCATGAACTTTGCTCCACTAAAATTGCAATATCTCCTGAACTATTTGGAATTTTTGAAAATGGTTTGAAGGGGATGTCAAAGGAATGCCCAAGCTATAATAATAATGCAAAAGAAAAAAATCGAAAAAAAAAAATTTTTCAAAGGTAGAAGACCAGCTCTTAAGGTTGTATTGACTGCATCCTCAAGCATGAACTTTGCTCCACTAAAATTGCAATATCTCCTAAAATATTTCGAATTTTTGAAAATGGTTTGAAGGGGATGTCAAAGGAATGCCCAAGCTATAATAATAATGCAAAAGAAAAAAATCGAAAAAAAAATTTTTTTCAAAGGTAGAAGACCAGTTCTTTAGGTTGTATTGACTGCATCCTCAAGCATGAACTTTGCTCCACTAAAATTGCAATATCTCCTGAACTATTTGGAATTTTTGAAAATGGTTTGAAGGGGATGTCAAAGGAATGCCCAAACTATAATAATAATGCAAAAGAAAAAAATCGAAAAAAAAAATTTTTTTCAAAGGTAGAAGACCAGCTCTTAAGGTTGTATTGACTGCATCCTCAAGCATGAACTTTGCTCCACTAAAATTGCAATATCTCCTAAAATATTTCGAATTTTTGAAAATGGTTTGAAGGGGATGTCAAAGGAATGCCCAAGCTATAATAATAATGCAAAAGAAAACAATCGAAAAAAATTTTTTCAAAGGTAGAAGACCAGCTCTTAAGGTTGTATTGACTGCATCCTCAAGCATTACCTTTGCTCCACTAAAATTGATTTAAGGATTTAAAATATCTGATATCTATATCCTATATATATTTTACCGGTTAAATCAGTTGGAGTAAACTTTTTCAAGTGTATTAAAACTTCGCCACAGTCGAAGTTAGCTTTGCCTTCTCGTTTTTTTTAACTCAGGAGGAATCCAAGGCATCAGATCCTAACTACCCTACCAATTGGTTATACACTTGAAAAGTCATTTTTGTCATCATCATCATTCATTTTTGAAAAATTCCTAACCTTAAAAGGGCCGTAGAACAGCCAATAATAGAGCTACAAAAATCTATCTAAATGAGTATCCAGTCAAAAAACGTATGCGAAGTTCAGTACGCTTTTTTGAAATATTACGTATACGTAAACTTCTTTATAAGAGCGTTATTTTTTTGTATGGAAACTTAAGGTCATACTCATCTCATCTCTGTCGAAAGGAATTACCATTTAAATAGTCTGTTAGCTAAAGCAGTGTGGCATTTTAGAAGTCACAGACCTATCAAACTGCCCTCTCAATTAAAACAAAATATCAAGCCTTCCTTTACTTAAAGTATCCTTTTTTTCCCCCCCCGACATATAAAAGACAACTCCTCACTTGCAAGTGCAAGCAAGAAGTTGATGGAAGGTATTAAAAATTCGGCAAAATTCATCAAAGGCGGTGGAAAATGTTGCACTTTACAGTACTTATACCCGCTTATTGCAACCAGAGAGTATTACTTGGGCGAAAGGTGCGGAAGTGCCTGCCTCAAGTGAAGATGCGAAAATATTTACGTACGCAAAAATGTGGAGGGGGGAGGCTGTTGGCTGAGCTGTGTGTATAAATAAATAAGCAAAAATATAGTTGAGTACTTGTGTAATTATGGCAAATGTTATTTGATTTTGTTAACCCGCAGCCACACGCCCTGCTGCTAGATATTTGCACTTTCGCCCAAAACTAAAATAAACAAATAAAATTCGCATGTGGCTGTGGTGGCTCGAGTGGTTCTGGTCGTCGTTTGTCGTTGCCCTGGCAGCGCCACTTTTTGGACTGCATTCATGCAGAGCAAATAATCAAGCTTATGACATATCAAACACAAAGGCACATAGCGCATAATCAGCTCCTCCTGATGCTGTTGCTCCGGCACCATCTACTATCAAAAGTTGCCATGCCATCGTGTGTGTGAACTGAACTCTTGGGGTCGTGGCACAAGCAAACAAATGTTCGCACACGCTGCATGTTGGCTCTGCGTTCTGGGTCCAGTGATACAATTGCAGTCTAACTCGAGGCAAAGATTTAGGCAAAAGCTGAATTATTACCAAGTGGATGAGGGGGGTGGGGTCAGGCAGGAATGCTAGCCAAATGAGCTACAAATACCAAAAGTGAAACCAATGGTTGGAGATTTGGTAGTTAAGTTGGATTCAAAAATTGAAGCATAAATTGAATCCCTTTGACTAACTAATAATTGTTTAAATTAACCTTAATTTATTTTGTCTAATTGGCTTCAAATTGTTGACTTGATTTTTATACCCAAATTTCAACAAAAAATGCCTCAATATATTAAACAATAGTTATTGTTGCTGTTGTTGCCAAGTGCAAAGCAAATATTTGCATTCTCACGAGTTGTTTCAGTTTCTGTGTTTGTGTTTTGGTTTGTGGCATATTTACATAAGTTATTTGCTAAAACAAAATTTTGAACAATAAAATATTTAAATGATGGCATAGAAAAATGGTATCAAAACATTACTTTTGGGTAAGCACAACTAATTCTACACTTTTTTTTTTTTTTTTTTTTTTTTTCTTTTTTGGTATTTATTGAATCTTCTCAAATGAGACTAACAATAATTTTGCAAATCTTAATCTAAAAACTATTTATAAGAAAACTATCTCCAATTGGATGTAGTTTTGTGTTCAGCGGCCCTTTAGTTACAATCGCTGGGTTGGGAGGTCTTTTCTTCTGAAGTCGGGTATGCGTTGCTTGCAGGGTGAGAGATTGGGCAAGTTGATTAGGGTGGGCATGGAGCTTCTCGATATATTTGCGTTTTTATTTGGGCTATTTTCAGTATCGACCAATGGGATGTTGAGATCGTTGTGTATACACTCGTTTCGAATGTACAATGGCGCTCCAGTGAGGATTCTAAGAATTCGTGATTGTGTTCTTTGGAGGATGTCCACGCTGCTCGCACAGGCATTTCCCCATAGCTGGGAGCCATACGTCCAAACAGGCTTTATGATGGTTTTATACAGTAAGACTTTATATTCCAGTTTTAATGGGGAACGGGAGTTAATAAGCCGTGGAGGCTATTGGCCTTCAGCTGTATTTGAAGTTTTTTCGAATCTATGTGTTTGCGCCAAGTTAGCCTTCTATCGAGGTGAATACCAAGGAATACAACATCACTTGATTGTGGGGATCAAGCTCCCGTTTAGGTATAGTGGGGGACAGGTGCTTCTGTTGAATGTGAACGTGACATGTTTACACTTTTGCTCGTTAATCCTTATGCCCAATTGGCCAGCCACTCTTCTTACTTCAGCTAGGTGGCATGCCAAAAAGTCTTGTTGCGTTAATTGGACATCGTGATCTGCTTAGAAGTTCGCCGTAATCATCATTTATTTTCTTTGGATTCGATTAAATTATAAATTCATACACTTAATGAATTTAAATATCCAACAGGAGCAGGAGCAGGAGCAGGAGGAGATAAGATGTCTTGGCTTTTTTGCAAAAAAAAATATGCAAATAAGCTGTATTATTTGACAGTTTCTATAAAATGCAAAAGCCACAAAAGGCACCAACAACTTCATCAACGTCAATGAAAACTTCCGTAGGGGGGGGGGTTGGTTGGTACAGCAACTGGGGAACCGTAAACTTGTCCATCCGAGAGTTTTGCCGCCATGCGTGGTACCCACCCCACCCCATCCTGACATAAATGTATGACAAACTGAAATGCAATAAACAAGTTGACAACTCTGACAATTTTGACAAGAGAAACATGTTAAATGCTCAGAATTATGACAAGCGACGAGGAGTCGAAACAGAAATGAAAGCAGAACAAACAAATGGCATAAAGAATAAGTAATAAGCATGCAAATGCGACGAGAGAGCCCTGCCAACTCTCCAGATACAGATTCAGTTACTTTTACTGCTACTCTAGTGGGGTATCTCATGGATACGAGAAGTAACTTTTGCCGGCAGACGCACTTGACTTAATTACTGACAGCAACAGCAGAGAGAGAGGAATAACAACAAAAAGCATAGAAAAAGAGTACAAATGAAGTCCCCACTCTATTTTGTAACTAAGCAGCCAAATATCTCTCAGTGTATGTGTGTGTGTGTGTGGAAGGAAAAGTTCCGCAATATCTCCCTACTGAGCGGGCAGGAAGTTACATAACGGAAGTGGATAAAAACTCAGTGAAGGGAACAAAGTGTGTCAGCTCAACTTCAATCAAACGATTTTCCTCAAAGATGACATTTTAGATTGATTCCTGCATTCAAAGGACAGGGAAATGGAAATGTTCAAACTGCACAGGCTTATGGCAAGCAATCTTTATCAGCTTCCCGGTTTGTCAAACATTTTGTGTGTGAGCATAAGCAGCAATGGGCAATAAACATAATATCCCCACTAGATCCGGTGTGAGTTGGGCACATATATATTTAGCTTAAGTTATGGATTTTGAGAGATAACGAAATTACTGTGGCAATTTGGATCATATATTGGGTTGAGCAAAAAGTTCATTGTCGAAGGTAGTTCGCTGCTCAAATGGTACGTCAAGGAACGGAAAAGATGTGGAGAATATGGTGGATGCTAAAGAACCTTCCGTTCGAGCTCTCGACATGAGGATGACATGAGGATGACTTGGCCTTGTCAAACGGGTCTTTTCTTACTGGAAGAGTTAGCCAGGAGACCCTTTACAAATATACAGGCACTCGCCAAAACGTCAAGGATGCTAGCGGACTACTAAGTCGGAACTTCCATAAAGTCGGAACTTTTCAAAAAGGAAATACGCTTACCAATTCTGACGTCTTCAATCGAAAAGCCCGATATCTGCAAAAGAAGCAAAAAAATATTAGATTTCAGAAAGAATTGTAAAAACTGAATTTAAAGCATTTCTCGAAGGAGCGTATACAGGGTTGCCCATATTCGACGGACCCATGTTTTTTTTAAAAATCAAAGAAAAAAAATAAAAATTTGGCGGTTGGCAATCTTAATCATTTAATTTGTTCCAAGTAGATTTGTTTACGTCAATTTTTGAATATGATATCTCTCAAATGGCCGCCTCTGGCGTTGATGGCGTATTGTGCCCTTTTTGCAGCATTTTCCATCGTTTTCGCCAACATTTCGGCCGGAATAGCGGCTATTTCTTCACGAATGTTGTCCTTGAGCTCTTCTACGGTCCGTCCTTGGCTTGTTAACGTAAACCTTTGACTTCAAATATCCCCACAAGAAGAAGTCAGGCGGCGTCAAATCGGGCGAACGCGGTCCCCCAAACGGCCCGGAAACAATTTCTTCAGAAAATCGATTGTTATGCGACTTGTGTGCGGTGGAGCGCCGTCTTGTTGAAACCAGAACTGCCTCATACGCTTTCGACGAATAATTGGCATCACAAAATTGGTCATCATGTCGCGATAACGCTCCTGGTTGATGGTAACAGCATGGCCATTTTCATTTTGGAAGAAAAACGGCCCAATGACCGTTTTCGCACTAACGCCGCACCAAACTGTGACTTTTTCGTCATGAAGAGGCACTTCTTGAATCTCCTGAGGATTTTCAGTGGCGAAAATTTTCGGCAAATTTGCTTATTTAGGTGCATTCATTGTGAAATGGCGCTTTTCACATTTTTAATTTTTAAAAGCACGTTGAGTTTTCACAATTGACTTGTTCTGTTGAATGTAAATTTCAACTATTTCAGAGCGCTCGCGTGGCGTGTATTGTTCCATGGTAAAAATCTGCTTGGACTGACGCTTCAAACGCGGTATGTCATTAAGCGATCTGACATCTCTGTCAAAAGTTATGGCGTTGCCAGATGGGTCCGTCGAATATGGGCAACCCTGTATTTGTGACCCAGGCAAGAGTTATTAAAAATGGTTGGCTAGTTAGTTTTTTTTTATATTTCTAGCAACTGTTTTATAATAGTTAATAAAATTCTGTGTGTCTCTCTCTCTCTCTCTCTCTTTCTCTTTATATATCTATTTTTGTCTTTTATGACTGACATTTTCTTTGTGCCAAACCCATAAATGACTCCCAAATGTAATAACATTTCATAAACTGGCCACTTTTGTTGCAGCATTGTCCAGTTGATTGAGCTGACAGAGTCAGTGCCAGACATGGTGGGGGCAGTAGCAATTTGAATGCAACGGTGTTGAAAGTAAAAACCCATAAAAATGACTCAAGACCTCAAGTAAAATGTATTTTTTTTGTGGGGAAATGTTAATTTCATTTCATTTTTCAGCTTAGACCAGGCTAAAATCTGACTGTGTGTGTGTGTGTGTGTGTCTGTTGATTATCTTGTAAATTTGTTGCACGTTTTTGATGCAAATCCGCTTGTCATGTACTTCAAACACACACACACACACACAAATTATACAAGTGATGTCATCACCTACTCGAGATGCAGATACATATGGTTCGCCCAGCAGATACTTTGCCCTCCCCATTTTACTGGGCACGCACAATGTCACAAGAAAATAATAATAAAAAAAATAAAAAGAGCGAGCGTAATCTGTAAGCCAAGCAGGTTGCTTTGCATTTACCCGCCGCGTATCTCTGGCCATGTATCTCAATTTGTAAGTGCAGCTCAATGGGCCAACAACAGAACAATGCGACTCGATCGAGCTACGTGCGCGTATCTGTGAGATACTTGTGACGTAATCGCAGACTCGGCATTACTTTTACCACGCCCCACCACCTCACCCATCTTTCAACGCGTTGGCTTATTTATTGGTTTTCGTTTCGGTTTCTCGTGCGCTTGGAATTTTTCTCTCTCTCTCCTTCTCTCTCTTTTGGCTGGGTCTTCGTCTTTAAGTCTGGGTGTAAACAGGCCACTTTCCAGCTATATTGGCCGGCGACCTCAATTAAATGCAAGCCACGCCCTGCTCTCGCACCTGCCAGCCCCCTCTTCCCCAACTCCCCTCCCTCCTCAACCGTTTTCACGCTTTGTATGGTGATGACCACAAAAAAACAAAAAAAAAAAAAAAGTAAACTGCAAAGAGAAAGAGCAATTGTTTCGTATTGAGAATGTATTGACATGGTTTTAATTGTTTTTGTATACCTTGATTGCCCATAATTTTTGTTTTCTTCTGTTGTTAAGGTTTTTGATACACTCAGAGAAACAATAAGGCAAGCAATAGCTTCAAGATCAAACTAATTGTTTAAAGATTTGATACTGAAGCAATTGATTGAAGTCAAAAAACTTTAGTTTTGTAATTGAAGAAATGATTGTGTAATTTTCGATAAAAAAAATGAGTGGATATTTGAAAGCTTTTAACCGAATGGGTGCCCTGTTTGCTGACACTAGAGACCTAAGCTCATGTTCTGATCTTTTTAAGGAAGTGTTTGGCGTTATTTAAACCGGTTCAGAATCGAATCAAACCAAACCAAACCTTACCGAACTGCTAAATCGTGCTCTAAGTTCGATTAATCTTAATGAGGAAGAGGTCAAAGAACAGTTCCAGCTTCGATGCTGTCAATAAAAAAATGTCCCACGGGACGGGACGGGATTTTTCGGGATTCTAGCGGGTCCCGAAAAAATCTTCGGAATCGGGACGAATCGGGATTGAATTTAAAATTTGCCTTCGGGACGGGTCGGGACAGACTAGGGTCGGGATCTGGAAGGGACGAGACTGAATTTTAAATTTAGTCTCGAGATCGGAACGGGACGGGATCGAATTTTCTGTCCCGCACCCATCTCTACTCCCGGTTGAGAAAGTTTTCAAATTATGTCGACCATTTAACCCTAAAACCCTTCCTATTCAAAACTACCGTGAACCTTCGTTGGGGTACATTCGTACCCCAGTACATTTTTGTTTACAAATCTAACAAATTCAATGGATTTTCAATGGGTTAATGATTTTGTTTTATTTTATGTTCAAATATCATTGAATAGATATACAGGGTTGCCCATATTCGACGGACCCATCTGGCAACGCCATAACTTTTGACAGAGATGTCAGATCGCTTAATGACATACCGCGTTTGAAGCGTCAGTCCAAGCAGATTTTTACCATGGAACAATACACGCCACGCGAGCGCTCTGAAATAGTTGAAATTTACATTCAACAGAACAAGTCAATTGTGAAAACTCAACGTGCTTTTAAAAAATTAATGATGAAGCCCATTTCACATTGAACGGGACCATAAAGCGAAATTGCCGTATTTACGCCACTGAAAATCCTCAGGAGATTCAAGAAGTGCCTCTTCATGACGAAAAAGTCACAGTTTGGTGCGGCGTTAGTGCGAAAACGGTCATTGGTCCGTTTTTCTTCCAAAATGAAAATGGCCATGCTGTTACCATCAACCAGGAGCGTTATCGCGACATGATGACCAATTTTGTGATGCCAATTATTCGTCGAAAGCGTATGAGGCAGTTCTGGTTTCAACAAGACGGCGCTCCACCGCACACAAGTCGCATAACAATCGATTTTCTGAAGAAATTGTTTCGGGCCGTTTGATGTCGAAAAGTGGTGATTTGGACTGGCCACCGCGTTCGCCCGATTTGACGCCGCCTGACTTCTTCTTGTGGGGATATTTGAAGTCAAAGGTTTACGTTAACAAGCCAAGGACCGTAGAAGAGCTCAAGGACAACATTCGTGAAGAAATAGCCGCTATTCCGGCCGAAATGTTGGCGAAAACGATGGAAAATGCTGCAAAAAGGGCACAATACGCCATCAACGCCAGAGGCGGCCATTTGAGAGATATCATATTCAAAAATTGATGTAAACAAATCTACTTGGAACAAATTAAATGATTAAGATTGCCAACCGCCAAATTTTTATTTTTTTCTTTGATTTTTAAAAAAAAAAAACATGGGTCCGTCGAATATGGGCAACCCTGTACAGGGTGCATTTCTTTGGCACTTGCAAATGCTGGAACCATTTGGGGACTCCTCTCATCTATGATTAACTAAATCACATCAACAAGCTCAATTTTGCTTCAGATTTTTCACATCATTTCTTTTAATTAACATAATGAGAAATTTTCGACCCAAAAACGATCAATTAGCAGCTCGAGTTTTGAATTCAATTTCAACCTGTTTGCTTGGATATTGATTTTGTTGGTTTGGCTTCTTTTTTTTTTTTGTCAGCGGGTCAGCGGGCCAGCGGGACAGCAATCAAAATGAAACACTTTTACTTTGCGTCTCGCGTTTCGCTTTAAACGATAAACAAAAAATTCGTTTCTTATGTTTGTTTTATGCGTATAATTCGAAATTTATTTTTATGTCTTATTAATTTTACATAAGCGGAGCCTTTTGTCCGCTTCCGCGAGTCTGGGAAAATAACTGAAGGCAGCCGATGCGCTGCTGCCTCAACGATGTTGAAAGATGAAGCGCAATTAACAGTTGAAGAAAAGTAAAAGTTGAAAAGGTTGCAGCTGCAGTTTTTGTTTTTTTTTTTGTTTTTTAGGTGGCAAATTCCAAAGTCACATTAATTGAAATCCAAATCAAATTTTTTGCGTGGGAGTTTTCGGCTGAGTTTTGCCAATCAACTTGTCCAGCAGCCCCCGCAACTTTCGTCAAAGATTTGAAAGCCCGAAAACTCAAATTCAAAAATGTTGCCTTTGTCAAGCTGAAGAGTCATTAAATTGTCACAGTTAACCAAATTAAAAGCGAAAGCCGCGTCAATTGGTAGATCGATCGTCGATCGTAGCTCAGTCGAGATACAACAACAGTCCCAGCAACAGCAGCAAACGCTCAAAGCGAAAACTAGACAACATTTTCCAGGAAGGACCAGAAAATGTTACGCATACGCAGTGTGGCTGTGATTCTAATCGCTTTGCTTGTGCTAAGGGAAGAAGCGTTGGCCAAGCAAGAGAGTGCACGTAAGTGACGAAAGCGCAGGATGCTTTAGTTGGGTTTCTGAGAAACCAAACCTTAGACCTCTGGATAAAATCTTAGACTTCAAGATGTGTTCGAACCTTTGGACAAAATCTTCGGTAGAATTTGAAAGATTTGAAGCGTTGCTGTTAATTTGAACAGCTTTTACATTCCTATGAAAACTAAAAATTTTGTTTGCGGTTCTGGTGCATACTGAAACACATGTTTCGGTTCTTTAAGGCCTTTTCTTAGATGATATACATTTTATTTTCGGCTCTATGCTTCATATAAATAAGACAGCTGTTCAAAAGCATTCAAATTCCAAAGCTCTATAAAAGTGTTTCTATTCATATGAAGCATTGTGACGAAAATAATTTTTATATCATTTTCGCATAGGTCTTTAGGTTCTAGCTTATTTCCGTATTCGGTAAAGTATTGATAACTCAGTTTTTAAAATCGGTTTACGCACCGGTATTTACCGGAAACATTAAAAAATCCTTTTAATCAAAGACTAGGGTCCGGAAAAGAATTCTTTGTAAATAGAATAAATAGTTTCAAATGCTTCCTCAGCCAGCAGGAAAAATATTTTAAAATTTTTGGGAGAGTTGAACTTATAAGTACGAAACTAAAGCATTTTTATGTAATTTCCTACAGCAAACTAATCATTTAAGGTTCGGGTTCCGATAAATCCTTGATTAGAACAATAAAAGAACAAAAAACGAGAAGGAAAAGCTAACTTCGACTGTGCCGAAGTTTTAATGCACTTGAAAAACTTTACTCCAACTGATTTAACTGGAAAAATATATATAGAATATAGATATCAGATATTTAAAATTTTAAAATTCTTTATAAAAAAATTTGATACCATAAAAAAAACTTTTCTTAGTAAAACACATTTTTCGACCGATCGGTCCTATGGCAGCTATATGCTATAGTCATCCGATTTTGATAAAATTTTCCAGAATATGTTGAAAGCGTATAAACTAAAAAAACAAGATTGGGGACGCTACGATAAAAAAAACAAAAAGTTTTCCCACTAGAAGTAGTTTTTTGACCGACCTCTATGGGAGCTATATGCATAGTCCCCGATTTTGATAAATTTTTCCGTAAATTATGTGAAAGCATATAAAACTAACATATACCAAGATTGACGAGGTCGCTAAACAAAAAAGTTTTTCTCACTAGGACTATACTTTTCTGACCGATCGTTCCTATGGCAGCTATATGCTATAGTGATCCGATTTTGATAAATTTTTTCAGAATTATGTGGAAACATATAAAACTAACATATACCAAGATTAGTGACGCTACGATGGAAAACAAAAAAGTTTTTCTCACTAGAACTTAGTTCTTAGACCGATCGTTCCTATGGCAGCTATATGATATAGTCATCCGATTTTGATCAATTTTAAATATGGAAACAATAAAACTAACACAAGATAGTGACGCACAAGGAAAATAAAAAAGTTTTTCTCGAACGCGATTCGGCCGGTTCCAACATATTAGTTGCGTGCGTGCAAAAAAGAAGACTCTGTGCAAAATTTCTAGCTCGATAGCTTTAAAACTGAGGGACTAGTTCGCGTAGAAACAGACAGACAGACAGACAGACAGACGGACAGACAGACGGACGGAATTGAACTCGGCTCGTCGTCCTGATCAAGAATATATATAGTTTATGTGGTCGGAAATGAATATTTCTATGCGTTACAAACTTCTGGGCAAAATTAATATACACTTTTCAAGTGTATAAAAACTGCGAGCCTAGACTGTACCGGTACGATGTTTCGATTCTTTTTGCTCTATTCGGTTCTAACAATATGGGTTCTCGAATACCGGTTTATAAACAAGGAATTTTAAATATTGTTCTGGTTCTGTTTCATAATCGGTTCTTTTCGGAATACGTTTTCGATCTGCGTTACGGTTAGATTGTTTGCTTAAAGGAGATTTTACTTTTTCTGTGATTCTTTTATGGATCATATATTAGATCAGAGATGTTTCTTTTTACATTATTTCGATTTCTTTTATTCTGTTTGTAGTGCTACAAGGAGTTTCTTAAATTAATGCAGTATACATATTTGAATGATTCGGTTAGCAAACCAATCGAAAGCGATTTGTAAAACACATGGGATAATTTGAATCGTAGACGACTCATATACAACTGTTATATGACACTCATACGACTCTTTAATAAGTCTTTTACAGCTCATGTACTCGTAAATGAATCATTCAAGGCTTGTACTCAACTCTTATTAGGCTCAAGTACAAAGTGCGTTAATAGTTTTGCACTAAAAAAAAAAAAAAAAATTTTTTACAGATATGTCAAACAGCATGGTTGTTGTGGTCTTGCATTTCTTATGTGCTATTTTTGATTCTCTTTCACATCTTATTCACATTTAAGCTACTGAATAGTGGGTGCGTTTATAGTTATGAACCAGAGTTTATTAACCGCTCTCCTAAGTCGCTTATTAGACTTATAAAACTTTTATATGATTCTTATAAATAGACATAGGATTTTAGGTTTTTCAGAATGAGAGAAATGAGTTAAAAAGCAGGGACCGAAAATAACAGTTATGGAAGTGAAAAAAATTACTACGAAATATGGATCCCCTGATAAAATGGAGTACATGAATCTTCATAATTTTGAATGGCGAGTCCTTAAATGGGATAAATTTTTATTTGCAATTTTTATCACAAAAAAAATTTTTGAAATTGTTATATTATAATTTTTAAATAAAAATTTTGTTTTAACAGTTAAATGGTAATTTGTATATAAAAATTTTTGAATAACAGTTAAAACTAATTTTTATTATAAAAATTTAAATTAATTTTTTTATTTTTAAAAATTTTTAATGTTATGAAAATTTTTTTATAATAAAAAATTTTTATAAAAATTACTAATCTAGTAGGTTTAAGTAAATCTTGTATCCTTCTATCAAAGATATTCTATAATTTACAAACGCCTACTAGATAAGTAATTTTTATATAAATTTTTATAATAAAAATTTTTCATAACAATTAAAAAGTAATCTTTATTATAAAAATTACAAAATTAAAATTAATTTAAATTTTTATAATAAAAATTATTTTTTAACAGTTATTAAAAAATTTTTATATAAAAATTAACATTTAACTGTTAAAACAAAATTTTTATTTTAAAATCATAGAATAACGATTATTTTTAAATTTTTATGTAAAAATTAGAAAATAATTGTTATTTCAAAATTTTGATCCAAAAAGTTATAACAGTTACGGTCCCTGTAAAAAGGCAAAAAAAAAAATGGCTTACTCATTGCAGTGCTCAAATCAGAAAATGGTTCTTGAACAAAATATTCACCGTGGCCTACTTGGATTAAATTCAATCTGAAAGACCTAAAATTCTATGTCTTCTTATTAGAGTCGAATCTAATTCTTATATAACTCTTCCGCCACACCCATTAGAAAGATACATATCTCATCCCAGAAAGCATTTTATGATATTCACACATTCGAGTCCTCTATCTGATTAAAAGCTCATTTACTGATCATAAATGATTATTTATATTTATTATTTATATTCCTGAACATCTTTTGGATTTTTAATTTGACTGACCTACGTTTATTTTACAGCTCGTTGTGACGTAAGTTCAACTCTTAGGGAACCCTTACAAAAACTCTTATACGGTTCTTACACAAATAATGTATACGTAATACGTATACGTAATTTCTGCCATTGTTTTTCGATACGTATACGCCTCTTAAGCTATACAAATTACCAATCAAATGCGACTCATTTACATTTACTTTTACAATATTCAACAGCTGTTTAATGCCATCCGCCTCGTTTATCTCGTTCTCTTTCAACCCCCCCCCACAGCTCGTCAATTTGGTGGACAAAATTTTGGCAATGGCTTGGGTCCCGGCTTATCGATGGGCGGCTTTGGCTTTAACCCACTACCGGGACCAGGTCTTGGTCCTGGCCCTGGTCCTGGTCCTGGTCCCAGCCAACAGGGTTGCCCGCTCTGTGATTCGTCGGTTTACACTTACTGTTCCCACAAGATGATACACGATGCCTGTTGCTGTGATTTTCCAGGTAATTAATCAACGTGTTTTCCATGCGGTTTTTATGGCTTCGATTTTCATTCCGCCAGCCGGAATGCCATTAAAGCCTTTGGTGACATTATTTATGCGCGATTTTTAATCGCTTTGCATTTATTAATTTTATTCAATTTTATTTCTGGCGCGCGCTTAATGCGGCTTCCTCGCACAACTGTGAATTGAATTTGCGTTTGACTTTTTGTTGTCGTTGTTGTTATTTGTTGCAGCAACCCAGCTGCGCCCTCCACAATGCTCCTTCTACGATTGTTCGCTGCTTTACGCCAAATCCTGCTACGAACACGCCCTCATTAAGAACTGTTGCTGCAATAATCCCTACTGATGCGAACGGTGGCGGCGAACGGCAGTCACGCTTGGGTTATCCTTATCGACTATGTGATTTGTTAGCATTTTGTTTAATTTATTTATACACTCGCTTTAAATTCTCGCAATAATAATAAAAAAAAAACATTCAAATTAAAATTAAAAAAACACACAGAGAAATCGCATCAAAACTATGCCATTAATATTTTTTTAATGGCTAAAGTGCGGACCCGCGCTTTATCTGAAGTACCACGTTTTTCCATTCATTATGTACTTTGAGTGAGAGATAGGCTGGGGATAGAACTATCACTTAATTGGAGTATTTATTTATTATTTTTGTATATGCAATTTTTAAAGAGCTTCAGAGATTCTACATAATACACGCAGTTTATGCACAAATAAAAAAATTATCATGATTTTTGCCCTTTAAAGTATGCTATGTTTATGCATTTAAATAATTAAGGAAAACATTTATTTTGAAGTAATACTTATTATTGTTCACCTGCAAAGGGTATATTAATTTTGCCCAGAAGTTTGTAACGCAAAGAAATATTCATTTCCGACTCCATAAACTATATATGGGCATTTCCATTATGTCGAACTGGACCTTCGTACACTTTTGAAGTGGAAAAAAGAAAAAATAAAACGTATTTTTGATTTGACAAAAGGCTTAACTTATTGCTCTTAATTGGCCCTACAATTGGTGCTAAGGTTGATTTTGGGCAATTAATTTTTTTTCAAGATAATTACAAAAAACCAAGGCATTCGCACGGGACAAAAACAGAAGTGGTTTTTTGCGACCAACAATTGACAAGCCGATTTTAGCGAATCCTGAGGCAATATTTCAATCTGTTAAATTTAAGAACATTGCACATTGATGACACTTAAAAGCGGTTTTGATTTTACCCAAAATAAACTTATACATTTCTTAAAATTAAATTTTAAGCACTTTCGCACGGGACATGTCGTATGGGACATTTTCTTCCGTCATAATAATAATGTTATTTCAGTAACTCTTTTAAGGAAATTATATATAAATAAGCGGAGTTAAAATGTTTTTAAGTCAACAGAAGATTTCAATGTATTCATTTTCGCATAATAACAAAAAACAAAAAATTTTTTTGTAAATATTGGGTCGTACTTTAACTTTTTTCTTTACCGTATGCAGGCTCTCTAAATTTTTTTTCGCCGCCGATTTTGCTCATTTAGATATAAAAAAATAAAAAACTATGATTTACAAAAAAAAAACATTCATGTAAGAAAAAATTTTGAATTTCACACTGACGATGTCGCACGGGACCAACTTTATATAAGTACCCAGATCACAAATATTCTCATTTTTCAGCATGATTCTTTTTATTTGAATTGTATTAAAAATCACTATTTGTACTCAATATTGGATAAGCCTTCCACATGTACTTTTGACGCACAGATAACAAATGTTGTTTTTCAATGTCGCACGGGACATCGAAAAATGCGATGATACAAATAAAAAAATTACGTTATTTAGCAATCGCATAGTCTCTTTTGCATTTTTATTTGACTCTTTGTATCCTTGGAAAGATTTAATAATGCAAAAGTCAATGCATAAAAAAAGACATTAAAGAACAATTATCAAAACAAAAAGTGCAGGGGTATATCATACTGAGAATAGTTGAGCTTGCGCGACTTTGCTTTTGAATATCTCGAAGTGGGTTATAAATAAATGTAAAATTAGTTTATATTAGTACAATTTGACTGTTTTCCTATGAAAATATCATAAAGCAAGGGGTTTTGAAAAACTTTAAAATTTTTGGTCTCGGTGGACCTTGTGGTGGAAATGCCCATATATTCTTGATCAGGACGACGAGCTGAGTTCAATTCCGTCTGTCCGTCCGTCCGTCTGTCCGTCTGTCTGTCCGTTAAAGCTATCGAGCTGAAATTTTGTACAGAGTCTTCTTTTTGCTGCACGCAAGTAATATGTCGGAACCGACCGGATCGGATGACTATAGCATATAGCTGCCATAGGACCGATCGATCGGAAAATGTGCTTTACTAAGAAAAGATTTTTTCTCAATGATTTTGAATTTATAAAACCCTATGCCTGTCTTTTTTCTACGTATGCAGTTATTTTCTCAGTTGCCAGTGGCAAGTTCTCTGCTCACATTGCCGACCCCTGCCCTAAAGTGATAAAAAAAAAAATAGCAAAATAATAAATTTAAAAAATTCCTGATATCAAAATGAATATAAAACATTTAGCAATATCGGTCATAAAAGGTACGGATCAACATTAACTATAAATAAGTATTAAACCTGGGGGCAGAAGCACCTAAGATAATTAGGAAAATGTACCCACCCTCTAAACATAAAATAAGCATATTTCATTTTACATTTTTTGTCAAATCTCTGCTGATTAATTGATTTTTAATATGCAAGTTTTTTGTTTTTTTCTGTTTTTTTTTGCTCGCTTTGATGTTGTTATATTATCTAATCCAAAATTATGTGCATTAATAAATTGTTTTTAAGCGACGAAAAGGGAAAAAATAGATAAATAATATTAAAGCGCTTAAAACTTTCTATTTAAAGGCATAGTTAAATTTTTATTAATTAATTTGAGCGTAAACATGGCTAAATATGCATAAATAAAATATGAAGATGAACAAAAAAAAACAAATAAAGCAAAGACTTGGTCGATTATTGAATTACAACAACAACAACAACAGGCGATTAAAAACAAAACAAAAACTTCTCGTCGCTTTCTTCAGCCGCCCAAAGCATAAATCTACATTTACAAAAAAATATACAAAAATAGAAGAAGCGAGAAAATCTCTCGTAATCCACACACATAACAACAGCGGCAGCAGCAGCAGCAGCAGCAGCAAAATGCCAAGAGTCCAAGGCGCGGCAAGAAATATTAGCATATTACATAAGAATTTTCACTTTCATTTGGAATGACGAAGACACTCCACAGCCGACCAGCAGCAGCAGCAGCTGATGACGAAGAGCGCTGGTGACTGGCGACCGGAGACCCCCCCCCCCTGGCAAATACTTTTTTGCTTGATTAGCATAAATCTCTATATTAAGTGGCCCGTTTCATGGCCAAAGAGCCGGGGGTAAGGCGTTGATGGGCGACTGACAGGCGGCAAGGCCAACCAATCCTGCTGGGGTATGGCAACTTTGTTATGCGCTTGGCTTGGCAAGAGGAACTTTCTGTTTCATTTTCAATTTCAATAAATATAACCATATGAGCCGGATCTAGCTGGTACGCTTAAACAACAAAAATAGAAGGCTAACATCGGCTACGCCGATGTTTTAAATACCCTTGCAGTTTTTAAAAGGCGCTACCATTGATAACAAAAAAGTTTTTCTCACTAGAACTAGTTTTTTTACTGACCATTTATATGGCAGCTATATGCTATAGTCATCCGATTTTGATAAATTTTTCCAGAATTGTGTGAAGGGATATAAAACTAATATATACCAAGATTGGAGACGCTACGATGGAAAAAAAAAGTTTTTCTCACTAGACTAGTTTTTACTGACCATTTATATGGCACTATACTAAGTCATCATTTAGATAAGATTTGAAGAATGGATAAGAACAGAATAAAAAAAAAGATTGGGAGCTACGATGGAAAACAAAAAGTTTTTCTACTAGAACTAGTTTTTTGACCGACCATTATATGGCAGCTATATGCTATAGTCATCCGATTTTAATAAATTTTTCCAGAATTGTGTGAAGGGATATAAAACTAATATATACCAAGATTGGGGACGCTACGATGGATAACAAAAAAGTTTTTCTCACTAGAACTAGTTTTTTGACCGACCATTTATATGGCAGCTATATGCTATAGTCATCCGATTTTGATAAATTTTTCCAGAATTGTGTGAAGGGATATAAAACTAATATATACCAAGATTGGTGACGCTACGATGGAAAACAAAAAAGTTTTTCTCACTAGAACTAGTTTTTTTACTGACCATTTATATGGCAGCTATATGCTATAGTCATCCGATTTTGATAAATTTTTCCAGAATTGTGTAAAGGGATATAAAACTAATATATACCAAGTTTGGTGACGCTACGATGGAAAACAAAAAAGTTTTTCTCACTAGAACTAGTTTTTGGACCGATCGTTCCTATGGCAGCTATATGATATAGTCATCCGATCCGGCCGATTCCGACAAATGTGCAGCGTATTTGTATTTAAAGACTTTTCGCAAAGTTTGGTCAAGATAGCTTTAAAACTGAGGGAGGAGATAGCATAGAAACAGACGGACGGACAGACGGACAGACGGACATGGCTATATAGACTCAGCTCGTCATGCTGATCAAGAATATATATAGTTTATGGGGTCGGAGATGCTTCCTTCTATGCGTTACAAACATCGTGACAATTTTAATATACCCTCTGCAAGGGTATAAAAAGCCCTTTTTATGAGTAGACAAACGAACAGCGCTTGCAAATTATTGAAATTTATTATTATTAAAATTCGTGCTCTGTGAGAAATATGTTTCGCATGAAAAGATTGTCAAATGGGTACATCAACAAACAGAATTGCTGCAGAAATGCAGAAATGCTGCGGTTTGTGGGCCGGCGGCATCATTTGAACGTAATTTTTCAAAAATAAAGAAAATCGCAACGGTAAGGTAAATTAAATGCTTTCCTGGAAATCCTATAAGAATCGCCTGAATTTCAAGCTGATCTTCTCTAGAAGACCCTATCAGCAGACTTTTAATCCCTGGCCCCATTTATGTGATGTATATTTAAGGTCGGCTTGATTTCCTTTCTAATTGATTCTGTTACGCTCTTTCCCCTTGGTTGGCGCAACAATTGTCCAGGCAATCGAGCGAATGGCCACACCCAAACGCTTGCCGCATTGACAGTTATTGGGCGAAACAAATTTCACTTTTTTTTTTGCCCCCATCCAGTTTTCCACTTACTCCCAAGAACTGCCGAATAGGCAAGGACGGAGACGACATTGGGCGAAGACGAAGGCAACCGAGATAATCACAAAAGTTTTGTAATAATTTCAATTTTTCTTTCTCATTCTTCTTGCCTCTTCATCTCTGGGTTATTCTTTTTTTTTTTTTTTTTTGGTCGCCGTTTGCACTTTTCTAACAATTTCCCTTCAAATGAAAACCTTTAATGGATTTCAAAAGGAAAATTTATTTTGACAATGACAATGAATTTTTCTTGCTTTTCGCCTCTCTTACACATTTTATTTTATTTATTCATCTGCCGCTTGGTATGTTTTTTTTATTGCCGCTGCAAAAGTTTTTAATGAGCGCGCGTTGAAATTTTATCTGCGAACTCTGAACGACGCGCGGCGCGACGTTCCTCAGCGCTTTTGCCTTTCGTTTCGCTACGCTTTTTTCGTTTTTTTTTTTGCCTTGTTCTTTATGAAGTAAAAACTCGGGACACGTTTACTTCATCAAATGCGCTTAATTAGAATTAGCATCGGAATTTGGGTGAACAACAACACCAACAACAACAAAAAAAGGAAACAACAATGAACTATGTAAGCTGAGCAGATGAGGATGAGGGAATGAGGCGCTGGAGAAGTTAAGCAAAAATGCCAGAAATTTTGTGGAAAATGTCAAACGGATTGAAGCTTGTAAGCTAAGCTGGATAAGACCAAGCAGCAAATGCAACATTTAGTTAAAGTTTTTACGATTTAAAAATAAGGGAATTAGTTGCCTTAAAAATGAATTCAATCAAAGTTCAAATTCGCACCGCACCATCGCACACGCTTGTTGCCACACTTCTAATAGTCTTGTTTTATGCACGAAAAAAAATCGCAGAATTTTATGGGACAATTTATTTTAAAGCTAAGGAATAGTACATTGCGCTAATATCAAGGAAAGTTGTAACAAACGAGGTAATCAAAACTCAAATTCGTAGCTCCGAAGCTATTTTAACCGAGAGCTATGCATTGTGTGAGCATCCAACTCGAAACCATGCACTAAACTCCAATGGAAATGCATCTCTGAGCACTGCACCATCGCACACGCTTGTTGCCACACTTCTAATAGTCTTGTTTTATGCACGAAAAAAATCGCAGAATTTTATGGGACAATTTATTTTAAAGCTAAGGAATAGTACATTGCGCAAATATCAAGGAAAGTTGTAACAAACGAGGTTGTTCACAATTCAATCAAAACTCAAATTCGTAGCTCCGAAGCTATTTTAGCCGAGAGCTATGCATTGTGTGAGCATCCAACTCGAAACCATGCACTAAACTCCAATGGAAATGCATCTGTGAGCACTGCACCATCGCACACGCTTGTTGCCACACTTCTAATAGTCATGTTTTAAGCAGGGAAAAAAATCACAGAATTGTGTGGGACAATTTAATTTAAAGCTAAATAATAGTACTTTGCCTAAATATCAAAGAAAGTCGTAACAATCGAGCTTACCCACAGAACATACCCTAAAATGGTTCTTTTAGGCTTAAATTTCAACTACAAGAAGTTTTCTCTCACTATTTCGCCAAATTCAAGAGCTGAGAATACTGCGAGCTACTCAAAAAACTTAACTTCAATCTTATCAATTTCTTAAACCGATCTGCCATTGCAGCTTAAGGTTAAGCTTAATGGGGATTCCCCTTCAGGGTGGCTGCCGCCTGATGCTGTGTGTGTGTTGCTTACCTCATTATTATTTTTTTATTTCACGTTTTTCTTCTTCTCGATTCACTTATGATGAACCATTGCGAATGATAATGATAATTATGATGATGATATATTTTCTACAAGTTTTTCATAATTTGTTTGCTATGCTTTCGCTGCTTTCGATTACAAGAGACGAAACGAAATGGCCTTACATAACCCCCAATCACAACCCAATTATCAAATAATTGAAAACAAATTTTTGCCATTAGCAATTGTCGAAAGAGAATAAATATATAATATATATATTTATGATATTTGTAATATATTTGCTGGTTGTAATTACGATCGCGTGACCAAAAGTGCCAGAGCAAATTAAATTCGCATAAAAAAACGTTGCCAATGGCCCATGACAAAGGAAAGTGAGGAGCAGGAGATGAGACCACATTAAAACGACCAAAATCAGCGACTGAGTTCATGTCTTTTGCCAAGTCATCACAAATGATCATAGATGATGGCGGAACTAAGGCAAAAGCCAACAATTAAATACCAATTTACGAAATCAATTTTCATCTTCTAGAATTTCCCATAGGTGCTTCCTTCATACTGCGCTGCGCTTTCTCGTAATAAGCCTGTGCAGTGGTGGGTCCAAACACAATGGCCCAAGCAAATACAATTTGCAAGCCACAAAGGCCAAAAGACCAAACAAAAGGCCATCATCAACTGAACTGAAAGCTGGGAGCAGCGGGAGTGTAAACAGTGTGTCTTGTCCAAGCATAAGCCAGGAGACGTTTTTAACTTTCAATAACAATGAGAGAAGAGCTCAAAGTCAAGCCAATGTTAAAGGAATGTGCCAGTGGAAGGACACTAAGAGACAATGGCATTTGAGATGGGTGAGTTGAGGTTGGAGGAAAGATGGAATTGAGTCGCGTCTAAGTGGGTGCTCTCGTGTCACTGCAAGCGAAAGAAAGTCAAAAATGCGGAAGTGCACGAATAAAATATAACAAAAATTCCAGAATCATTTAGAGGAGAGTTCGGGACTCGGGAACGATGTTATCTACGATGTAAAATCGTTGAAAAGTTGTCAATATATAACTTGCTTGCGATGTAACTGGATGCGCAAGCGTGTTATTTTACTGGCCTAAGAAAATTTTCGTCACGATGGGTGCCGCAATTGCTTACAATAGACAACAAGCAAGCATTGATTCAACCGTAATATATTATGGGGATAGCCGAAAACGCTATGTACCTGGTGGTATTTTACTGGACAAGCTTGGCCTAAGAAAACTTTTGTCACGATGGGTGCCGCAATTGCTTACAATAGACAACAATTAGATACGACTGTTAGCAAAGTTTCAACCATTGATTCAACCGTAAAAGAAAAGCATCCAGGATTAGCCAATCGTTATGACAACGCTCGACCGTATTCATGTCAAAAATTATTGGAGCTGAACTGGGAAGTGATTTTAACTCCACCATATAGCCCCGACCTTGCACCTTTAGTTTATCATTCGTTTTGAGTTCTTCAAAATTCTTTAAATCCTAAAGCATTCCTTTCTAATGAGGCTGGTTCAGTTTTACAATAAGGACGAGACTGTACATTAATAAAAATTGGTGACCCCGACGCTCATCAATATTTTGTACTTTATCTGCCCATGAGCCATCTGTGTATTTTAGTTATCTGTGGTTTTGGCTAGTTTTGGTGAAACTGCTGCCAATGTATGTGTAGTCTTGTTGTATTTCTACGACCAATAAAAATTGGTGACCCCGACGCTCATCAATATTTTGTACTTTATCTACCAATGAGCCATCTGTGTATTTTAGTTATCTGTGGTTTTGGCTAGTTTTGGTGAAACTGCTGCCAATGTATGTTGTAGTCTTGTTGTATTTCTACGACCAATAAAAATTGGTGACCCCGACGCTCATCAATATTTTGTACTTTATCTGCCCATGAGCCATCTGTGTATTTTAGTTATCTGTGGTTTTGGCTAGTTTTTGTGAAACTGCTGCCAATGTATGATGTAGTCTTGTTGTATTTCTACGACCAATAAAAATTGGTGACCCCGACGCTCATCAATATTTTGTACTTTATCTACCAATGAGCCATCTGTGTATTTTAGTTATCTGTGGTTTTGGCTAGTTTCTGTGAAACTGTCGGAATATTCTGCAGCTGCCAATGTATGAAACACGACAAAGAACTGGAAAAAATTCCCAAAAAGTAAATAGACTAACATATTTCTACATACAAACGATATAAAAAAAAAAAAACAATAATAATGCTTTAGCTATAGCTGCACAAACCAGACAAGGAAAAAGGAAAGGAGAGAGAACGTGAGAGAGAGAGAGAGACTGGCACAAAGCTAAACCCACTCGTCGTGTATTTGTTTAGTTGATGTCCTTAGGAAAAATTACATTTAGTTTGTCTGTTTGTTGTTGTTTGCGTTGCTAAGCTCTTCAAAAACAACATCACAGAGACAACAACAGGACTCGCAGCTCTCGACTTGAAACTAGAAACTCAACCTGGCCTCGCCTCGTATGCACGAGAAGGAAGCAGAAAGCAGGCAGCCACGAAAAAAAAGGGCAGAAAATGAGCGCAGCCAACAAACCAGAAACAATGAACATACTAAAAAAAAACAGAGGAACATTTAATGTTGTTGTTGATGGGCCAAAACAATTGCAGCTAACAAAGCCAAAGGAAGTGTAGTGTCATTGTGCAGCTCTACATATGGCAGAGGTGGAAGTTGGCACTTACGCGGAATGATTCTAATGATTCAAGCTGAAACTGTTCAATATATGCTTTGGGAATTTCTTTCTTGTCTAATTCTTCAAAGTTAATGGTTGAGCCAGGCCCTTGCCACCCCCGCGGTTGGCTGCATTTGCCCTGCTCTTGCTGTCATTTTGTGTTTGCTGGTCACGTTGCTGCACTTAATTGTCGAAAGTTGTTGGCGGCGTTGTGCAAAAAACTTGCCCACCCCACCAAGTTCGTTCGCTAATTGCTCGCAGTGCGTAAATTGCGTGCGTTTCTCATTTAAAATCAAATGGTGGAAAGTGCTAAGAGCCTGACATTCTCCAAAAAGTTGGCCATAAATTCCATTGAGTTTTCTTGAATTTTTTTTTTTTATATATTTTATTTCATTTTCAAGATTTGTGGAAATAAATTATGTTCTTGTTGTGTTTTATCAGGCGGAACACGAGACAACTGCCTGATGCTCATGCAATGCCACTTCCGCCTGCCGCCTCCGCTTCAACCAGTTCGCCCTCAGGGAAATAAAGGCATAAAAAGTTGGCTTTGCTTTCGTTTCAATTCAGTTTTTTTTTTCTTTTTGTATTTTTTGTTTTATTTCTTGTTCAAATGGAATATGTACACTCAAAAATAAAACCAAGTAGTAACGATAAGTGAAAACCAAATTCACAGGTAATAGGTTTTCTCATCTTCATGGATTTTAAATCTAGGTGCTTTTTGAACAAATTTGTGTTGCCTACTTTAAGGCTGAATTTAAAATATCATGATTTAAAAATGCGGCCAAAAAGTAGGCAACACATATTTTATTAAATAGCGCCTAGATTTGAAACACAAAAACATGAGAAAACGGCCCTTGGGTAGTTTTATCATCTTTATGTTTCATTAGGAAAGTAAATGTTGCCCACTTTTAGGCTGCTTTTAAAATATCTTCTTATTCACCTTGATTTCAAAAACATGAAGATGAGAAAACGGTTGGTATTGGTCTACAAGACCGAAAGATAATGCAAAGTAGGCAACATAATTTATTAAAAGCCTAGATTTGAAAAGAAAAACAGAAAACGATTGGTAGTTTTATCATCTTTATGTTTCATAGAAAAGTAAAGTATTAGACTGCTTTTAAAATATCTTCTTATACCTGATTTCAAAAACATGAAGATGAGAAAACGGTTGGTATTAAGAAATATTGATTTCAATTCAATAGAAATAAGTTTACTACTGCTCTGTTTTTAGAATTGCCTACTTATGGGCGCCTTAATGAATTAAGATTGGGCGCGTTCAGCAGAGACACTTGATCAATGATCAGTTTAATAAAACTGATCTTATTTTTTGGCATACTTTTAGGCGGTCTTGTTTAATTGACATTGTGAAAAGCTTTATATAAATATCATATTAAACACAAGAGGAAAAGTAGGCAACGTAAATTACTAAGAAAACAGATCAGCAGTTTTTCGCGAACGCGGCTTTCTGTATTTGAACACAAGTATTCAAAATGGTTTTCCATTCCTATTTTAAGAAAGTTTTGTTTTAATATTTAAATGTTTAATATATAATGTAAGGGAAATCTCAGGCAGATTTTATGTTTCCAACTGTTTTTGAGTGATTTTAGAGCTGATATACCCCTTTGAGTATTTTACCAGCGTATCGTGGGTTAAAATCTATTCAAATGGTAAAAGATCTTTATTTAGGCCGAACCATAATTAGGAAATATTTTATTGCTTTTTAGAAAGATTTGATATAAGTTTTCTCATTTCTATCTGTCACATAAACTAACAAACATCAGAGTCTAATTAAAGTTTATCTGACACTTAGATTGAAGATGAGAAATCGGCCCCAAAAAAGATAAACTTATAATTTACTCTGTTATTTGTAAGACTACGTGACAAAGATGAGAAAGCGACAATAAAACAGAGAATTTCTTAATTCTTGGTCGATTTTTTTGTTGAGAGTTGAGATACCGGTACGTACCGAAATAAAAATCTTAGTACCGAATCGGATCCAAAAACCGAAATAGAACCCTTAACCGAAATTCAAATTTCGGTACGTATCGTTGTTTCGGGATTAATCCCTGGTGTTTTTGAAGTGTTTTTAAAAACAAAACTCTGAAAAGAAAAACCATAAGATCTTTTTCAATTTGGTTTTTTATTAAGTGTTACAAACAGATTTGTATTAAGCACGCAAAAATTTAATTAAGCTTCACTTAACTGTATCTATGCCATCACATTTCGAAGCTAAATTAAGCAGTAAAATTTTCGTAGTGTATATACATACTTGTATTTATTTACAACTGTGTGTGTGTGTGTGTTTGTATGCTGTTGCAGTCGACTCTGCTGGCTACACATGTCAAACTTTCTTTCATATCATTGAATCAGAGAAAGTTACATAAAAGTTTCCCTCGCCTATAAGTATGCAAAAAAAAACAGCAAACAAACAAAAAAAAATGCTCGCACACGCCAAACTCTGATAAAAATCGCAAAAATTCGAAGCAAATTTACAGCAGTTGACTGAGGGTGAGCAAACTGTGTTCAACTTAATTTCTGGTATTTAGATTGATATTCAATTTGGTAGGAAATCCCTTAAGTGGAGGCCAGTGGCCGATCGCTTTCATTTGTCTTGAACTTGCCGTTGCACTATGGTTCAAAAGTTGAATTTACATTCTAGAAGCAGTATTCCAAGTCTACGTTTAATGAGAATTTTTTGAGTGCAATTCTACCGTATACAAAATATATCATGATAAATGCCCTTAAAAGTATGCAAACTTTATTTGCTTTAATATTTATATTTATATATTTGAACGAGTCGGTTATGGAAGCTTCATACATAGTTTAAAATGCGCATTTGTTCATATTGACGGAGCAGATATAGTTATACCAAATAAATTAGTGTTAAGGCAACTATAAAAGATAAAATTTCCTAATTATTCCTAACCAAGGACAGCATACTTTGAAGGGCATTTTTCATGATAAATTTTGTGTGTATGAACGAGGTATTTATAAGACATTGTTCCTCTTCGCAATCCACGCTTTCCATCAAGGGCAGGCAAACATAATCAATATAAAAAAAAGAGTCGTTAATGTGATTTCCGAAATTCCCGGTTTGTAACCTCATTTTACTTTTATACCCCGTTTCTGAAGCGAACAATAATTGCCTGTCACCTATTTTGCTCTCCTTGATTTTCCGAAAAATCGCCCAAAAGGAAAAAATGGCCGGAAAATTCTTCATGGAAAAACTATTTCATCCGATTGACTTCAAACCGGTTTGTGAGGATGGGAAGCGAATAATAAGACTTGAGATTTTTCGATGTTGGAAAATCCTAGTACCCGAAAAGCCGGGAGACTCCTAAGGTTTTAAATTCCATATGGAAAAAACTATTTTTTCTGAATGGCTTCAAACTCGGTTTGTAAGTGGATAGTATGCAAATAATTGATATGCGATATTCAAATGTCGGAAAATCCACACGTTACAAGAAAATGCCCGATTTTGCCCGGAACCAAAAATCAGATTTTAATACCAATGCTCTGTATCATTTGGTGTGTTGGGATGGTAAAAAGTTAATAACCATAAGAATCTCCATTATCATATATTGCGTAAAAGTTAACGCCATCTCCATAAAGTGTCCTATATGGTAGTACTATTTTTGCCCGATTGGCTTCAAACTCGGTTTGTATGATACTATGCAAAATTATTGACAAAAGATTTTCAAATGTTGGAAAATGCGCCCAAAAAGTCGGGAAATTCCCGGAAAATTCCATATGGAAAAACTATTTTTCATCCGTTTGGCTTCAAACTCGGTTTGTGAGGGTAGCCCGATAAACAAAAAGGCATGGATTTTTGTTGGTGAAATTCCACCCACAAGGAAAATGGCCGGAAAATTATATAATGGAAAACACTATTTTTCATACGATTGACTTCAAACTCGGTATTGTTCAGGATAGTATGCCAAAATTAGCGTAGACGATTTTCCAATGTTGGAAAATTCGGAATGTTATTGGCAAACCCCCTTTTTTTTATTTGGGAATTGGCTTCTAAAATCGGTATTGTGAATACTACATTATAGAAAATAATTAATGTACATTCTGAATAAAGTTCTGGTAGAGTCTAATTGGTTTTTTGCCTGCCCACAGGCAAATTTTGATACTCAATGTTTTTGGCGTAATTTTGTTTTGTGACAATGGCTATTTGTGAGCCGATCTGAATAAAATTCGTTTTGTGAGATCTAGGGTCAGAACAAAATGGAAAACACGTGTTTTTTGTATTTCGGGCAATTGTTCGCCCATTTGCCAAAGGTCGGAATTTGGGTGCAGGGTGGGTTTTTAGCCAATATTATTAAATTTGGTTTGAAAGCCTCTGGTCATGATTAAAAGGAGTAAATGATTTTTTAGCTTTGCGCTACTCACCCTTAAGGTCTGATAATGGGTGCCCGGGTTTGCCCTAAAGCGTAATTTTTACGCTTAACGGGCCAAAAATTTTTTTTAGGTGGAAAATAATTTTAAACTCATTTCCTGATGGTCGGAACAATTGGGGGGGGGTGGGATCATTGCCAAAGTCTTCTCCATACGTTATTTTTTGGCGGTTTTTGCCCGATGGTGGCCGAAATCGTGCGCAGGTTAAAAAATTTTTTTGTTTTGCCGTATGAAATATATCAGCCTCAGTTTGTATATAAAAGACAACTTTTAAGTGTGGCGCCACACGAATTGTGTGAAGTGCTGCAGGCTGGGACAATTATGCTTAAGTCGGATCTTGTCTTTAAAAAAAAAAATCGTCTTTTGAACCACAGTGCTGTGTCTTCTATTAATCATGGTCAGAATTCGGGCATGAAAAGTGCAAGCGTTGGCAATCGATGCACATGCAGCGCATATATTTGCATGTCGATCTGCCGGCGGCTCCTGCTTCTGCTTCTGCTTCAGGTGCCCCGCCAGTGGCAATAAAACTGTCAACAGTGTCAAAGCGTCTCCACCTTCCCAAAAAAGTTTACTAAAAGAAAATTCAACGATTTATTGTTGGTTTGCCGTTGCAGTTGCAAGTTGCAAGGAAGGCACCGTGCAAAGATTCATGGCAATGTGAATTTAACAGCCATTCGCCCGGCAAGCGGACCATGCCAACTGGCAAATGGCAAATGGCGCCGCCAGCAGTCGCTAGCGAAGCCAATTTGAAGCGGGACCCAGTTACTGCTGCTTCTTCAAGCTCTTTTGCTTTTGCTGCAGGCATTTCTGGCCGCTGCTGTTGTTTGCTCCATCATCCAGCCAGCGCTCATTAGCGTTGAACAAAGGAAGGAGGATGCCCATTGAACCACAGTTGGAAAGTTGAAGAGAAAATGAAAAGCATTGAAAATTCAATTGAAAATGAATCATTGCGTTCAATGGAAGTTGTAAGCCAAGGAATTGCTTTATTACTTGGCCGGAATACAAGAAGAATTGGTAAATTATGCTAATGGCCGGTAATTGAAAAAAAAAATAAAAAAAAAAAAAAAAATACTAGAAGAACCCGGCGCGCTTCGCTTCGCCACCATCAGTATAGCCGCCAAAATAAAAACCAAAAAAAAAAAAAATTAAAACACCCCTCATTAAATGAAAATTATTTTCCACGGCCCGTTAAGCTGGCCCAACGTACAAACAGTAAACCAATTTCGCTACATTATCCGACCTTGAGGGTGAGTAAGCCAAGCTAAAAACTTTATCCTATTTAATTGGCCCATAGAGCTTTCAAACCAAAATTAAATACATATCGGCTAAAAACCCACCCCCGCACCCATAATCCGACCTTTGCAGTGAACTTCCCGAAATAAAAAAACACGTGTTTCCATTTCTGACCCTAGATCTTACAAAACGAATTTTATTCAGATCGGGCTCACAAATAGCCATTGTCACTAAACCGAAATACGCCCACCATTATTCTTACTGTGGGCAGAAATTCTACACCGAGAAATCAAAATGTATAATTATTTTCTATAATGTGTACACAAACCGATTTTGAAGCCAATCGGATTAAAATAGGTTTTACTATACTAGTTTTTCCGACTTTTCGTGCGGATTTTCCATTGGAAAATCTTATGTCTATATTTTGCATACTATCCTTACAAACCAGTTTGAAGTCAATCGGATGAAAAATAGTGTTTTCCATATAGAATGGGGTGGTTTCCACCAACAAAAATCACATGCCTAATTATTTAGCAAACTACCCTTACAAACCGAGTTTGTAGTCAAACGGACTCAGAAAAATAGTTTTTTCCATATGGAATTTTCCGGGAATTTCCTGACTTTTTCGGGCGTATTTTTCCAACACGGAAAATCTTATGTCCAATTATTTTGCTTACAATTTCACAAAACCGAGTTTGAAGTCAATCGATGAAAAATAGTTTTTCCATGAAGAATTTTCCGGCTATTTTCTCTTTGTGGGTGGATTTTCCACAATCGAAAAATCGCACGTCTAATTATTTACCTTATTATCCTACAAACCGAATTTTTGTTTCACAATCGGATGAAAACAGTTTTTTCCATATGGAATTTTCCGGGAATTTCCCGACTTTCGGGCGCATTTTTTCCAACATCGGAAAATCTTATGTCTAATTATTTTGCATACTATCCTTACAAACCGAGTTTGAAGTCAATCGGATCAAAATAGTTTTTCATATAGAATTTTTCCGGGTATTTTCGCGGCGATTTTCCAACATTTGAATATCTCATGTCCACCATTTAGCATATACATCCTTACAAACCGAGTTTGAAGCTAACCGAAAGAAAAATAGTATTTTCCATATGGAATTTTCCGGGAATTTCCTGACTTTTTGGGTGGATTTTCCAACATCAGAAAAATCTCAAGTCTTATTATTTTTTTTTCTGCTTACCATCCTCACAAACCGAGTTTGAAGTCATTCGGATGAAAATAGTTTTTCCATGAAGAATTTTCTGTCATTTTCCTTTGTGGGCGGATTTTCCGGAATCGGGGTGAAACAGGTGTCCAATTATTTCGCTTACTTTAGTTACAAACCAAATTTCAAGTCAATCGGATGAAAAACAAAATGTTCCCATAGTAGCTTTTTCCGAGTTTTCCATCCCTTAGGGGTGGAATTTCCCAAAACCTCACTTTCAACTCATAAGGAAACTTCTGTGAAAATTTCACCTTTTATCTCTACTGTTCAGGCCTATGTTGATTGCCAATGAATCAGTCAGTCAGTCAGTCAGTCAGGAAGACAAACTCTTATATATAGAGAGATAAGACTAACATCGGGTACGCCGATGTTTTAATTACCCTAACAAAAGTTGATTCAATTCAATCTTGATTTTTAGGGACCTCCAAACAAGAAATTTTTATGGACTTTAAGAAAAAAGTAGAGTATTACGTATTTGGAGACTTTCCTCTTGCCTTGGGCAAGAATTTTTGTTTGAATTCTCGGAAAAACCATCAGAATGTTGCTTTGTCCGGGCTTAAGCTTAAAATGCAAAATGCATTGCCTACTTTTAGGCACCCGCAAAGTACCTGCTAGAAATGATCTAAGCTTCAATTTAATTAGTGATTAGTCTCCTCCCATCAATCAAGCATATTCAATTCTTTTTCAATTCATTTTCTAAATAGCACGCTTATGTGGCGATTGTGGTGTAGTGGGAGAGGTTTTTTTCGTACCTTGTTGTATTGTGTGTCCTCTTCTCTCACTTGTCCTCGCCATAAGCGGCTTAAAAACAGACAAAGATAACGACACAGCCCACTCCACCGCCTGGAGAGCCAAACAGCTCTACACTTATCATCATGCAAATTCCTCCTTCGCTGACCATAAAATATCCACATCATACTGTGGCATATGGAAGCGAACCACCACTCTCTCTCACGGGGGAATACACGTAGTCGGCTTTGTCCCCACATCGCTGTTAAATGCTACAATTTAAGCGGATTTTTCAATACACAACAACAACAAGAACCAACATGTATGTATGTACGATTAAGTGGCACAAAGGCAGGTGGAGCTTCTTTCTTTTTTGTTTGTTTTTTTTGTTGAACTTGTGTCTAAACATTTGGCCAAAGCCAAGGCTGAAAAATTTCTAAACTGAAGTCGTAGCAAGCTCTGCTTGGGCAATTGTATTTGGGTCAGTGTTACTTTTAGTTCACAATAAACGTTGTACAAGTTTTTTGTGTAGAATTGAAAGGCAAAAGCAACACAAAACGCCAACAAGTAAGAACACAGACAACCAGACCACAACACCAGCAACATGGCCTAGTAGTAGTTTTCATTTCATTTTGCCTTTTTGACCAAATAAATTTTCATAGCAGATAAATCACATTTGGCTAGAACACACACATACATATATATACAGGGACAGGAAGGACAGAAAACAATTGGCTAACGAGGGTGACCACAACACTTTTTGAAGTTTGTAACAAAAAGCAAATTTCAGTAAACTTGTTGCCTTCTTCTTTCAGTGGTTTTAAAGCGATCGTTTGTAGTAACCCCGAGCTGCCAAAACTTCTGAACAAATACAGGGTTGCCCATATTCGACGGACCCATGTTTTTTTTTTTAAAAAAAAAAATCAAAGAAAAATAATGAAAATTTGGCGGTTGGCAATCTTAATCATTTAATTTGTTCCAAGTAGATTTGTTTACATCAATTTTTGAATATGATATCTCTCAAATGGCCGCCTCTGGCGTTGATGGCGTATTGTGCCCTTTTTGCAGCATTTTCCATCGTTTTCGCCAACATTTCGGCCGGAATAGCGGCTATTTCTTCACGAATGTTGTCCTTGAGCTCTTCTACGGTCCTTGGCTTGTTAACGTAAACCTTTGACTTCAAATATCCCCACAAGAAGAAGTCAGGCGGCGTCAAATCGGGCGAACGCGGTGGCCAGTCCAAATCACCACTTTTCGACATCAAACGGCCCGGAAACAATTTCTTCAGAAAATCGATTGTTATGCGACTTGTGTGCGGTGGAGCGCCGTCTTGTTGAAACCAGAACTGCCTCATACGCTTTCGACGAATAATTGGCATCACAAAATTGGTCATCATGTCGCGATAACGCTCCTGGTTGATGGTAACAGCATGGCCATTTTCATTTTGGAAGAAAAACGGCCCAATGACCGTTTTCGCACTAACGCCGCACCAAACTGTGACTTTTTCGTCATGAAGAGGCACTTCTTGAATCTCCTGAGGATTTTTCAGTGGCGTAAATACGGCAATTTTGCTTATTTACGGTCCCATTCAATGTGAAATGGGCTTCATCGGACATTTTTAAAGGCACGTTGAGTTTTCACAATTGACTTGTTCTGTTGAATGTAAATTTCAACTATTTCAGAGCGCTCGCGTGGCGTGTATTGTTCCATGGTAAAAATCTGCTTGGACTGACGCTTCAAATGCGGTATGTCATTAAGCGATCTGACATCTCTGTCAAAAGTTATGGCGTTGCCAGATGGGTCCGTCGAATATGGGCAACCCTGTATATAACTGATAACTTTAAAGCGTGGGGTCACACAAAATGTGCAAGTGCTGCCCATCACGATTACGGCCAGTGTTGCCAACGTAATTATTTGATTTGCTTATAACTTGAATATCGTTCATCTGATCTGGAAAGGCTGTATGGCGGATCGATAAGAAATGACGTTTAACAAATATGCCTAAAAGGTTCTACCAATCTGTCTTTAAAATTGTGGAAGATATGAGATTTTTTTTCAAATTGTGGGGGTGGCAACTCTATCATCGTTCATCTGATCAGGAAATGATGTATGGCGGATCGATAAGTAATGATGATTTAAATATATGTCTAAAAGGTTCTAATAAACTATCTTCAAAATTGAGGGAGATATGAGGTATTTTTTCAAATTGCGAGGGCGGTAACTCTACTATTGTTTATCTGATCAGGAAATGATGTTTGGCGGATCGATAAGTAATGGTGATCATTATATATGTCTAGAAGGTTCGAATAATCTATCTTTAAAATTGTGGGAGATATAGGGTCTTTTTCAAATTGCGGGGGCGGCAACTCAACTATCGTTCATCTGATCGGGAAATTATGTATGGCGGAACGATAGGTAATGATGATTAGAATATATATCTAAAAGGTCCAAACAAGCTAGCTCCAAAATTGTGGGAGATATTGCGGTGGCGGGAGGGGATGTATCAAAAATTTTAAACAAACTTGATCTGCGTGTAGACGATACAAGTCTGAAATTAGTAGGCTTTTGAACAGCTGTGTTATTTATACGAAGCATAGTGCCGAAACTAAAGTTTATGGCATCTGAGAATAGGCCTTTAAAAGTACATTTTTAAAGTCACTGTAAAGATGCAAAAATTTTGTAGGTAAAACTGCGATCATTTATTTGCCACCCTCGCTGGGCCAGAGCTCCAGAGCCTATACTTGACTATCTCTCTCTCTCTATCTTCCCTTTTAAACTGCCAGCCAATACACCAAGGAGTTATTAGTTAAGTTTTTGGATAGCAACATGGGTTGCCCATCAAAGCGAACCGCATTCCCTCTCCCATCCCCCCCCCCCCCCTCCTTCAAAATTCGTCTCTATCTTCATGGTGCTGAGATTGAAAATTGTGTACAAATTTTTTGGGGTTTTTGTTTGGGCTACTGAGAGCCAGAGTTTGGGTCGACTATTTGCACAAAAAATATTGATTGTTGCATGTAAATTGACTTAAATATGGCTAGGGCCACAAACACACACACACACACACACACACATACACGCACATGGACAGTCGATTTTATCTGCTGGTAGTTGGCATTGATGATGTTGCCATTTTTGGGTTTGTCTGCTTAGACTGCCCCAAAATCAGCAGCAGGCGGAGCTACTCCTAGTTTTAACTAGGGGGAGAGAGAGAGGGAGAGGTACACAACCTTTTGACTGCAATGCGTTTTGAATTTCCTTTTTGTATACCCTCGCAATGGGAGAGTATTATAAGCATTGTTAACATACAATTTCATATTCTGTACCAAAGGAGTGTAATGAGTGTGTATCAGCCTTCTTATGACCTCTCAAAGGTAGATTGTTCGAACTTTATAGACATTGAAGTAATCAGCATTATTTCTGACGATCAGATGAATAAAGATGACATTTTGAACCTTGAAAATGCCGAAAATTTATATATACTTTTTAGAGAGATTGGAAGCTTTACTTAAGACTACGGTTCCAAGAAATATTTATTTAAAGCCGGAAATAATTTTTATACACTTGAAAAGTCATTTTTGTCATCATCATCAGTCATTTTTGAAAATAAAATCATTTAACCTTGAAAAGGCCGTAGAACAGCCAATAATAGAGCTACAAAAATCTAACACTGCTTTTTGGAAACATTGGAAGCTGTTCTTTAAGACTACGTTCCAAGAAATATTTATTTAAAGCCGGAAATAATTTTTATACACTTGAAAAGTCATTTTTTGTCATCATCATCAGTCATTTTTGAAAAAATTCCTAACCTTAAAAGGGCCGTAGAACAGCCAATAATAGAGCTACAAAAATCTATCACTGCTTTTGGAAACATTGGAAGTGTTCTTTAAGACTACAGCAATAATAGAGCTACAAAAAGTCTATCACTAAGCATTTTTGAAACATTGGAACAAAGCAATAATAGAGCTACAAAAATCTATCACTGCTTTTTGGAAACATTGGAAGCTGTACTTTAAGACTACGTTCCAAGAAATATTTATTTAAAGCCGGAAATAATTTTTATACACTTGAAAAGTCATTTTTGAAAAATTCCTAACCTTAAAAGGCCGTAGAACAGCCAATAATAGAGCTACAAAAATCTATCACTGCTTTTTGGAAACATTGGAAGCTGTTCTTTAAGACTACGTTCCAAGAAATATTTATTTAAAGCCGGAAATAATTTTTATACACTTGAAAAGTCATTTTTGAAAAATTCCTAACCTTAAAAAGGCCGTAGAACAGCCAATAATAGAGCTACAAAAATCTATCACTGCTTTTTGGAAACATTGGAAGCTGTTCTTTAAGACTACGTTCCAAGAAATATTTATTTAAAGCCGCAAATAATTTTTGAAGGCGCGTGACAAATTCCTAAACTTGAAAATGCCGTTAAAACAGAATACTTCATATGAATAGAAACACTTTTGAAAGCTCTTTTTTTTTTAAAAGCTGTGTTATTTATATTTTCCCCAGTGTAGCACCCTAAGTTCCAACAGGAAAAGATGTGACCAATGTCCACTCTTTTACTTCGGTATTGCTTTGAGCTATGTAGAGCAGAGTTCGCCAGCCATAGCCCCTGGGGGCCGAACACATTCGGCAGTTCACATGCATATGAGCCGAAGGCTAGCCGAAGTTATGCCTGACTGATTGCCAGAGAATCAAACTCAACCTAAGCTGCCCAGGCAACACTTTCTCAATCCTAATGTAGAGTAGACTTAAGGTGAAGCACTTTCGTTCGAGCTCAGAAAATGATTGAAATGGCTAATGTGTTCAAATTGTGGCTGATTTTCACGCGTTTGTGTTGCGAAAACGTGTGTAAGGCAGAGATTCTATATCAAATTTTTCAACCATTTTTCCATGCATCTCCCCATCGTGTTAGTTAAGGGCATTTGACCTTCGCCTAGGATTAAAATGTTGCTTTTACTTTTTGTGCTCAACTTGATTGCCATTGCCTTTCTGCATTGATTTAACTTTTGCTGATTTTTGCGTGGCGTTGCTTCCACGACGAAGTCTCGGTTCTTCAATTGGCAAATGTGCTCGACCATCGTACCATCTCCCTCGCCCTAACGTGCTGACTCCCACAGTAGCCTGTCTGGGGCGTTCGTTGTTGTTGTTGTTGCTATAATTCGATTAGATTTTGTTTCAGATTACAGATTCAATTTAAATTTCAATCATGAATTGTAGCATTTTGCAATGCCAAGTCCAGAGGGCTTTTTGGGATGGTCTGCGTGTTTGCGGTTTGATTTGGATTTCATGCTTGTTAACACATCGTTCTTTTTCCCTCACACCCTTTAAGGATTTAGGATTTAGCTTTAAGTTTTTGCCAGCGGCAAAAATTCATAAGTGAATTGAAAGGGTGGCAAATCCAATCAACCAGCAATTGCAATATAAACGCAATGTCAAGGATTTGCGGAGGGCCACCTGCTGGCAGGCTGCCCTTGCTGACTTTGGAGCCGACTTGTCGAAACAAAACAACAACACAAAAAGACGCTGGTTGCCAGGATGGCGAGGACAAAGCCTCATGGCCATGTCTCCTGTTACGACCACCCCCGCCCCCCACATGTGTTCCTCCACCTCCACCTCCCAGGCAAAAGTTAAATTTTGTGGAAAAATGCATTCATGTGCATCGAGCAGTGAATCCGATGGAGCCTGCAACGTTGCCCAATGCCAGACGCACGCACATGCAGCCTTACACACACACATGCACTTTGTGTGCTTACATATGTCGAAGTCGCATCCGCCGAAGCTCATCCACACATCCGGATCTGGCCCTTCATCCACATCTCTCGTTGCCATTGGCAACATTCCATGAAGGATGCGTCGCAATACGAGGCGCTTAGAAATATATTAGGGAAGCTAGCCGTATCCCTTTTATTTACACTCGGAGAAAAATAACAGGTTAGAGGGAAAATTGTAAAAAATGGCTTAACTAGTAAATAGTCATTTCAATCCTTTGTTTTAATTGTTCATCATTTCGTTTATTCCATTTTCCTTAAGCTAAAAGATAAAACAACTTTGGAATCAATCGATCATATAGTTAAAAAGTTATAAGGATATTTTTGTTGGTAGCAACATTCATTAGCCACCCTCACACATTGTTAAACCTGCCTATATCACGCCCTTTTCTCTGAGTGTAGTAATTTTGTAGCCTAGTGTAGCCTCCACACCGTTGCCTACCCCGCCCCAACTCGCCCCCTTGCCTTCTGCATCAGTCTAACGGTTATTCTCGGAGAAAAATAACAAGTTAAAGGGAAAATTGTAAAAAATGGCTTAACTAGTTAAAAGTTATCCCAATCCTTTGTTTTAATTGTTCATAATTTCGTTTATTCCATTTTCCTTTAACTAAAAGATCAATCAGTTATATAAAACAACTTTGGAATCAATCGATCATATAGTTAAAAAGTTATAAGGATTTATTTGTGTTGGTAGCAACATTCATTAGCCACCCTCACACATTGTTAAACCTGCCTATATCACGCCCTTTTCTTTGAGTGTAGTAATTTTGTAGCCTAGTGTAGCCTCCACACCGTTGCCTACCCCGCCCCAACTCGCCCCCTTGCCTTCTGCATCAGTCTAACGGTTATTTAGCCAGGGCTGCTGCTGCTGCCGTTGACGTTTTCGCGGAAGTATTGAAAACATATTGAATGCTATAAATCTGCCTCAACTTCCACTTGCTTCCTCTAGCTACCGCACAACCCATCCCCAACCCATTCCCAACACCCAACCCACCCAGCATTAATCAATGCCGCAACAAATGGACGCCAATAAAGCAACGTAAAAGTATAGCGTAGACTTTGTCACGTTTTTTGGGGAAACTATGCGTTATTACAAGAACGATATAGACCATATGTTTGTAAATTAAAATCTCTCGCTCTCTCTCTTTGTCTCACTCAGGTTTTTTAAGCAGCTTATCCATCTCCTTTTGCTGGGTGGGTGGTGGGTTTTGGCAATCAATGAATTAGATAAATATTTTCACAGCAAATGGAACGTAATGAAAAGCATGCTCAAGTTGCTCAAAAGCTAAATCAAACACTGAAGGAGCCAGGACGAAGGAGAAACGAATTCGAGTGTGCATGACAACAATGGACAGTGAAAGGGCTGCTGGACTTGGGCCGATAAAAGGGGCGAACTCGGCAATTAATCACCGGGGCAACCGGCGGATTTCCCCAAAGAAAAATGCCAAAAATGTCAATTAATTAAATTATGTTGCAGCGAGTGCCTACTGTAGATGTATGATATATGTGTGCACACACACACACTTGAATAGACAGCAGAGCGAGTGAAAATAACGAAGACAAAAGCCGACAACATTGGCAACATGCATGACATATTATTCATTTCGCTTGAAATTGACACAACCACTTAGAGCAACAATAACAAGCGCCATTATTCATGCAACGCCAGTGAGAAAGAGACAGAGAAAGAGGAAAAGAGAGAGAGAGAGATTCAAGTTGTTTGCCGGCCATGCTAAAAACAAAAGACAAATGTCAAAGAGACAAAAACCCAGCAAGGACTACGAATTGTGAAGGAAAGGTGGAGATGATGCACGAACAATATGTTTCCTTTCCGACTGCCGTTACCATTTCCGCCTTCTTCCGCCTGGCAAGCGGTAACTGCTGGTTGGGGCCATGGAGTAGGAAAAGGTTTTTCTTAATTATGTGATACAGTGGCATCAACTGGATAAGAGAAACAGCAGAGACACTTGATCACTGATCAGCTTAACAAAGTTTGGAAGGGCTCCTTGAAAATATCATATTAAATACAAGCTGAAAAGTAGGCTACATTCATTACCCAGAAATATTTCCTAGATCAGGCTGCATTCAGCACAACAAATTGTTGATCAATGATCTATTTTAATTTAAGCAAATGTGGAAATTTAAGCCAAATTAATACCAAGCAGCATATTTGTTCATAAATGAAATGGAACTTAAAATCAAGGCTGCAAACCTCAAAAATTCTTAGGAAGAGGACCGGTTCCTGGATCCTTTGGTTCCTTTGGTTATATGTGTTAACAGCCTGAAGAAAGCATTTCCGACCCTATAAAGTATATTTATTATTGATCAGCATCAACGGCCGAGTCGATATAGCCATGTCCGTCTGTCCGTCTGTCCGTATGAACGAAGAGATCTCAGAGATGGTAAGAGATAGAGGTTTGAAGTGTATGGAACATATATTTCTTCTATTTGCAGGCAGATCAAGTTTAGTTTTGATTTTTGCCACGCCCCCTGCCTCCCCCGCAAATTAAAAAAACGTAATATCTTCCACAATTTTTGAGAAGATTATTCGAATCTATTCTAGAAATATATTCTACTACTCATTTATTAATCGAGCCCGCTATACATCGTTTTTTGATCTGATGAACGATATTAGAGCTCATACGTAAAAAAAATTCAAATAGCAACGACAACAACAACACCGCATGCGATTGTAGAACTTACGAGAAAGGAGTGAGGTCCCAATTGAACCTTCCCGCTTGACAGAAGGTATCTGAACCATTGGACATGCTACTGTCATTACCTTCAAACCCCATACATTGTTTCTTTCCCTTCGATGAAGGAGAGTTGCAAAGACCAAGTATGAGAAACAAGCGATGCAAATTTAGATGACCTGACTGGTCAGAAACTTTTCAGGCGTGATTCCCGTCGTTACTAATATACTTAACCGTTTATGTTAATAGGAAAATATATCTTAATTTTTTCTGTGTAGTCATTATATCTTTCTGGAGCTCTTGGATTAGAAGGTACAACATTAAGTGTTGAAAATGCTTGTAATATTTTTTCGATTTATTTTGTCTTGGACAATTTTCGAAGGAACCTAGATCGTTGATAGATTTAATATTTAATTTTTGTTTATTGTTTCCTATTGCTCCTCCCATTATCTTCCATTCTTTAGAATCAGACATAGAGACATTGAAAGTTAAATTTTTAATAATCTCATTTAGAATTTCTTTCGTTTGAAAATCTACCTAATATTGTAAACCGAACCATTATTTTTGCATAAGTGGGGTTAAAAAATGTGGAAGGATCGGTTCAATGGTCCGGTTTGGGCACCGAACCCAACCGGTTCTTAGGGGTTCGCTTCCGAACTGGTTTGCTCAAAATTTGTAGTTCCTCCTGATGCAGGTTCTTTTGTGTGCCATTTGAAAAGCATTTTTTCATAGTGTTTCTTGGAATGCAATTGTGTTATCTCTTAACATTTCAAAAGTATATCCGGCTCGAAGGACCAATTTTGTGTTGGGGGCTCAGAATTTCCCAAAAAGATTATAGAACTGAATGCTTTTGTAGCGTTTGACACTTAACAGGTCAGGTCAGGTTAAAACGCGAGGTAGAATATAAAGTAAGTAAGTAAAGTTTTTACAGCTTCAATGCTTTGTTTATTATTACAACTGTATGCTTAGACCTAGGTATGATAAGGGACCACAATTTCCTAAAATTTTTTATTTCAAAAAGTAATCAATTGTCGCCTTTTCTTTACCATTAAGTTTATTATTGTTTCCCTAATAAACAATTCTTTATATGCTATTGATTTTTCTTTTTTCAAATTCAATAAAACAATTTAATATTCTGGCTTTCCCTCTTATTCAAAGTATTTATATGCCTACCTACAGTTATTACATTTTCCCTTTCGTTTGCATAATTTAACTGGTTTGTGCCCGAAACTATTAACTGAACTACCGCCCATGCCAGGTGGGTCACAAAATTGTAATCTCACATTTGTGAAAATTATTATGTGTTCATTATTAACTGCTACATTACACGCATTACCCAAAACTGACGTTAAACGGACGCTTTAAAAAGTATGCCAAATTTTGTTCCAAAAATATACAAAATAAAAAATTTATACTAACAAATTTGGGGTATTTGAGGGAAGTAAGAAAATCGAACAAAAGCCTGACTGTAATTTACACTTGTATTGACAATCGTTCCAAAAGAAGGCTCTCATGTCAATTGGTGCTTTTTCCCCCTATATAAATAATTTTCAAATGCCTCCAATTCACACTCAGTCATTTATTCATTAATTGTGCCCCAGCCGCTTATGCGCCATTAAGTGCAGTAGTTGCCATTCCTCTCCCGCTCTTTGTCGCGCGACTAACAAACAAACAAGCAAATAACAAACATGAAGTGAGTGAAAAAACAAAAAAAAAAAAAAAAACCGCATAAAGCAAAAATCCATGTAATTGTAAACAAATTAATGGCCATTGTGGGAAATGCGCGTCAATGAGCATGCCACAAACAACAACAATCAACTGCAGAAAAAAGCTGGAAAAATACTTTCTCCCTTCTTTCTCCACCCCTAAAAAATAAATTTGCAGCAATTTGCTTTCTGCAATATTTGCGTTTGCATTTGCTATTATCAATATTACTTTTCGAATCGTATAAATTGTGTCCAAGGTGGCAACAGCTGGACCAATAAAAGAAACGGAAAGGTGGCTACGACTTTGTCTTGGCCACGCTTTACTGCGTTTTTATGTGATTTCAGAGCCCAGAGAGAGATAGTGAGCGTTATTTATGAACTGTGCGCGCCTGCAAGTATGCAACGATTATAATAATTTTAGCTTATAATGTGTTTTTCCACGTTCGCGCCCTCGTCGTCGTCTCGACTGGCAATTTGCTGATTTATTCGCACTTAGGTGACTTAAAGTATCCTGTCTAGCTATGAAGAAGGAGCAGTCTATGTGTGTGTGTGTGTGTGTGTGTGCCCGGCAGCTCATAACTCTTGCGCTTACCTTGTTGTGGCAGTCTCGAGCTGCTCCTTCCTTAGAGTGGAGGGAGGATGCATTTAAAAATGCATTAGCGTAAATCAATGGAGGCTTTGCCTTTATGATTGGCATTAAATCTCATTCGGGGCCACAGTCGAGCCAGACAGCCAGTGTCAAAGGTCCAGTCTCTGCCTGGCTTAAGAGCTTCAACATGGCTGTTGATTTTGGCTAATGCATTTCTGAACGAGCACCATTTAAATCAACTGACGTTGAAAGTCCTTGAGGGTGGGACTGACTAACACGTATTTTATTCAGCATATTTGATGATCACTCAAGTAATTTAGTTTAAGTGCTAAATTGATCGATGCACTAGGGTCTGAAATATCTAAATACCCAAAGAAGAAGAAGCCAACTTTTGTAAAGCCTTTAAGGGGGTCTTCTACCTTTAAAATTTTTTTTTCTATTTTTATACTCTGTTTCGAAGGTACAAAACGTATATTGAGTTTGTGCGAATGTATGTAACAGCCTGAAGGAAGCATCTCCGACCCTATAAACCATATTTATTATTGATCAGCATCAACAGCCGACTCGATACATCCATGTCCGTCTGTCCGTATGAACGAAAAGATCTCAGAGATGGTAAGAGCTAGAGGTTTGAAGTGTATGGAACATATATTTCTTATATTTGCAGGCAGATCAAGTTTATTTTTAATTTTTGCCACACCCCCTGCCTCCCCTGCAAATTAAAAAAACGTTATAACTCCCACAATTTTGAAGATAGACAGTTCGAACATTCTAGAAATATATTCTACTACTCATTATTTATCGACCCGTCATACATCGTTTTTCGATCAGATGAACGATATTAGAGCTATACGTAAAAGAAAATTTAAAGCAACGACAACAACAACACCGCAGCGATTGGTAGAACTTACGAGAAAGAGAGAGCGAGAGGGCAAAAGCTAACTAACTAACCCTCAAATTAAAAAAAAACGTAATAACTCCCACAATTTTGAAGATAGACAGTTCGAACATTCTAGAAATATATTCTACTACTCATTATTAATCGAACCGCCATACATTGTTTTTCGATCAGATGAACGATATTAGAGCTATACGTAAAAGAAAATTTAAAGCAACGACAACAACAACACCGCAGCGATTGGTAGAACTTACGAGAAAGAGAGAGCGAGAGGGCAAAAGTTAACTGGGAATTACCCAATTGGACTTTGCTTGATGGCAGTTGCTCATTGGACTGCGCCGCTCTCAGTTTGCTCCCTTCCTTCTTTCCCCTTGATATTTGTGTAAGGAGGCAAAGAGCAAGTATGAGAGAAGCGATGCTTTTGAGATGGCTTGCGGTCAGAAATCACGCGTGATTCCCGCGTGACTAATATAGTTACGTTTAAGTTAATAGGAAATTATATACAAATTTTATAATTTTATGATTGTAATTTTGTCGTAAACCGATTTTTGGTTTTATCATAAACAGAGTGACCAGTTAGTCTAAATTTATTTAGTACTAATTAAGCCAACTTCACTCGAAGGTGTAAGTACCCAAAGAATAAGAAGAAGCCAACTTTTGTAAAGCCTTTAAAACATATTTGCAACTAAAAAGGGATACGAAACGGATTCATTCCTTCGTGAACTCCTTTCTAGACTTTGCCAGCTCCGCCCAAAAGTACTTCGAGTCTCACAATTATGTTCGAATCAGATTGATGAAACATAATTTCCATCCCATTTGTCGCACATTTTCAATTATTAACGTAATGTAATTCTTTGGGCTGGCCGCAACTCGTGCGCCTGCCATATTACGTATACGCGCGGTGAACCGCTTTGACAAAAAAATAAAAAAAAAGAAAAGGAAGAAACTCCGCGAATCGAAATTCATTTTAAATGCCACTTTGCATAACAATTAATATTTTATTGCGGCGAATGCGAAAATTGTTCATCAAATAAAAATCAAGTGGTGCCATTTAAACTGTTGCGCTCTTACTCACTTACAGCAACCCCACCCTCCCATCCCCCCACCCTTCTGCCAGCGGCAGTCCATCCACCTATTACGCCCAGCTCGTTATCTTGTAAATAATTCATTTTTGTACGAGAAAAAAATGATTATATTTATATTGCGTGTGTTTTTTATTGCAAATTTAATTTTTAATTTAACGGCCACGACCATCAAAATAAATTAAAAAATAATTTCGGGGTTAATTACAATTATTTACACACAATGACATCGATGATTATGATGTCGATTGTTATGGCTTTATTAACATGGCACACGACCAGGAACAGCATCATAATAATAATAATAATAATAATAATATATTAACAAAAATGACACAAAACCCAAGGGGGAGGGAGGGCCATAAAAAAAACACACACACACACGGACAATCATCAACCTCATCTGTTTCATCGGCTGACAATGGGCCTCATTACAATGAGGGGAGGACACAGTCAAGAGGGGAAGTTAAACAATAACCACAAAAGGTTCACTCATATTGTTTATTAAAAACCATTTAATATTCAAGCACATTCAATAAAAATTGTGCAAATTTGTTGAAACAGCATTTTTCAGTGCACTTTTTGAAAGGGCTGAAGGCACAGACCATAGAATAGGTAGATGCAACGGTTGAAAATAATGAAAATAAGGACTTGCCTTTTGTAAAACATAGCAAAGTCACTTTCTTTCGATGCTTAAGCATAATTTTCACTGATTGAAAATAAATCTCCAAGCTCGAAATTCGACTAAAGTTACATAAGTAATAAATAAATCATCAAATCACGAATTTAATATTACGTATACGTAATAAATTTTTTTAAAAATATTAAAGCATTTTTGCCCCCTCCTTTATGGAAAGCTGGCTACGCTCTTGCTTTTCGATATCTTAAAATGGTCAAGGAGCTGGCTTTAAAAATGTCATTTTTGCCGGAACCACCCGGATCAGATGATTATATCAATATTATATTACGTAATATAATATCACGTATACGTAAAAAATTTTTGAGAAATATTAAAGCAATTTTTGCTATTTTGGACTATATCAATGTGCCAAAATGTGCGCATGAATATAATTACGTATACGTAATACATTTTTGAAAAATATTAGGACAATCTTCTTGAAAATGAGGTGATATTACATTTTTGAACACGTTTATACATTTTGTTCGATGAAGTTTGATTTGGGTTGACTAATTTGGTTAGGCGAGTTGCAACATTTCCCTTAATATCAGTGTAGACTTGCAGTAGGTGCAATATGCTTTCCTTGAATCGTTTAAATCTTTTTTATGCAGTCCTTAAGCTCTGGAAACTCCATACAGGCATCGCGAATTTTTTTTGCTAATATACTTTAGGCATTTTTTGTACGATTGTTAATATCAAATACACAAATTATAAATTGTAAAACCCACAGAGTTTGAGAGAAGCTTGGCTTGGCCCCATTTGGGGGCTGTAACTTTTTAATACCCACAGATAGTGATGATACATGATATAGTTTACAATGAGTAATTTTAATCAGTGTCAATAGCATGATATTTTATCAGAGATAATACAAGATCAAAATACCATAAAAATTTAACATATTTAGCTTGATTTATGACATCCACGATAAATGCCCATCAAAGTATGCTATGTCCATGAATAGAAATAATTATGGAAACATTATCTTTTATATTATTAAAGTAACTAAAGTTTGCATACTTTTAGGGTCATTTATCCTGATAAATTTTGTGTGTATAAACGTAGTAATAGTTAAAATAGCTAAAAACTAGCTAGAATTGCAGGCTCCAGCAAGACAGAATGTTTCTTTTCGACCTTACAAAATGGCTAGATCTAGCCAGAAAATGGCTAAGTTGACAGCACTGTAAATTATTCTTTTGTTCATATATCGTAAGTCTATAATTATTACAGGCTTTTTGCTGATTTCTTAAGCGTCTTCCTTAAAGCAACAACTTGAACGCTTTGCTGTCATATTAAAGTATTAGTTTACACATTCTCTCAAATTAAATAACAACTGAAAAAAAAATTATTTATTTTGTTTTTTTATTAATTGGGCCTTGGGGCAACATTAAAAAACAAAAAAACAGAATTTTTATTATTTAATTACATTTAATGAAAGCCTGTTTTAATTGCAATCAACGCGCCACAAAGCACGTAAATGTAAACAAAATTACAACTCAAACAGAAGTTTTCAATTGTGTTGAAATTTTTGTACTAAGAAGTGATTTTGCAAAAATTGCATTCCCAAGTTGTAGAAATATTTTGATTTTTCAAATCTGGAAGAATTCTCTAAATTTTAGTGAGCACTTAGGGCCGTATTCTCATGTGCCTGTTTTTCAAATCCAGCTGCTTTTTGAATAAAATTGAGTTGCCTACTTTTAGGCTTTATGATGATTTTACGATGCCATTTTAAGCGCGGCCTAAAAAGTAGGCAACATAGATTTTCACAAAAACACCTCGTTTTGAAAAACAGAAGATGAGAAAAAAATACTGAAATATTGGTGGTCTTTTTATCAAGGTGAACATGGATGAAAAGACCGAAGTTTAGGGCAAGTTAACGCCTGAGGGAATTCTCGAATTTTAGTGAACACTTAGGGCCGTATTCTCATGTGCCTGTTTTTCAAATCCAGCTGCTTTTTTAATAAAATTGAGTTGCCTACTTTTAGGCTTTATGATGACTTTACGAGGCCATTTTAAGCGAGGCCTAAAAGTAGGCAACATAGATTTTCAAAAAACATTTCGTTTTAAAAAACATGAAGATGAGAAAACGGCCCTTCGCTGCAGAAAACGGATATTTTAACTTACTGAAATATTTATATAATATTTATTAATAAGTTTATGGGGCAAGTTGATGCCTTTGCCTTCTATTTTATTTATCTATTTTTAATTTAGTGTGTCAGGCGCCGAATTTTGAGTATTGATTTGTATAATTTATTTGCTTATTTCTTTAAAAAATGAAATAAATTTGTATAATTTTTTAACTTAATTTCCACCCCTTTTGTTGTTTGATGAAATTCTAAGCAATTCTAAAATTAAATTTTCACTCGCTAAGTTCGTAGCCATTAAATTGGTTATCAGCTCCAAAGACTTGGGCAAGGCTTCGGGAAATCCAATATCGCACTAACCTGCTTGTCATATTTGTGTGTGCATGAGTATTGGAGTGTGTGTGTATTGGGAGAGAGTGTCCTATTTAACAGCCAAGGCGTTGCCTTGTTATCCTTTAGTTCGAGTTCTTGACTCGACTCGAACTCAACTCGGGCTATTGACAAATACGCAATTGACAGTTTGTAGCACGTAGCAGCATACAATAATACAACAGGCACGAACAGCAGCCACACAAATGTGCGGCACACCTACACACACACACAGAGACACATACATATATGGCATATTCCTGTAATAGTTGGCATTACAATGGGTCAGGAAAATTGATGGCAGGCTGGCAGCTGCTTTTGGTCGTTCTATTAACTGAGCCAGCTAAACAGCCAACAATTATCAAGCACCTAAATAAAAGACTTTGCTTAACTCAATAAATTTAAGTTTGTTGTTGTTGTTGTTATTTTTTTAAATCAAAATGTAAAAAGAAAGAAGAATAAGGGCACGCCGCAGGGGCAGCCAAGTTCAGAGTCTGCCAAATTTATGTTCACATGGCAGCAGCGCACATAAGTCGGCTACATAAATTGCGCTCATTTGTGCGGGCCAGGACATGGCAAGGACGAACTTTCAGCAATTTGCCTTGGCGTGACCCAAGCAATTGCAGCCACCTCAACGCTTGTTGCAACAAAAAAAAAAATCGAAAAAAAATCAACTCTTCAGGTTCACAGAACTCAGGTGTCAACTTTAGTTCAAGTTTTAAAAAATGCTAAAAGAACGGAATTTTGATCAATTCTAGAACTGGCTAATGCCCTTTACTAGCTATTGTATTAACAGGCAACACTTTAAAAACTGTTAAAATAAATACTCAAAGGGCTCTAAAAACTATTTAAAACAGTTGGAAACATAAAATCTGTCTTAACTTTCAATTTGCTTACAATTTGCTAATATTAAAATAATTTTTTTTTTTTAAATTGGAAATATTATATCTAAATTTGATTAAAGTAAGGAAACTTAATTTTTAAAATTATAATAACATTTCATATTAAAAGAGAATTTTTCTAAGACTTAAAATCCTTTACATTTAATCAGAGGATTTATATGTATATAAAAACTTTCATAAAATTTTTTCTTTATCTTAAAAAAAGGAATTTGATTCTGGATTTTCATTCAGGGCGAAATTCCATAAATGTATATTTGAAATAATCACAAACAGTAAGATAAATATAAGTTTCGGTATGGTTCCGGTATTATTGTTCGGTTCCTATTATTGGTTCTCAAACAAATTTAAATATCGGTTCCGGTTTAGATACTGGTACAAGGCTTGAAACGGTATATTTTGGTTAAGGTTCCGCTATTATTCCCTGATTCTAATGCATCTTTTTGAGCGTTTTAAGAATTTTTGGAAAAATCCCAAAATAGAATAAAAAATGCTGCTATACTGCTGCTGCCTTGTTTAGGTAGTGCATTTGGCTGATCTCCTGCCAAATCAGGTGTATGCAGGGTACCTCTCTTTTACACTCTCTCTCTCTCTCTCTCTGTCTTTCTGGCTGATGCTAAAGGCGTTGGGGCAAAAATATGATTCATGTCAGAATTGTCGTGCGTATAAATGAATATTTGAATTATGGTTGTCAGGCTACGTGTTTCGGTGTGCGGAGTAAAGTTCATAAATTATGGCAACTTCCTGGTATACGCCCAGATCCCCTAGTGTCCGACAAGAGAGCGATTGTGTGTGTGGGTGTGTGTCACCTTTTTGGCCTGCCTTGGGTCATCTGCTCATCAACAGTTTTTGCTTATTGGCCTGAGCTTAAGCAGCCTAACCAGGTGCTGCTCTTATTCTCTCTCTGTCTGTGTGTGTGCGTGTGTGTGTGTGTGTGTGTCTGGAATCACTTAAGTTTGGTTTTGTTTTTCAGTTGCCAAAAACTCGCTTTGAATGCATAATCAGCGTTTGCTTTATGGCCTTGGCGAAAAGGAAAGGGCAGCCTCTTTATGGCAGTTGTTGTTGTTTTTATTTTGTTATATTATGTTGAGTGCCTGGCTATTAACTTACACCGAACGAACGTGCGCCACACGCGGCGTATGAGTGATAAATAAATGATGCGCCAACAGGCAGGCCTAGTCAAGGAATAGATGGTGCAAAGATTTAGCATGGAGATGGAGTGTTGTTCCTGTTATTTCAGTTGTTGTTGTTGCCTTTCATATTCGAAATAAATTAAAAACTTTTTCAATTGCATTTCCCCTGGCTACGTGTGGGCAAAGAAGAAGAACTAAAAGAGAAAGGAGAGAGGAAGCTGTGTTTCCCCACCAAATTCAATTAGGCTTATGAAAACTTGAAGCGCCAAATTTAAAGCATCATTAACACTTTCGTGTGTGTGTGTGTGTGCCATATAATAAAATTAACAACTTTATTGCATTGGCGCCCTCATCAAGCGGAAGCGAGGCCATTGGCAAAATGTTCAATGCCATTCGAAGGTGCCCCCCTTCCTCTGTACAAATTTTGTATCAACAGAAAATACCAAAAAATAACCAAATTAAAAATCTACAAAAATTCAAGAATTAACAAATTTTAATGAAAATATAAAAAATGCTGCTATACTGCTGCTGCCTTGTTTATATTACAACAAAGTATCCAAAACTAAACGAATCAGCTAGGTGCCTATTTGGCTTATGTGATTCTATAAAAGACTAGTTGGAAAATAATTTCAAAATTTGTCGTTTTTATACCCTCTACCGAAAGTACAAAGAGTATACTGGGTTTGTGCAAATGTATGTAACAGCCAGAAGGAAGCATCTCCAACCCTATAAAGTATATATATTCTTGATCAGCATCAACAGCCGAGTCGATATAGGTAAGAGATAGAGGTTTGAGGTGTATGGAACATATATTTCTTATACTTACAGGCAGATCAAGTTTACTTTTGATTTTTGCCACGCCCCCTGCCTCCCCCGCAAATTGAAAAATTCTTAATATCTTCCACAATTTTGGAGGTAGGTTGTTCAAACCTTTTAGACATATATTCTATTCATCATTACCTATCGAACCCCCATACATTGTTTTCCGATCAGATGAACGATAGTAGAGTTGTCACCATAATTTGAAAAAACCTCATATCTTCCACATTTTTGGAGTTAGATTGTTCGAACCTTCTGGACATATACTCTACTCATCATTATTTATCGAACCCTCATACATTGTTTTCCGATCAGATGAACGATATTCGAGTTATAAGCAAATCAATTAATTACGCTGGGCAGCACTGCCCGTAATCGTGATGGGCAGCACTTGCACAGTTTGTGTGACCCCACACTTTAAAGTTATTAGTTGTATACAAACAGGTACAGAGTATATTACAGTCGGGCTTGACCGACTTTCTTACTTGTTTTATGTAGGCCGCTTACTTAAGGCTTACTTAGTACTAAATAAATTGAGACCATCTGGTCACTCTGTTTTTGATAAAGCTTTATTCTCTTTCACCAATTTATTCAAGTGCAAACAACATTAATTTTGACTAGATATAGAGGAGTAATGAGGTATCGATATAGAGAGGTAGATCCCCTGGGGCAAATTTTCCACTCAGCCCAGATCTTCAAAGAATACTTTTACCAGGTGTTGAATGCTTTCTACCTCCTCCTTATGCCTACAGCTACGACGAGAAGTCGTTGTGAAGTAACTGCATGCTAATGGCCTTATAATAGTCTCTGGTTAAGTCTGCCCTTAAGACTTCTATCATATTCTTGCTAAAGTGTTTCAGATTTTTAGAAATTGTAGATCTCATACAAAGATTTCCAATTCAATTATCGATCTTCTTTCATCTGGCTACCGTTTGAGCCAATTTACCCCATTTCCATAAAGTTTTACTTCATCAGTAGGCTCACGCTCAATGCCAGCTGCTGCTGCTCCATTCCCTTCTATGCGTTCTCAAGCAAACGAACTTATAAAGTTACTTTGGCTTAGGGCGGCTTAAAAGCGCCGGCTGGCATGTGTGTGTGTGGAGCAAGAGGAAGATTGGACATGCCATTGCTGTTACCATTCACTTTAATATTTTAATAAGTTATTTATTAGAAAGTTTTCACTGCCAAGAAGCTGAACTGTTGTTCCAAAGCATTTGGCGCAAACTTTTCTTCTCCAGTTTTGTCAACACTTGGAGCTTAACGCCTCTCTCCCGCTCGCACTCATTAGGCCCCGTTTTTTGTGTCCTTTTTTTGGGTTTTACTACTTTATGACGGATTTTAGCCGGATGTAAGTTTTTTTTTGTGCCTTGTTGATTTTGCGCATGAAAAAAGTTATAGACTAAGACTAAGCTGATTTTCAAATGATTTGCCAGGCGTGGCATAAATTACCACCACAAAAGGGGGGGGAGGAGTAAAATGTAAATGCAACTTAAAAAGCTGTGCAAATAAATTTAAATTAATCCGCCAGAGCAAAAAACTACAAAAGTAGGGTGGGGGGTGGGGGTGTGTGTCTGCTCAACTGCTGCTTAATTTCAATTAAAGCTGAGCAATTTTCACAGTTATTTAATCTTAACTAGAAGTCCGTGCTAATAATTAATTTTGCTTTAGTGAGGAAGAGCAGGAACGGGGGGGGGGGGTGTGGGCACATCTTTCATTTGGCTTAAGGTACTACAAGCCACTTGAAACTTTAGCACTTTATAACGAATGTTCTCAACGCTCAAGTGCGGGTGTTTGGGGGGGGGGGGGTAGGCAAAATAGAAGTGGAGTGTAGGTCAGAGAGATTTCCAGCTAAGTGCTGGCTGTTCAGCTTGCATAAAACGCACTTTTTTTCGATGTGGAAAATTTATAGACTCACATTAGAACAAACACCACGACATGCGACTAACCCAACCACCCAACCACCCACCACAAACCACTTAAGACAATGTGGCACACATTAGAAGTGTGAGTGGGGTGCGGAGACAACAGGAAATGTATGAGAGTCGCCGGCTTTTTGGTCATTTTGGGTAATTTAATTAAACTCAAGTAGAAGCCACATAAACACAGAAGCAATATATAATCCAAATACTTATCAAAGAGAGCAACAAAGTGGGGGGGGGGGGGAGGAGCACATATATACAAAATTTCTAAAGTCAGTCAGTCAAGAGTCTTAGCTCGAAGCCCGAGAGCTTTTGCATTGAATGCACTTACCACTGAAAATTATGTGTATATATTCTTAGAACCTTCTTCAAGCTACTTGGAATATTTTCCACATTTTTTTGGGAATTTAAAAAAAAAAAAAAGGCTAACATCGGCTAACATCGGCTACGCCATGATAACAAAATTTTTCTCAAGAACTAATTTTAGACCGGTCCTTGCAGTTTTGCTATAGGCCTTGCTAAATTTTCCATTGGCGATAACAAAAAACGTTTTTCTCATAAACAAAATTAGTTTTTAGACCGATCGTTCCTATGGCAGCTATATGCTATAGTCATCCGATTTTGATAAATTTTTCCAGAATTATGTGAAAGTATATAAAACTAATATATACCACGATTGGTGACGCTACGGTGGAAAACAAAAAAGTTTTTCTCACTAGAACTAGTTTTTTGACCGACCGTTTATATGGCAGCTATATGCTATAGTCATCCGATTTTGATAAATTTTTTCAGAATTGTGTGAAACTATATAAAACTAATATATACCATGACTAGTGACTATATGGCATGCTATATGCTATAGTCATCCGATTTTGATAAATTTTTCACGAATTGGGTGAAAGCGTATAAAACTAAAACACGATGGAAAAAACAAAAGTTTTTCTCACTAGAACTAGTTTTTTGACCGACCGTTCTATTGGCAGCTATATGCTATAGTCATCCGATTTTGATAAATTTTTCACGAATTGGGTGAAAGCGTATAAAACTAGTATATACCACGATTGGTCACGCTACGGTGGAAAACAAAAAAGTTTTTCTCACTAGAACTAGTTTTTTGACCGACCGTTTATATGGCAGCTATATGCTATAGTCATCCGATTTTGATAAATTTTTTCAGAATTGTGTGAAACTATATAAAACTAATATATACCATGATTGGTGACGCTACGATGGAAAACAAAAAAGTTTTTCTCACTAGAACTAGTTTTTGACCGATCGTTCCTATGGCAGCTATATGCTATAGTCATCCGATTTTGATAAATTTTTCACGAATTGGGTGAAAGCGTATAAAACTAGTATATACCACGATTGGTCACGCTACGGTGGAAAACAAAAAAGTTTTTCTCACTAGAACTAGTTTTTTGACCGACCGTTTATATGGCAGCTATATGCTATAGTCATCCGATTTTGATAAATTTTTTCAGAATTGTGTGAAAGGTATAAAACATATAAAACAAAACAAGATGACCTACGATGGAAAACAAAAAGTTTTTTCACTAGAACTAGTTTTTGACCGATCGTTCAGCTATATCTATAGTACCGATTTTGATAAATTTTTCAGAATTGGTGAAAACTAATATATACCAAGTTTGGTGACGATTCAATAGGAAAACAAAAAAGTTTTTCTCACTAGAACTAGTTTTTGGACCGATCGTTCCTATGGCAGCTATATGATATAGTCATCCGATCCGGCCGATTCCGACAAATGTGCAGCCTATGTGTATTTAAAGACTTTTTGCAAAGTTTGGTCAAGATAGCTCTAAAACTGAGGGAGGAGATAGCATAGAAACAGACGGACAGACGGACGGACAGACGGACAGACGGACATGGCTATATAGACTCAGCTCGTCATGCTGATCAAGAATATATATACTTTATGTGGTCGGAAATGCTTCCTTCTATGCGTTACAAACATCGTGACAATTTTAATATACCCTCTGCAAGGGTATAAAAAAACTTGTCTATTCCCCAAATATCAGGGAAAATGAACACCAACTGACAATTTAGTGTACTTTTACCTCTAGGCTAGGCAACCTACACAAAATAAACATGCTGTATGTATGTGTGTGTGTGCATTTGAACCAGGCTAACACCTACAGGTTCTCTTTACCCAGAAGTCGAGTAGCCGAAACGCTTGTCTACTGTCGGAACCCAAATCCTCTTAAATGTCAAGGCATTTGCCGTTAGCTGCTCATGGTCGAATTGTCCAGGGCTTAGTCCTGCGTCTTTAGCAGTCAATAATAAACGAGTGTGTGTGTGGGGCCTACACGTGTTTGGATGGGGGGGGTGGGGGCGGTTTGTTTTAATGCATCATTTAAGCTGTAATCTGTCTTGGAGCTAAGCTCTGCTATCAACGCACATGAGACATGGATACGCGCTGCTATGGCCATGTCATGCGGTTGCGGAAGCGGACACCTGCCACATCTAAGTGTCGACAGCATTTTAAGTATAATAATTGCTGCACGCTTTTATGGCATGGCATGGAGGGAGGGATGGGCGGGGGGAATCTAATTAGCCCTCAAGTGTGTGTTTGCAGGTCGTTCAATGCTAATAAGCTAAGCCCGGAGAGTTTCACTGAGGGCTGCCCATAAAAGTAGGCAACAAATTTGCTTGCCACGTAATGAAGAATTTTCCCTCAGCCGAAATGCAAACTTTCCCATCAAAATCTGGAAAATTCGAAAAGGCAAACAATTTGTGCCTTTAATAAAACTTAATTAAAAGCTAATCGTAGAATTTTCCAATATGGCTGACATACGGACAAGTCTGTCATAATTTGACATTTTCTGGCTTGGGTTTTAAAGTGTGGTGAATATTTAAGAAATTCAATGGCAATTCTTGTGCTAAAGGCATTAAAGTTTAGCTACAAAGGTAAGTGAAGAATAGCAATAGAATTGAACTGCATTTTTTAGCAGAATAACGCTGATTTGAGACAGCGTTATATCTTTTACAATCTTAAAGATAAATTGTGCGAAACTTCTGGACATTTATTTGAACCATTATTACTTATCGCCATAAATTATTTTCACGCCATGATAACTAACATCAAAGTATAAAATCATTATTTTCAGACATGAAAAAAAAAATTTACATATGGAAAAATTTTTTTTCATGAAAAAAAAAAAAAATACATATGGAAAAAATTTTTTTTTCATGTAAATAACACGAGCATTTTTGTTAAAAGTAAAAGTAAAATGTAAAAAATTTTGTATTAGGGTTACATTATTTAAAAATCAAACTAGTTAAAATTAAATTTAAAAAAAAAAAAAAAAAACCGATTTTAATTTTTGACACGATTGATAACAAAAGTTTTTTACAAAACGACCGTATAGGCAGCTATATGCTATATCATCCGATTTTGATATTTTTCCAAATTATGTGAAGGGTATAAAACTAAATATAGTTGGGACGTTCAATAAAAACAAAAACTTTTTCATAGACGTTTTTTACTGCCGTTTATCTATAGCTATAGTCATCCGTTTTGTAATTTTTCCAGAATTGTGTGAAACGAATAAAACAAATATATACCAGATTGGGGACGCTCGATGGAAAACAAAAAAGGTTTTTCTCACTAGAACTAGTTTTTTTTGACCTTTATATGGCAGATAGCTATAGTCATCCGATTTTGATCAATTTTTCGTTGTGTAAAGGGATAAAAAACTAAATATACAAGTTTGGTGACGTACGATGGAAAACAAAAAGTTTTCCATGAACATTTTCGGACCGATCGTCCTATGGCGCTTATGATATAGTCATCGATCCAGTTCCGACAATGTGCAGCCAGTGTATTAAAAGAACTTTTGCAAAGTTTGGCAGATAGCTTTAAAACTGAGGGAGCACTAGCGTAGAAACAGACGGACGGACAGACGGACATGTATATTTAGGGGTGGAGATGCTTCTTTCTATGCGTTACAAACGTGACAATTTTAATATACCCTCTGCAAGGGTATAAAAAAAAAACGAGAAGGAAAAGCTAACTTCGACTGTGCCGAAGTTTTAATACACTTGAAAAACTTTACTTCAACTGATTTAACCGTTAAAAATATATATACGATATAGATATCAGATATTTAAAATTTTTAAATCATTGATAATAAAAATTTGATACCATAAAAAAAAACTTTTCTTAGTAAAACACATTTTCCGACCGATCGGTCCTTTGGCAGCTATATGCTATAGTCATCCGATTTTGATAATTTTTTTCGAAATTATGTGAAAGCATATAAAACTAATATATACCAAGATTGGGGACGCTACGATAAAAAACAAAAAGTTTTTCTCACTAGAAGTAGTTTTTTGACCGTCCGTTTATATGGCAGCTATATGCTATAGTCATCCGATTTTGATAAATTTTTTCAGAATTGTGTGGAAACATATAAAACAAATATATACTACGATTGGAGACGCTACGATGGAAAATCAAAAAGTTTTTCTCACAAAGACTTATTTTTCGACCGATCGTTCCTATGGCAGCTATATGCTATAGTGATCCGATTTTGATACATTTTTCCAGAATTATGTGAAAGCATATAAAACTAACATATACCAAGATTAGTGACGCTACGATGAAAAAACAAAAAAGTTTTTCTAACTAGAACTTGTTCTTAGACCGATCGTTCCTATGGCAGCTATATGATATAGTCATCCGATCCGGCCGGTTCCGACATATTAGTTGCGTGCAGTAAAAAGAAGACTCTGTGCAAAATTTCAGCTCGATAGCTTTAAAACTGAGAGACTAGTTCGCGTAGAAACAGACAGACGGACAGACGGACAGACGGACAGACGGACGGACGGACAGACGGACAGACGGACGACGGACGGACAAGGGAAATGAACTCTGCTCGTCGTCCTGATCAAGAATATATAGTTTATGGGGTCGGAAATGAATATTTCTATGCGTTACAAACTTCTGGGCAAAATTAATATACACTTTTCAAGTGTATAAAAACCGAGCATTTTTGACAAGATTGTTTTTTACAGGCATGTCAATAATTTGATGTAAAGATTAGTCGTGTCAAAAATGCTCTGTGTTAATTACATGAAAAAAATAATTTTTTCCATATGTAAATTTTTTTTTTTTCATGTCTGAAAATAATTATATTTTACTTTGATGTTATTTTTACTTTGCGTTAATATCTTGCGTGTAAAGAAAATTTGTGTTCTTTACGAACCCAGTAAAAAACACAACAACATAATGACACAAAATCTGCAAAGCTTTTTCCACATTAAATTTTTTGAAAATATTAAAACGGAGTTTTTTAAGACCTAAATTGATTAAAAATCAGAAAAGTTTCCACTTCTAAAATTTTTATTATCATTTTTCTAACATTTCATATTCTATGAAGCATTTTTTAAGACTTAGAAATCCTTTATATTTAATTAGAGGGATAATATTTACCAAAAAAAGTTAACCGCTTTTTAGACATTTTTCTAAATCTTATATATCTTAAAAAAAAATGATTCCGAACATTCTTTAAGGGCCAATTTCTCAAATTAAGACTATTTTCTATATTATATATATTGCTATTTTGTATATATATTGCTATTTTACCAGTTGAAATATATTTTGTAATAATCATAAATCAATAAAATAAATAATAAGAAACCGTAACAATACCGGTATTAGCGTTGCGGGATGGTTCCATTTTCTTCGGTTCCTATTATAAGGGTTAATGGTTTTTGGTTCTCAAAAAAATGTTAAGATCGGTTCCGGTTTTCGATATCGGTACCTGGTTTTGAACGGTTTATATCGGTTAGCGGTTCCGGTTACGGTATTATTCCCCTGCTAATTCCTATTTGGTACTTTTCCCACACTAACTAAACGTAAGCTGAAAAAGTGTGCTGCGGCTATAGTTATGCACCAGAGTTTAGAACCACTATGTGTCTTACTTGATGTTAATGGTAACGTGATCCAATTTAAAAGTCAACAATTAGATTCTTAATGATTTCGAATAAATATCTGACATCTAAGTCACTTGCTTTATCAAGAGTTTGAAAAACTTCTTACATTTCTTGAAAAATCTATTTTGATCTTTAACTCCGATTCAGTTGAAACGATTAATTGATACAGTTTGAACCCGTTAGTAGCTTAAAACACTTGCTACTCATCCTGCTTTGACCAAAATCCATTGATTTTTAAGCCAAATTCACAATTCTGGGTTGGGTTCACAATTTTGTTGTTTTTTGTTTTTTTTTTCATTCGCCTCATCGAATTCACATGTTGCTCTGCCCTTCTGTCTGACTCCTCGCCCTGTTGGAATTATACAGAAATTGACTTTAGAGCTTTAGATTATGAAGGATGTAAAACAACGCAACAAAATACAAGAAAAACGAACGACGAAAAAAAAAAGCCACAACAAAAACAACCACAATAAGTTTTTAATCCCACAGACAGACACATGAGTTGGGCGGAGCGGTGGGCGTGGCCGGACGGAGTGGCCTCATTCAACACGTAAAAGAGGCAATAATAAAAACGATAACAATGCAAGTACGTGATGGGCTTGAAAAATATGTTTTTTGGGGGACCTCTGTCTCTCGTTCAGCCGTGTTCTCTGTCTAATCCATCATTAGGCTAGGTAATTATGAGTGAAATTAATATGGGTACAGCTAGTCATAAAAGTGGTTTTTTTTTGCTTTGTTTTTGTATGTGTGTGTGTGTGTGTGGAAAGTAATAAATTTTACCGTGTGCCAGCAACAAACAAAATGGCGACAGCCACCCCCTTGGCTCACATTTATGCAAATTGAAAACTTAACAGCATTTTTAGTGCGACAGAATGTGTTGGTGGGGTATATCCTTGCCTGGTCGGTCTACATTGCATACATTTAGGCGCAGCCTCAGCAATTAATCGTCCACTCTCTAGTAGCAGTAACTGAGAGCACACGCGCGCGCCGGGCCTTCGGTAATTGTAAACTGTTGCCAGCTTTTACAACAGCCAAACATGGCGCATATTTTATGCTTGAACTGTGGGAGGGGTGGAAGGTTGCTTACATATCATTGCAAGTCTTGTAGCCTAGAAGTAGGCAACGAGCAAATATCCTTTCAATAGTTCAGTTCATTATGCATTTTTATTGCTTTTTCCAATTTTATTGCTACCTAAGGGCTACTTACATTGAATTGAGAGGGAGAAACAAAATCAAAAATAAAACTTATTTATACTATGTTTATGCTTAAATAAAAATTCATGATTTTGCCCTTCAAAGTATGCTATGTTATTTTTTTGTTATTTGCATACTTTGGGGAGCAAAAGCAGATTTTTTATAAGCATAAACTAGTATGTCCTACAAAAAATAGTTGCATTAGGTAAATTGGAAAAAAGTACTTTTATAAAGGGATCTACAGCTGGTATAAATGTATGATTCTTCGTATCAATTTAGAGAACAACGCAGAGTATCCAAATTCATTAAATGGATCTAGTAGGGGGACCCCATATAAATGAACTCTTTCAGATGTCTTCTCATAATAACGTCTCTTCTCCTTCGTCTTTAACAAACGTCTAGCAAGTCTATTTGGAAGGACGTTCCAAATAGTTTTATTTCTACAATTAAGCAGCCACCAAGTTTGGCAGCTCTAACATAGAGGGACTTAGGATTTCATCCCAAAACAATCTGTACTGGTCCATTCCTTCTACATTTCAATCCAAACTGTGTTGGAAAAGTGAGTTTAACTACAAGACATTGTGGAGGCTTGAACGAGATCAGTAAGATCAGAGAATGAGAATGAGAATGATTTGTCTCTGTCGACTTAAGGCAGGGCAGAAACAAAAGTCGCGAGCTGTCAGTGCCCTGTATGGCCCTAACAACAGCTGAGCAGTGAGGTCTAATGAGTCGGTTATAGGCTGTTGAGCGCGTAAGCGAGAGATTCTACAGGTTTAGACTGTTTGCCATTTCTACTTTGCTTTAAGCTCGAACATATGTGGTATAATGGGCACTGCTCGTTGCCATAGTCATACCTACGTTCTTCTTATTGGGAAGGAGATTGGTAATAGTGCCCATTTTTATACTTTGTACCGAGGGTTCAAAGAGTATATTGAGTTTGTGCAGTACTATATTGAGTTTTGACCCTATAAACTATATATTTTTTTTTTCTTCTCCTCCCATTCTTTTTCTTCCTCTTTTTTTTTCCTTCTCTTTCCCTCTCCTCTTCTCTCTTTTTCCTCTCTCTTCCCACATTTTCCCATTCTCCTCTTTTAAATTTTTCCATTTCTCTTTTTCTCTTTTCTCTCCCCCCATTTTCTTCTTTCTTTTTAATTTAAACGTTTTTTCGCCGTCCAGAATAACTTCCCAACCTCATCCAAAATTTTGTTTCCCCACATTTAATCCTTTATTCTCTATTGTCTTCCACATTTGACAGGGTTGCCCATATTCGACGAACCCGTGTTTTTTTAAAAATAATCAAAGAAAAAAATAAAAATTTGGCGGTTGGCAATCTTAATCATTTAATTTGTTCCAAGTAGATTTGTTTACATCAATTTTTGAATATGATATCTCTCAAATGGCCGCCTCTGGCGTTGATGGCGTATTGTGCCCTTTTTGCAGCATTTTCCATCGTTTTCGCCAACATTTCGGCCGGAATAGCGGCTATTTCTTCACGAATGTTGTCCTTGAGCTCTTCTACGGTCCTTGGCTTGTTAACGTAAACCTTTGACTTCAAATATCCCCACAAGAAGAAGTCAGGCGGCGTCAAATCGGGCGAACGCGGTGGCCAGTCCAAATCACCACTTTTCGACTTTCTTCAGAAAATCGATTGTTATGCGACTTGTGTGCGGTGGAGCGCCGTCTTGTTGAAACCAGAACTGCCTCATACGCTTTCGACGAATAATTGGCATCACAAAATTGGTCATCATGTCGCGATAACGCTCCTGGTTGATGGTAACAGCATGGCCATTTTCATTTTGGAAGAAAAACGGCCCAATGACCGTTTTCGCACTAACGCCGCACCAAACTGTGACTTTTTCGTCATGAAGAGGCACTTCTTGAATCTCCTGAGGATTTTCAGTGGCGTAAATACGGCAATTTTGCTTATTTACGGTCCCATTCAATGTGAAATGGGCTTCATCGGACATGATAATTTTGAGTTTTTCACAATTGACTTGTTCTGTTGAATGTAAATTTCAACTATTTCAGAGCGCTCGCGTGGCGTGTATTGTTCCATGGTAAAAATCTGCTTGGACTGACGCTTCAAACGCGGTATGTCATTAAGCGATCTGACATCTCTGTCAAAAGTTATGGCGTTGCCAGATGGGTCCGTCGAATATGGGCAACCCTGTACAAATGTCGCTTTATGGCTTGCGGGGGTTACTGGAAAGCCCCTCCACTTTCTTTCTTTCAAATTGAATGTGGAATTTAATGCAGTTAATTTTGGTTGGGCGGGGGGCCCTTTTGTGGATTGTGTTTGGTTATGAAAATGAATTGTAAAATTAATTTGCCTTGTTTAATAATTGCGCTAGGCTGGCTCCAGGAAGAAATAGCTTTGATGTGGCCCACTAAGGGGCTTGGCTGTCTCATAAATTAATCAAATTGCCACTTGTTGTGTGAAAAACAACAAAAGCGAAAGTCTTGAAATGACACGAAGCTACTGCGAGAGAGAGAGAGAGAGAGGTGGGAGGGGGTAGAAAATTTAATGGCATGAAAGTGATTGTCATAAAAACCCTTGGCCACGCCTCTCTCTCTCGTCTGCCCCTGTTGCTTGTGAGTCGCGAATGTTGTTAATTTTTATTTGAGCCTTTTGTTTAGTCTATTAAAATGACATTCTGCGGTTGTTGTTGCTGCTGCTGCTGCTGGCTGACGGCTGTCGGGCTGTCGGGCTGTCAGGCAAGCTGTCAGCGGCACACACACACACACACACTCAAACACAACGAAATGAAGCCATTAACCCAGTCAAGGCGAAAATGAGATGTGGGGAGGCCAACGTGGCGTATGTGTGATTTTTAATGTTTGCTTAAACTCTTTATTTTCAATTAAAAATTTTGGCACAACAACAACAACAACAACAGGAGCATTAAATGGCTTTGCCTGTTTGACAATCGCGTTTTGTTGTTTGCTTTTTAATGAAATCGCGTCTAGACAACGCGACTTGGCTTAATGGCCAAATATATACTTGTATATACAAATAAATAACACACACACACACACACAATGCAACAATCTCTTGACGCTTGCCAATTAACTTTTATGCTCTTCCTGCTGCCTAGTAGTAGCTATCGTCGTCCTCCTTGCCCAATGAATATGAAACTATGAAAGTTTTACGCGCGAAACGCGCAAAAACTTTGCAGGCAATTTACAAATATTTTATGCAACTATTTATTTTACTCATTATTTGCGCATTTAACGTGGGCGTTTTTTGAAGGCTTTCAGAGAGGGGAGTGGCACACCATTAAGCGTTGGCAAACGCCGTTTAAATGTTGCCAAACAAAACAACAACAACAACGATAACAATGAGGCTAACCAAGATGCAAGTAAAGAGAGAGAGAAAAACTGCAACGAAAATGATGATAAGCTGAGCCAAGGTAAAGCAGAATAACAAAATGAATATGAATAATAAACGAGGCAAACTGTTTCTTTCTTATATTTTTTTTAAATTTCTTTGAGAGCGACTTATTAGCTTTTTGTTTTGTGAAAATATCAAAATGTCGAATTGAAATTGAATGAAAAAAACGTCTGAGTATGAATGAAAAGCATGTGCCAAGCGTTGCGATTGAGTGAGTAGAGAACAAAGCAGCCAGTGTAGTCAGATCACTCAGTGTCAGTGTGGCCAACTTTAGCGAAACAAAAAGGCAGCAAATATAAAACAAGTTTTAGCCGGCTGTCGCTGTCATATAAGTTATAGAAACAGAAACTCACACAGTATCACAAAGAGGTGTTTAGAAGGTTTCCACTTATATATTTGCCCAACTAACTGCAGAACAGCTACATAACTTGTCTGTTTTCAAGCCTTCTAAAACTTGCTAGTTTGACAGTCACCTTGTGTACTGTTGCAGAATAAAACTTCAACTACGAAAATACTTGAGTCAATTACAAAGTTATTGTATCAAATATTTTATTTTATTTTACAAATGGTTATTTGTACAAATATTACGTAGACGACAGGTACGCCCTGCGAAATGTCGTTCTTTGTAATTTAAAAATAGAAAATAGAAGGCTAACATCGGCTACGCCGATGTTTTAAATACCCAGTTTTGAAAAACTCGCTAACATTGATAACAAAAAGTTTTTCTCACTAGAATTAGTTTTTATACCGATCGTTCCTATTGCAGCTATATGCTAAAGTCATCCGATTTCGATAAAATTTTCCAGAATTGTGTGAAAGCATATAAAACTAATATATACCACGATTGGTGATGCTACGATGGAAAATAAAAAAGTTTTTCTCACAAAAACTAGTTTTTGGACCGATCGTTCCTATGGCAGCTATATGCTATAGTCATCCGATTTTGATCAATTTTTTCAGAATTGTGTGGAAGCATATAAAACTAATATATACCACGATTGGTGATGCTACGATAGAAAACAAAAAAGTTTTTCTCACTAGAACTAGTTTTTGGACCGACCATTTATATGGCAGCTATATGCTATAGTCATCCGATTTTGATAAATTTTTTCCAGAATTGTGTGGAAGCATATAAAACTAATATATACCACGATTGGTGACGCTACGATGGAAAACAAAAAAGTTTTTCTCACTAGAACTAGTTTTTGGACCGATCGTTCCTATGGCAGCTATATGCTATAGTCATCCGATTTTGATAAATTTTTCCAGAAATTTGTGGAAGCATATAAAACTAATATATACCAAGATTGGTGACGCTACGATGGAAAACAAAAAAGTTTTTCTCACTAGAACTAGTTTTTTGACCGACCATTTATATGGCAGCTATATGCTATAGTCATCCGATTTTGATAAATTTTTCCAGAATAGTGTGAAGGGATATAAAACTAATATATACCTAAGATTGGTGACGCTACGATGGAAAACAAAAAAGTTTTTCTCACTAGAACTAGTTTTTTGACCGACCATTTATATGGCAGCTATATGCTATAGTCATCCGATTTTGATAAATTTTTCCAGAATAGTGTGAAGGGATATAAAACTAATATATACCAAGATTGGTGACGCTACGATGGAAAACAAAAAAGTTTTTCCCACTAGAACTAGTTTTTTGACCGACCATTTATATGGCAGCTATATGCTATAGTCATCCGATTTTGATAAATTTTTTCCAGAATTGTGTGAAGGATATAAAACTAATATATACCAAGATTGGTGACGCTACGATGGAAAACAAAAAAGTTTTTCTCACTAGAACTAGTTTTTTGACCGACCGTTTATATGGCAGCTATATGCTATAGTCATCCGATTTTGATAAATTTTTCCAGAATAGTGTGAAGGGATATAAAACTAATATATACCAAGATTGGTGACGCTACGATGGAAAACAAAAAGTTTTTCTCACTAGAACTAGTTTTTTGACCGACCATTTATATGGCAGCTATATGCTATAGTCATCCGATTTTGATAAATTTTTCCAGAATAGTGTGAAGGGATATAAAACTAATATATACCAAGATTGGTGACGCTACGATGGAAAACAAAAAAGTTTTTCTCACTAGAACTAGTTTTTGGACCGATCGTTCCTATGGCAGCTATATGATATAGTCATCCGATCCGGCCGATTCCGACAAATGTGCAGTCTATGTGTAGTAAAAGACTTTTTTGCAAAATTTGGGCAAGATAGCTTCAAAACTGAGGGACGAGATAACTAAAACAGAAGACAGACGGACAGACGGAATGGCTGAAAAGACTCAGCTCGTCATGCTGATCAAGAATATATATAGTTTATGGGGTCGGAAATGCATCCTTCTATGCGTTACAAACATCGTGAAATTTTAATATACCCTCTGCAAGGGTATAATAAAATTCAAAATATTTTTTTTGAGCAACTAATAAAAATGTAAGAAAGACTTTTAAAACGTTTTTTTTTTCCCCAAAATATGAAAGCCAAAGTGGAAAAATGTTTTAATTAAACGAATAGTTTTTAGTATTTCACCTGCGGGGGTGAGGGGCGGTCATACTCCCTTAGCTTCTCTGCCCTGCTGCTAGCAACATGAACACAATTTTGCAAACTGATTTTCACTTGAGGCCAACTTGAAGTACAACTTGAAGTCCGATGTTCTTCTTCAAACAAATACCTATTTGCATTTGGTAACAATTGTGGGGCACATGAGTGTACGTGTACGTGTACGTGTGTGTGTGTGTGTGTTTGTGTACACCAACACAACAATGCCTGGGGTCCAGGCCAAAGTAATTTTCTTAAGTAAATTCCAAATCATAAGATGGCCAAGCCTTTCACTTTGACTTCATTTCTAGATTTTTATTGTGTATTTGCCACACGCATACATACATATGTACATACGCACCTACGCACATACGCACGTTCCTGTAGAATGAAACTTCAGCTGTTTATGGACTAACTGACTGATTGACTGAACTCAACTGAGCTGACTTGAGCCTCAGCTGACGGAGTGTCCTTGCCTCCTCCTAGAGCTCTTTAGTATGCCGTTCGTGTAGGCGTTGTAGTGGCTGCTCGTTCTTCCAACGAAAAGTTGCCTCGTTTTTCAAATTTGAATTTACTGCGCTGGCCGATTGACTCAGCTCCAACAGAGTCAGCCATGCGCTGCATTCATTTCTCTGTGCTCACTCGTTCATTCATTTAGCCGCTAATCAAACAAAATTGAGGCATGCATTAGTTCAGTTCTTCGCACGCATCACGAACCAGCCCGTGGCACAGTGGGACCAAAGCGATAACTGATGACGCGCTACCATTTTGATAACAGTTAAGTCCAATTTGGTCCACTGTAGGAACCAGAGAGAAATGGCAACGAAAGGACAATGGGACACGCGCTGCACGTTAATGGCCGCTGTCACGCCTCCACGCCCCCCACCCGCTCCACACCATCGTCTACATGGCCGTTTAAGGGCCGCACACGTACGCAAATAATGTCGCTTTTGGTTTGGTGATGTCGAGGGGGGGGGGGGCCGAGCGGTTGTCGGTTTGGTAACTTTTCGCCAACTGGAACGTGATTTGCCACAAACAAATAATTTTGTATGGCCAACTAGTTGGTTTGAGAGACGTCGAGAGATGTGGACGGCTGAATGTTGAAATGGGGAATTAAAGGTGCGATGTCTTGTACAACAAAACTCACAGGCCGATATCACACTGGATGACAACAAACAAGGTGGAGGACTAAAAAGAGAAGTTGCCACCCCCGCAATTTGGAAAAAACATCGTAATTCCCTCAATTTTGAAGATAGATTGTATGAATCTTTGATACATATATTTGAATTATCATTACTTATCGATCCACCATACATTATTTTCTGATCAGATGAACGATAGTAAAATTGCCACCCCCGCAATTCAAAAACGAGAAGCTATTCATCCGATTCACTTGATAAATTATAATGATTTGAACTGGAAAATATAATAGGATATAGATAGCAAATATTTAATTAAATCGTTGATAATAAAAATTTCATACGACGTAGAAAACAAAAAAGTTTTCTCACTAGAACTAGTTTTTGGGACCGACCGTTTATATGGCAGCTATATGCTATAGTCATCCGATTTTGATAAATTTTTTCAAGATTGTGTGGAAGCATATAAAACTAATATATACCACGATTGGTGACGCTACGATGGAAAACAAAAAAAGTTTTTTCTCACTAGAACTAGTTTTTTGACCGACCGTTTATATGGCAGCTATATGCTATAGTCATCCGATTTTGATCAATTTTTTCAATATTGTGTGGAAGCATATAAAACTAATATATACCACGATTGGTGACGCTACGATGGAAAACAAAAAAGTTTTTCTCACTAGAACTAGTTTTTAGACCGATCGTTCCTATGGCAGCTATATGATATAGTCATCCGATCCGGCCGATTCCGACAAATGTGCAGCGTATTTGTATTTAAAGACTTTTTGCAAAGATTGGTCAAGATAGCTTTAAAACTGAGGGAGGAGATAGCATAGAAACAGACGGACAGACGGACGGACGGACAGACGGACATACGGACAAACGGAAATGAACTCAGCTCGTCATGCTGATCAAGAATATATATACTTTATGTGGTCGGAAATGCTTCCTTCACTGCGTTACAAACATCGTGACAATTTTAATATACCCTCTGCAAGGGTATAAAAATAGTAGTCTAGAAGGTTCGAACAATATAACGTCAAATTTGTGGGAGATATGAGGTTTTTTTCGAATTGCGGGGGTGGCAACTCTACCATCGTTCATCTGATCGGAAAATGATCTATGGGGGATCGATAAGTAATAATGATTCAAATATATGTCTAGAAGGTTCAAACAATCTAACTTCAAAATTCTGGGAGCTTTGAGGGTTTTTTTTTTAAATTGCAACTTCTTATCCATCGGCATCTTCCTAAATTTTGTCCAAAAAGTAGCAAACATCAAGTAAGTTTTACGAACTTAACTTTCCTAAACCTGCTGCTAGCTAGGAAAAGGCAAACCGCAAAAAAAAAAAAGAAATCTGTTCACACGCGCCAATTGGAAGGGATATTCAACAAAAGGTGGTTAGGGCGATAGCGGCCAAATACAACACACAGGCAATAATCTTTTCTTTTCTTGTCTACTTCCATTGCGTTTGTACTCACGTACGCGCAAAACTCTTTTGGTTTCGATTTTTATACTTTACTGAGAGCGACGTGGAAATAGTCAGTGTTGCATATGCTGGCAATTTCAATGGAATTGCTTTGTATTAAGTAACGAACCTCTCAGCCGTTTTACGACTGACAGGCCGGTCCAGGGATTGGTTGGGGGTTTTCTGCATTTAAAACTACATTAATATTTCATGGATCTGATGCTTTTTTGGTTTTTTTTTTTTTTTTTTAGAAAATCTCAACTGTCTAAGCTGTTAAACAAGGCTCATCCTGAAGGCTACCCTTGTCTAAAACTATTTCTATGCCCAAATGCCTTTGTTTTCTTTTTATGGTGTGGATTTTCTTGACTATTGAATTGAAAAGTTTATTTACTTTATATCTGTGTGTGTGTGTCCGTGTCCTTGCCTTACCTTTCTACCTTGACCATGACAGGAATAACACCCGCCCATTCCATTGGCTTTTTTCTGTATTTTTTTTTGTTGTTGGCTCAACTCACGACATTGTAAAATTTTTTGGCATAAAGTTAATAGCATTTTTGATTACTATCTAAATAGGTTTTTGTCCCATTGACCACAAAAATGTTTTGCTATGCTCTGTTTAGTTGTTGTTGTTGTTGTTGTCGTAGTTACGGATCCCATGTATGTCCCAGTAGTCCCTGTGCCAAAGCCAGTGCCTGCGTCCAGGCGAACTCAGTCAGCCGAGCCAAATTGCGATTCATCTTGTTTGCCCCAAAAAAAAAAAAAAAAAAAAAAAAAAAAAAGCAAAACAAACACAATAACAAAATGAAAATTTCACCTAGAAAAATATACAAAAAATTCGAAGAATTTAGAATACTCTAACAAAAAGTCCAGCAAAATTTCGAAACACTTTCAAATACAAAAATTTTACTTTAACTTAAATATGAAAATGGAAAATGACAATAATTTAAAAATTTATTTTTTACACCTGTTTTACTTTCGACACTTTCAAGATTTGTTATGAAAAATGTAAAACGAATTCTTCGAATTAAATATTATTTTTTTTATTTCTTCGAGAATTATTTTCCGATTTTATTGACACTATTTCAGTTACTTCTTCTATATATATTTTTGACCAAATAATGAAAACGCTAATATTTATGATCAAAAATGGTTTTATTGTTTTTCAAAGTTTTCTCAGCAAGATTTATACACTTTTGCATAAGCTCAAACCAATTTTCGAAGCACTTTTTCCACTCCGATTGAGACACCTCCAAAACATGGTTTTTGAACTCTTTAACAGTATCTTCTGGCGACGAAAATCGTTGACCACACATTTTTCCCTTGATGTGCGGGAACAAAAAGAAGTCATTGGGTGCCAAGTCAGGGCTGTACGGCGGATGACCCATCAATTCGACGTTTTGGGCGTTCAAGCTGATGTGTGAGAGCTCGCATTGTCATGGTGCACAATGATCTGTCTTCTCTTGTTCGTTTTTCGAATTTCTCCGAAGACTTCAGGCAAACAAATTGTGGTGTAACAATCAGAATTGACCGTCCTACGTTGCTCAAGCGGAACAGTCGCCACATGACCAGTTTTACCGAAGAAACAGGCGACCATTTGCTTCGAAGTGCTTCTTCCACGAACGACTTTCGTTGGATTTGGCTCGTCTTCGAAGACCCACACGGTCGATTGCTGTTTGTTTCCATGATTCGTCACCTGTGACGATCTTATAAACGTCTTTTGAAACACCGCGATTATATTTTTTCAAAATTTCTTTGCACCAATCCACACGAGCCTTTTTTTGAGCGATTGTCAACGAGAACAAACCTTTTTTACGCCCAGGTGTTCATGCAATATCGAATGTATGCTGGTGGAAAAAATGCCCGTCCTACGTTGCTCAAGCGGAACAGTCGCCACATGACCAGTTTTACCGAAGAAACAGGCGACCATTTGCTTCGAAGTGCTTCTTCCACGAACGACTTTCGTTGGATTTGGCTCGTCTTCGAAGACCCACACGGTCGATTGCTGTTTTTTTTCCATGATTCGTCACCTGTGACGATCTTATAAACGTCTTTTGAAAACCCCCGAGATTATATTTTTTCAAAATTTCTTTGCACCAATCCACACGAGCCTTTTTTTGAGCGATTGTCAACGAGAACAAACCTTTTTTACGCCCAGGTGTTCATGCAATATCGAATGTATGCTGGTGGAAGAAATGCCCAAGGATGCCTCTATATCACGGTATGTCACATGACGATCTAGCATTATCAGTTCACGCACGGCATCAATGTTTTCTGGCATAACGACTGGTTTTTGGACGACCTTCCGACTTCGCGAGCGAGCGTCGCCCGCGAGACAACAGGCGAGCGTCGCCACAAGATTGAATAAGTTCATCGTTGCACTCTTGTCGTGATAATCCACGTCGAAAGTTGTAAAAAATGATTGCACGAAAATGTTCACGAGTTAATTCCATTTTTCTGCCGAGGTAAGTTTTGGATTAATCGTTAATCGATATCAAACGTGGTCACACATGAAAGAGTTGTATGGAGCTTTTATCGATAAAAGTCCAAACTTTTTTTGGGTAAAGGCCAATTGGTCCTAAAATGGCTAGAAGTGACCTAGGCCAGAAACTTTAATAGCAACCCACGTAAATATTGATGTCTTATGCGTCAAACAATGTGAACTCAGCCTTACTTAAAAAATTCGAATAATTTTTGATTCCTTATAGTACCCTAACTCTTCTTACGGCTAGATCATTCCAAGGGTTTAGTATTTAGTCCGGTATTCAACTCCTCAAGTAAACATGATGAATAAGCCACAATATATATAAATCAGGGAATCATACCGAATCGAATTTCGGTTCCGGTTCCGGTTCTGGTACGTACCAAAACTAATGTTTCGGTTAAAGGTTCTGTTTAGGTTCTAGTTTATTTCGGTATTCGGTTCCGTATCGGTACCTTGGTTTTTATTTCGGTTTACCGGTACGTACCGGTATGTACCGGTATAATTTAAAAATCCTTTAAACCGAAAATTAAACATAATAAACGTTATCCCAGAAAACAAATGTTCTAAAAATACTTTTGTAACTGGAAGAGCAAGAAGAACTTCTGATATCTGATGGAATGTTTAATAAACTGTTTTCAGATAACGTCACCGATTACAATTTAACCCTGGTGTGAGGTTCTAAAGTTTACCCTGCTTTATACCCTGATGAAATCCCTGATTGAAGCAATAAAATTGAAATAACAAAAAAAACTCAGAACCGAAACTGTACCGGTACAATGTTTTGGTTCTTTTCGGTCATTTCGGTTCCAAAAATAAAGGTTCCGAAATACCGGTACTCAAAAAATAAATAATATCGGTTTCGGTTACGGTTCTGGTTGTGAGTTTCAATCGGTTCTTTTCGGTATACGGTTCCGGTTCTGGTTCCGGTTTGATACCCTGATATAAATATATGAATAAGTTCAGTTTGACTGCAAACCTTGTTTGCTATTCAAATCTCCCGTCGTTAAAGGAAAGGGCAACTTTGGCTAAGCCTAATTTTGTCTCTGTATGTGTGTGTGTGTGTGTGTGTGTGCTATTTTTGGGGCAAAGGTTGAGTGACTGTCTGTCAGGAGGAGGCATATTTTTTTGGGTTAGGGGTAGGAAAAAGGCATTTCAAAAATGTTTTAGGTACATTTGCTTTTTGGAATTCGGTTATCCATTTTGGCTGCAGCTGCATTTGAGCTCCATGAGGGGGTGACGAGGCGTAGTGGTTGGTTTTTCTTTATTTATGACTTTGTTGAAATTTCAAATTGATGATTGGGTTAAGTTGGCAATGGCTTAAAAATTGTCAGATACTTCTTTAATTTAAGGCCAATTGTCCGTTAGCCAACATTGTTAGCCATCCACTCCAGCTGGTCTGGCCTGAACGACCTGAAACTGGCACTTAAATGGAAATGATGTGTGTGTGTGTGTGTGTGTGCGTGAACTGTGGGAAGAGCTGCACACGTTTGTGCAAAAGGCATAAATCTTATGTGTTTAAGTCGGTTTAACATACGAGATCCTAAAGTGTTGATAGCACCAGACTATAAACTATATATATATATACACCCTGATGTGTGTGTGTGTGTGTGTGTGTGCATTTATAACAGACATTTCATTGCCTCACTAACGAAAGGGAAATATTCAATGAAGCATGCAGCAAATAAAGGTGAAAACCTTTTTCACTGCCAGCGCACAGACAAAGCGGGTGGGGCCAAGCGGGGGGGGTGTGTTGGCCAGCGAGGGCCGTTTGTGCAGTCTATTAAAAGGGCCATAAAACTAAAGCGCGTACAATTAAACTGCAATTTGTTGTAATGGATTCAAGTGTGGGGAATGGCTAGAGAAACAGGTGGCTGGCTGGGGGGGGATTCCGAAATTAGTTAGGTAACGACAATATAATTCAAATTTAACCGAGTAAATTGTGCTTGGCCAAACATGGTCATTAATTTAACGAAGTTGCCTTAAAAAGGTTCAGCAATTAATGGAATTACATGAATAACAAAGTCACCACAAACATAAGGTTTCGAAGGACCAACAAAGTGGTACATCGAATCACAAGAATAGTTTGTTTAGTTTCCAGTTTACTTAGTTATGCTGCTGTGAGCTCTTCAGGCAACGTTGAAGCCTCAGGTCCAGGGTTCGGAATTGCTCGCTCCGGAGCCACGCTCTCCGGCTCTCAGGGAGCCTCGATTGGCTCGGAGCTCTTTACTTGGAGCTCTTGGCTCTGAGCTAGGAGCCCCAGATCGCGAGCTGGGAGCTTTGTGCCGTTTTCTCATCAGGGTTCGGAATTGCTCGCTCCGGAGCCACGCTCTCTGGCTCTCAGGGAGCCTCGATTGGCTCGGAGCTCTTTACTTGGAGCTCTTGGCTCTGAGCTAGGAGCCCCAGATCGCGAGCTGGGAGCTTTGTGCCGTTTTCTCATCAGGTTCGGGATTGCTCGCTCCGGGGCCGACGCTCTCTGGCTCTCAGGGAGCCTCGATTGGCTCGGAGCTCTTTACTTGGAGCTCTTGGCTCTGAGCTAGGAGCCCCAGATCGCGAGCTGGGAGCTTGCAGCCGGCTCTCAGCTCTTGACCTATAGCTCTCGGCTCCGAGCTGAGAAGAGCTAAGTCTAAAGAGCTAGGAGCCAGCAATCGGCTCGAAGCCTTTAATCTGTAGCTCTTGGCTCTAAGCTAGGAGTCCCAGCTCGGGAGCTGAGGAGCTATCAGCCGGCTCCCGGCTCTTGAACCACAGCTTTCGGCTCCGAGTTAAGAGCTAATTCTGCTCGAGAGCTGTGGCTCCTGGCTCAGAGCCGAGAGCTTCTAGTAAAGAGCTGCGAGCCGATTGCTAGCTCCTGGCTCTTTAGATTTAGCTCTCAGCTCAGAGCCGAGAGCTGTAACTTCGAAGCTGGGAGCGGTCTGATAGTTCCTAGCTCAGAGCCGAGAGCTACAAGTAAAGAGCTGCGAGCTAGAGCTGGCTCTAGAGAGCTGTGAGCAAAGAGCAATTCCGAAGACTGTTCAGGTCATCATAAAGGTCAGTCAGGACTTTCTAGTACGACTTTCAGAGAATATACAACGTTTAATAGCCTTTCATGGCATTAATAGAGAACCTTCTATTACCCTGTTTCTAAACACAAAATAAAATGCATGATATTTGCCCTTACAAGTATGCTATATTTATTATTATTAATAACGAGGAAAAATATTTATTTTCTATATGCCTAAAGGCCTCGTTCCAGATGACATAAAAATGCATTTCAGCACAATACTTCATATGAATAGAAACACTTTTGAAAAGCTCTCAAACCTGAATGCTTTTGAAATGCTGTCTTATTTAAATGTCATCTGGAATGAGGCCTTAAACACTTATTAATTTTGTATTCTTACACGTTACTACAATATGTATTTAAAACGAAGCTGTCTCAACTAAAAATCAATATTATTGTTCAACTTTAAACATTTTAAGCCGCTGTTCGACTAGTCGAACAGTCTCACCTGGCGAAACTATCATAGCTAGACATTTTTTGACAACGAATTCGTGTTTACTGGGTTATAATTATTCAAGAAAAATAACTTTTACCTCTAGAAAAAAAACTTGGTCCAGCGCGGCGTAAAATGGGTTAAAGGATCAGGGATTTGGGATATCGGATCTGGGATCAGGGATTAGGTATCTGGGATCAAGGATCTGGAATGGATCTCGGATATGGGATTTAGGATCTGGGATGGATCTCGAATCTGGGATCTCGTATCAGGGATCTGGGTCAGGGATCTGGAATCTGGGATTTGGGCTCTGGGATCTGTGATCTGTGATCAGGGAACTGGTACAGGAACAATATTTTCCAACACTATTTTATATAAAAATTTTTTTTTTTTTTTTTTTATTAATTATTATACATAATACACTGTTTATAATATAATAACTAATTAGAAACTAAGAGTACTAGCTACTAGGCCATCGACTCCTTATATAAAAAAAAAAAAAAAAAAAAAATTAATAATAAAATACCTTTATATTCTTATGCAAGAATTCTTCTTTTGATCCTGATTTTTATTCGTTGCTCGTAACGTGTGTTCTATGATACACAGAGCGATATTTGAATAAAATCCAGAAACTTCATTTCTAAAATTTATATTATAATTTTTCTAACCTTTCTATTTTTAATCACGGATTTTTCTAAGACTTAGAAATCCTTTTTTTTTTCTATATCTTATATATCTTAAAAAGAGAATTTGATTCTGGTTATTCTGTAAGGGCGAATTTCTGAAATGTAAGACTTTCTTCTCAGTGTGTATATTGTTATTTTCGATACCGGTATGTGGCTTGAAACAGGTTATTTCGGTTAACGGTTCCGGTTACGGTATTATTCCCTGCTTTTAAAGCGTTCTTATTGTAAGCTTTATGTGACATATAAATAGAAAACAACATTTTTTCCCATCCTTAAAATCTTCTCCCCAGATCAGGCCAAACATTATTTTTGGTCGGTCGAAAAATCGTAAAAATTTGATTCCTCAAAACAATTTTGATAACTTATGCTGCTGCTGCTTTTTAGTGATTCAAAGAGTGGGGGAAAAGCCTGAACTCAATGAAGCAAATGTATAATTTGCCTTAAGGCTTAAAATTTCTTAGCTCCCGCTTTGTTTTTCTTGGGTAATTTGTAGCATATATATTTGACCTTTTATCGTATCGATTCACATGACTTCTCAACCTTCCCAGGTGAAAAGTTTTTGCAACTATTTGGCACATACATGTGGCATTCCCTGGTCCCTTTTAGGTAAGGCATATTATTCGCACCCATAATGAATAAGGGAAGTCAAAAGAGCCTAAGACTGAGCCGAAGCCGAAGCCCTGAGCCTAAAGGGCGTACGTCGACGATGACACAATAAAAAGCTGGAGAGAAAAGAAAACACAAGGGAGAAAAAGAAATGCAGGTCGTTCTCTCCTTCTCTCTCCACTCCCTGTCTCCTCACTGATTGTCCGGTCCCAGCGGCTCACTCACACAGAATGCGCTCAAGCGTTATTTAAGACACTTTGAAATCCTCTTATATCGAAGCTTATCAGTTGCTCGAAATAAAAGTGTGAGAGAAGAGGTTGGGTGGAAGTAACCGCAAAGAAACTGAAGAAAAAAAAAAAAAAAAAGAAATGGAAGTGGAAGTGAAGTAACGAGGAGCCAGGAAAACCGTAACGGAAGTGTTAATGTGTGAGTGAAAGAGGGCGACACACTTGTGACCCCCCGCGTCCCGCTTTCTCTCCTTTTGGATGCTGCTGCTTTGAAAACACTTGAGACGTGAACGACAAAGGATTTACACACACACACACACATATGCACAGACAGTGGAGTTCAGTTCCGGCCAAAGGTCAATAGCTGCCTTCAGTCGTCGTCCCCCCCCCCCCAGCAACTTCGCAAGCAAATAAATTTCAACTTTGGCCAAAGCATTCACCTCCCTCTCTCCCAGCCAGGCTAGCACAATATTTATACGCTTTTCAACCTCCCCACTCCATCCCGCTGTTCAATGCGCTTTGCATTGCTTTGCCAATAAAAAGCTGACCAAGTGAAATGTGAAAAAGCGAAGCAAGACTTTGCCTTGCTTGCTATAAATCCAAATTACTTGTGGCCTGCCAAGCTCAGCTTTGATTTAATAACATTAAAGAGACTTCTTTTAGATACCAACCCGCACCACATACCCCTACTACCATCCTACAGGACTCCCAACACAATCGTTTTGCACTGCCTTCTTCACACAGCTGCTCATTCGTTTTCTTTGCTGGCAACTTTTCGACAGATAAATGAACTGTATGAATCTGTGTGTGTGTGTGTGTGTGTGTGAGCTTATTGTGTCAATAAAGGCAACACTTAACCCTTTTGGTTGGCCATAAAACTCCTTATAGACGACTTAGCGTACACTTCCAATAAGAGCTGAAGAAACTAACCTCAGACCTGGAAATTATAATTTCACTTTAGGGTTTGAGCAAGCAAAGTATTGAGGGTGAAGTATTACTTTTTTTCAATGATGCCGCCGGCCCACAAACCGCACCAAACAGTGCATTTTTTTAGGGTGCCTAAAAGTGTTTCTGTCTGCTCTTCACAAGAAATGAGCCAAAAATGCTCTATCGGTTAAGGAAGGTACTTTTCAAATCCACCCAGTATTCTCTCAGGCTCCACACTTTTTGACGGGCTTTTAACTTGAACACTTATTTTAGAGATGAGTTTTCGGTTGAAGCCATAAAAGTTATATTTCAAGCGAGATCCAAACTACTGTCACTCAACTATAGACTACATATAGGCGACTTTAAAAACGCCATAGGAACCATTATACAATTTTCGCTATTTCGGTCCAAAAACTAGTTCTAGTGAGGAAAACTTTTTTGGTTTCCTTCGTAGCGTCACCAATCTTGGTATATATGAGCTTTATACGCTCCCACATGATTCTGAAGAAATTTTATCAAAATCGGATGACTATAGCATATAGCTGTCATAGAAACGATCGGTCCAAAAACTAGTTCTAGTGAGAAAAACTTGTTTGTTTTCCATCGAAGCTTCCTCAATCGTGGTATAAATTAGTTTTATATGCTTCCACATGATTTTGGAAAAATTTATCAAAATCGGATGACTATAGCATATAGCTGCCATAGGAACGATCGGTCCAAAAACTAAAATTCATCGTGCTCCGTGGTTCTCATTTCAAAACGTGATTGCGCTGCCTCTCAAAACAGTTCTAGTGAGAAAAACTTTTTGTTTTCCATCGTAGCATCACCAATCGTGGTATATGTCAGTTTTATATGCTTCCACATAATTCTGAAAAAATTTATCAAAATCGGTTGACTATAGCATATAGCTGCCATAGGAACGATCGGTCTAAAAACTAGTTCTAGTGAGAAAAACTTTTTTGTTTTCCATCGTAGCATCACAAATCGTGGTATATGTCAGTTTTATATGCTTCCACATAATTCTGAAAAAATTTATCAAAATCGGTTGACTCTAGCATATAGCTGCCATAGGAACGATCGGTCCAAAAACTAGTTCTAGTGAGAAAAACTTTTTTGTTTTCCATCGTAGCATCACAAATCGTGGTATATGTCAGTTTTATATGCTTCCACATAATTCTGAAAAAATTTATCAAAATCGGTTGACTATAGCATATAGCTGCCATAGGAACGATCGGTCTAAAAACTAGTTCTAGTGAGAAAAACTTTTTGTTTTCCTTTCATCGTGGTATATGTCAGTTTTATTGCTTCCACATAATTTTGAAAAAATTTATAAAATCGGTGACTATACATATATCAAGGAACGAAGTTGGTTCATCGTGCGAAGTGTAATTGGAAAAATTTATCAAAATCGGTTGACTATATCATATAGCTGCCATAGGAAGGATCGGTTCAAAAACTAGTTCTAGTGAGAAAAACTTTTTTGTTTTCCATTGTAGCGGCACCAATCGTGGTATATATTAGTTTTATATGCTTTCATAACCCCAGCAACCCCTTGAAATTAGCCCTAAAATGTTATCAAATCTTTGACAAGCTCTATGTATGTAGTGTATGTACCTATTTTGGTTAAAAAAAACCCATAACTGTTTCAATTTCTTTTACTTTTCGCGTTGGCATTTGTATGCAAACTTGAATAAATAGACAAGAGAGCCTAAATAAAGCAAACAAAGGCAGAAACACACGCACGCCCATAAAGTGTTGTGGGTGGGTGGGGTTGGGTTTGGGTTTGGGTTGGGGTGTTCTGTGTTGCCCTGGCAAATTGGCGCTGAAAATTGATGCCGTTGGCAATGTTTTTGTTTTCCACGCTTTGCCTTTGGCATTTTTCTAGCTGGCTGCCTGTCGAGGACTTGTGTGTGCCTTTAGGCATATACAGACAATGCTCATTGACAGTTTAATACAAAAAGTTCATTGCTTGTCGCACTTGACACGTGTAGAGCAAGGCGAAAGGCGAAATCCGCCCAATTTTACAATTAGAGAAGTTCGCGATACGCTTTTGACTTTTGTTAGCCGCAAATTGTTGTTGTTGTCTGTCTGCTGTCTGTCTGTCTGACAGTCGACACTTAACATGCAACTCTCGTGTGCCCTCGAGAATGTCTGCAAAGTTTTGCATTTGTAATTGAGTTGACACTGCAAATAAATCAAAGTGCCCCGAAAATGCACTCAAGCTCATCCAAAATGTTAATTGCATTTTATTAAAGAGTTGCAGCCAGTTGGCTAAATTAAAGTTCTCTGGCAAATTGTATTCAAATTTGGCAAGCAGCAGCAGCAACAATTACTCGACTAGTTGCAAATCGCTGCCCTCATAAGTATGCAATGGTTCTTTTTTGCTCTGCGCTTTACGTAAATCATTCACATTTGAACTTTTGGTCATTTGCACAATTTCCTTTTTATATTTTTTGCATATTTCGCGCTCTTTTGGCTCAATGGGGAATCAAAAGCAGCGCATAACGGTAACCCCGAAGCGTTGAGCGTTGCCGTATAACGGTAACTAATGTAAAAAGTTGAGACGAGACGAAAGCGCGGACTCATTAAGAGTTTGTGGCATTTTAATTAAATGCAAATTTAATACGCAAAGAAAATGCAACATACAAAGTTGAAAAGTTGAAAAACTGAAACTGAAAATGGCGGCAAAATGATGACGCCAGCGGCGGGCACTCTCTTTTACTCTATTTAACCCAGAGCGCAGAATTCTTGAGCGCTTCAGTTGCAGTGGCTACTAATTTGAATGCACACACACACACACACACACATACATTCATAACAAACTGAAGCTTAGTTGTTTCACTAATCAACCCAAAAATTCACACATTTTTGTCCACATTGAAATTTTCTCGCATTCTCTTGTGGCTATCCTTGATTGATATATATATATATATATTTGTATCTAACACAATTACAATTCATTTGTAATTTACCACAACAATTTGTTGAAACATTCCTGTTTAGATTTACATCAGTTGGTGCCCACGTTCCCAATTATTTTCCAGCTGCCGTACTAATTTCTGATTACCAATTACACTTGGCAACACATTTGAGCTTTATAGTTGTTAGTCTATATTGTGATTCATAAACTTATCAAAATAAAGACTTAAATGAGAGACTGGCATTCGCCTATATATAAAATTTGAGTATAAATTGAAGTTTTAGCCTTTGCTTGATGAATTTAAGGGACTAACAAAAATTACGTATACGCAGTTTTATAGAAATTTTTTTTTTAGCTCTTGAAACTCTCTTATATAAAAGAGTTTGTCCTGACTGACTGACTGACTGACTGACTGACTGATTCACTGATTGGCAATCAACGTAGAGCCTGAACGGTAAGAGATAGAAAGCTGAAATTTTCACAGAAGTTTCCTTATGAGTTGAAAGTGAGCACTAAGGCGGGGTTTTGGAAAATTCCACCCCTAAGGGGTGGAAAACTCCCGAAAAGCTACTATGGGGAAAATTTTGTTTTTCATCCGATTGACTTGAAATTTGGTTTGTAAGTAAAGTAAGCGAAATAATTGGACACCTGTTTCCCAGATTTCGGAAAATCCGCACACAAGGAAAATGGCCGGAAAATTCTTCATGGAAAAAACTATTTTTCATCCGATTGACTTCAAACTCGGTTTGTGAGGATGGTAAGCAGAATAATTAGACTTGAGATTTTCCGATGATGGAAAATCTGCCCGAAAAGTCGGGAAATTCCCAAAAATTCAATATGGAAAAAACTATTTTTCTCCGTTTGGCTTCAAACTCGGTTTGTAAGGGTAGTATGCTAAATAATTGGACATGAGATTTTCAAATGTTGGAAAATCCGCCCACAAAGAAAATACCCGGAAAATTCTATATGAAAAACTATTTTTGATCCGATTGACTTCAAACTCGGTTTGTAAGGATAGAATGCAAAATAATTAGACATAAGATTTTCCGATGTTGGAAAATGCGCCCGAAAAGTCGGGAAATTCCCGGAAAATTACATATGGAAAAAACTGTTTTTTATCCGATTGGCTTCAAACTCGGTTTGTAAGGGTAGTATGCTAAATAATTAGGCATGTGATTTTTTCGATTGTGGAAAATCCACCCACAAGGAAAATGGCCGGAAAATTCTATATGGAAAACACTATTTTTCATCCGATTGACTTCAAACTCGGTTTGTAGCGATAGTATACAAAATAATTTGACATGAGATTTTCCGATGTTGGAAAATCCGACCCAAGAGTGAATCCTGGAAAATTCTATATGGTAAAACCTATTTTTAATCCGATTGGCTTCAAAATGGGTTTGTGAACACATTATAGAAAATAATTAGACATTTGATTTCTCGGTGGTGGAATTTCCGCCCACAGGCAAGAATAATGGTGGGCGTATTTCGGTTCAGTGACAATGGCTATTTGTGAGCCGATCTGAATAAAGTTCGTTTTGTAAGCTCTAGGGTCAGAATAAATGAAAACACGTGTTTTTGTATTTCGGGAAGTTCACTCCAAAGGTCGGAATATGGGTGCGGGGGTGGGTTTTTAGCCGATATGTATTAAATTTGGTTTGAAAGCTCTATGGGCCCATTAAATAGGATAAAGTTTTTAGCTTTGCGCATACTCACCCTCAAGGTCGGATAATGGGTGCCGGGGGTGGTTTCAGCGTTTGTACGCTTAACGGGCCAAGTAGGTGGAAAATAATTTTCTCAATTCTGATGGTCGGAAAATGGGGGCGGGGTGGGATCATTGCCAAACGTTTTTTTCATCATTTTGGCGGCTTTACTGATGGTGGCGAAGCGAAGCGCGCCGGGTTATATGCTAGTATAATGATATAGCGGTTGCTGCTATGGATTGATGCAGATTTATCTAGAGGATCTTACGTGGGTTGCTATTTAAGTTTCTGGCCTAGGTCACTTCTAGCCATTTTAGGACCAATTGGCCTTTATCCAAAAAAAAGTTTGGACTTTTATCGATAAAAGCTCCATACAACTCTTTCATGTATGACCACGTTTGATATCGATTAACGATTAATCAAAAACTTACCTCGACAGAAGCAAATTTATCAGCATATCGAAAACATAAAATTGCAGTCTTTGAGTCTAATCTGGTGCTTCAAAAAAAAAGCACCTGCAAAGCAAAATAGAAAAGAAGTAAACAGCAAAATTCTGGTAACTCTTAAATTTGTCTAAAGTGTTCGTAAAAAAAAACAACAAAGCAGTGTAAATGACAAAACATGTTGAGTCTATTTAAATGACCCGGACATAAAAACCAAGCAGAACGTCACATTAGCAGGGCTTAACTAACTTATTTCAAAATTCAGATCACACAAATTTGCCTCCTTACAAGTTTTAATTTGTTTTAATTGAATTCAGAAAATTTAGTGTGTTGCCTAGTGTTGTCGTGACAAAAGTTTTTCCGACAATTTTACTTCCAGAAATTGTTTTATTAATTTGTAATTCGATTTTGCTTTTGTCTGTTCTCAACATTTGTGGATTATGAATAAACGGATAAATAAATAGAAATGTTTTTGGCATTGAATTTGCTGTGTGGTCATAAACTAAGTTATTTGGGGATGGGTTTTGAATGTCTTAGGGACATTCCTTGGGTATATTCACAAAGCATTTTTGTACCAAAAACTAAAACGAAAACCGCATATAAAATTTCAAATGAATGCACCACATAAACTTGCACCCACCCGCTCTGGTCATTTCCTTTTTGCTGACCAACACACCACAAATGAACAATTGCCGCAAAGAATACGAAAAATTAATGAAATTCTTGAAATGTAGCAATGAAGACATTTGGCCAAGAACTCCAAAAGGGTCCGACCACGTCCCAGCCATTACTGGCCTCTAAATTTTGCCAAAAAGTTCATTAGAGTAAGACGAAGATGCTGTGGGCCCCAAACCAAAGGCATTTCTCCTTCGTGTTGTGTTGGTTATTTTAATTAAAAGCACATAAACGGGAGAGTTCGGCCGTATCCGGCTCCAACTACAGTCCAGTCCAGTTCGGCCCACTTGCGGCCACAAAATAATTATGGCCAGAAATTGTTCTATGAATGGGCCACACAAAAGTTTCCTGCCACGCCAGTCGTCTGCTCATTTCATCAGCCGGTAAAACAATGCTGCCGGAGCAGCATGGCAAAAGTTTTTCCACTAAAAGAAGGTGAATGAATCCAATGAATTTTACCAAAAAGGAACGCCAGAACAATGCATTTAAATTGAAAAAGAAAAATTGAAGGAAGAAGAGTTCAAGTCAAATATCAAACGGAGATCCGAAGAAGTTCGTTGTACGTTGACAAGTTGTAGGGAAGCTTCTTTTATAAGAAACAAGTAAGAAAGTCGGTCAAGCCCGACTGTAATATACTCTGTACCTGTTTGTATATAACTAATAACTTTAAAGTGTGGGGTCACAAAAACTGCGCAAGTGCTGCCCAGCGTACTTATTTGATTTTCTTATAACTCGAATATCGTTCATCTGATCTGGAAACGGTGTATGGTGGATCGATAAGTAATGACGATTAAAATATATGCCTAAAAGGTTCAAACAATCTGTCATTAAGATTGTGGAAGATATTCGATTTTTCTCAAATTGTGGGGGTGGCAACTCTACCATCGTTCATCTGATCGGAAAACAATGTATTAGGGTTCGATCAGTAATGATGAGTAGAATATATGCCTAGAAGGTTCGAACAATCTAACTCCAAAATTGCGGGATATTTGAGGTGTTTTTCAAATTGCCGGGGTGGCAACTCTACTATCGTTCATCTGATCGGAAAACGATGTATGGGGGCTCGCTAGGTAATGATGAGTAGAATATATGCCTAGAAGGTTTGAACAACCTAACTCCAAAATTGTGGAAGATATGAGGTTTTTATCAAATTGCCGGAGTGGCAACTCTACTATCGTTCATCTGATCGGAAAACAATGTATTAGGGTTCGATCAGTAATGATGAGTAGAATATATGCCTAGAAGGTTCGAACAATCTAACTCCAAAATTGCGGGATATTTGAGGTGTTTTTCAAATTGCGGGTGGCAACTCTACTATCGTTCATCTGATCGGAAAACGATGTATGGGGGCTCGCTAGGTAATGTGAGTAGAATATATGCCTAAAGGTTTGAACAACCTAACTCCAAAATTGTGGAAGATATGAGGTTTTTATCAAATCCGGGTGGCAACTCTACTATCGTTCATCTGATCGGAAAACGATGTATGGGGGCTCGCTAGGTAATGATGAGTAGAATATATGTCTAGAAGGTTCGAACAACCTAACTCCAAAATTGTAGAAGATATACGGTTTTTTTCGATTTGCGGGGGAGGCAGGGGGCGTGGCAAAAAAAAAACTAAACTTGATCTGCCTGCAAGTAAAAGAAATATATGTTCCATACACTTCAAACCTCTATCTCTTACCATCTCTGAGATCTCAGCGTTCATACGGACAGACAGACGGACAGACGGACATGTCTATATCGACTCGGCTGTTGATGCTGATCAAGAATATATATACTTTATAGGGTCGGAGATGCTTCCTTCTGGCTGTTACACACATTTGCACAAACCCAATTTACTCTTTGTACCTTCGGTACAGAGTATAAAAACTGGACTAACGATCCGATGAGTACAGTTTCAGCTTGCTTTCGAATTGATTGTAGACGATCAACCGCAACTCTAATTCGGTATTTAAGTAAATTCTCTCTAAATTTTTGGAACAAAGTTTTCATTCAATTAGCAGCGTAACCGCATAACTGAGTTCCTTCATGAAGCATTTAAATATGTGTTCACACCATATTAAGCATAAGCCCTGACTGATGGGCACTGCCCCATGTTCCATTTGAATGTGTTAGTTTTTCGTTCGTTTTGCGTACTGTGTGTATGAATTTGCAACTTAATTGAGTAAATGTGGTCATCAGTTGCATTTTTGGTGGGAAAAAGCGATGCGATGAGCCGCACGCTGTGAGAGGGAGGAGGCATAGAGGCAATGCCACAGGCAAGTGTGCGTCAGTGTACCGGAAATGACAACGAGCAGTTGCCGCTAAGCAGCTTTGGCACACCAACCGGACACTACTCGGACTGGTTGGAGTACAGCGGAGGACCCGCTGGAGACCCGTAGGCAACAGCAGGCAGCAGGTTGTGGCTATCGATGGAGAGACAACGCTAGCAAACCTTGTGCGAACTTTGTGGCCTTAGTTGGGATGATACACTGCACAAATCAGCGCAAAAAGCAGTAAAAACCAATATTTCTGTTAACAATTTTAGAGCCGTTTTCTCATCTTCATGTTTTTGAAAACTAGTTGCTTTTTGAGAAAATCTATGTTGCCTACTTTTAGACCGCGTTTTAAATTTAAAAGCAGCCTAAAAGTAGGCAACTCAATTTTATCTAAAAAGCACCTGAACTTGAAAAACAGGAACATGCGAAAATGGCCCTAAGAAACATTTAAAAGAAAAATGTCCAGAGCTAATCTGAATTTCAACTACATACTAGAGTTGTGCCGATTTTTATAAACTAGTTCGAATGAACTATTCATTAAAATGAACTAATGAACTAGGTCTATGTTTGAACTATAGTTCATTTTATCAACTATAGTTTGTTTTTAAACTATAGTTCATTTTTTGAACTAGAAATTGAAACTAGTTCATTTTTTGAACTGAACTAGTTCTTGTATATCAAACAAATTATAATTAAAAATGAACTAGTTTCTAGTTCTAGTTCGAAAAATGAACTATAACTCGAAAGTGAACAGTTCAACAAAAAATTAACCAATGAACTAGATCACTGAAATGAACTGGATTCTCCAACTCTACTTCATACAGGCATATTTTTCAGTTATCTTACAGCTTGAGACAACTAAAATAATTTTTGGGGTTTTTTTATTTAAATATATATATAACCAGCTTAGTATCCGGCGTATGGTATAGTTTTGTTTTATATCAAAATTCGTTTAAAGTCATCGACGATTGGGATCATTTTTTCGAGTTTTTCAACCCTGGCGGTGGATTTTCCCAAAACTAGAAAAACAACTTCTTCAATTACCATTTTCCGACCTTGGGAGTGGACTTTCCGAAATTAACAAATTTTAAATAATCTGTACCGGAGGTACAAAGAGTATATTGAGTTTGTGCAAATGTAGGTAACAGCTAGAATGAAGCATCTCCGACCCTATAAACTATATATATTCGTGATCAGCATCAACAGCATATCTTCCACAATTTTGGAGTAAGGTTGTTCGAACCTTCTAGACATATATTCTATAACGCCAGTAGAATAAAAAAAAATAAGAACAAGAGTTTCAAAGAGAGTGCCCACAATTTAAAACTTCAAAACTCTACAATTTTAGACTATTGTTTAAACCTTTTAGAATTTTTACTCATCAAAACTTATCAAGCTCCTATACATCGTTTTGCGATCAGATGCACGATAGTAGAGTTGCCACCCCCACAAATTGAAAAACTCTTAAAAACTCTAACAATTTTAGAGATAGATTGTTCGAACCTTCGAGGCATATATTTTAATCGTCATTACTTATCGATCCACTATACTTCGATTTCCGATCAGATGAACAATAGCAGAGTTGCCACCCCAAAAAAAAAAATCCCCATATCTCCTACAATTCTAAAGATAGATTGTTCAAACCCTGAAGGCATACATTTTAATCGTCATTTCACATCGATCCACTATTCTCCATTTCCAGATCAGATGAACGATAGTCGAGTTATAAGCAAAACAAATAATTACGATGGGCAGCACTGGCAGCACTTACACAGTTTGTGTGACCCCACCCCTAAATGTTTTCAGTTATGTACATTGTACAATATTTTCCATTCGTTTGTTTAATTAAGCTTTTCTTAACTTCTAATTTCCCTTTGCCTACAAACCGGGTTTTAAAGTCAATCGGATTCTCTTAACTCAACCAAATACTGTAATGTTGTAAGCAAATTTTCTTTGCATTTCGCTCAGTGCATTTCTTCTTCTTTACAACAAAGTAAATTTGCATGTGGTGCGGTGGTCATGGCCCGCCAGGCATCTCCAGAAAGCACAGACAGACATTGTGAGCAGCGGGCAGGGAGGGAAGAGTGAGCGAGAGAGAGAGAGAGACACAGAAATTTGGCCATTGCCATTTTCGTTGCGCCATTTAAATATTAAACGCATTTGAAAGTTGCACTCGGAGCAGCCATTAAGTGTGTGTGTGTGTGTGTGTGTGTAGGTAGGGGCTGGTTGTAAGGACAGGGCTGGCCAATGTTTTCCCCCAACTAATTTTAGCTCAAAAACACCACCCACTCCGAGTGGATGCTGTTGCATGCAAATTTTACCACGACTTAAGGCCTTTTCACTTTGCGCAAATTTTCAAAACAGGACCTGGCCATAGGGAGCATCCAAAGCTTTTTCAACGCTTTTATTTCATTTCTAATTTGAGCGCTGCCCCAGCAAATTGAAACATTTGGTGCAGCAGCGGAAACAAAAATGGAATAACTCCCCATTGGGGGGGTGTAGAGAGCTAACTCCGCAGCGTTGACAATCTGCACTTGTTGTGTCGTCACTTTGATTGGCTGCCATTTCGCTGTGCAGCTGAGTTTCTGGTTTCCAGTAAAGTGGAACAGGGGTTTCAGAGAAGAAATAAATATATATGTATATATTTATCTGCATATTGTATTGAGTTAACACACAATTTCTAGTCACTCAAAGTTGCAACGTTCGAGAAATAATTATTCAAGTTCTTCAGTTCGGATCGGATGACTATATCATATAGCTGCCATAGGAACGATCGGTTCAAAAACTAGTTCTATTGGGAAAAACTTTTTTGTTTTCCATCATAACGTCACCAATCTTGGTATATATTAGTTTTATATACTTCCACACAGTTCGGGAAAAATTTATCAAAATCGGATGATTATAGCATATAGCTGTCATAGGAACGATCGGTCTAAAAACTAATTCTAGTGAGAAAAACTTTTTTGTTTTCCATCGTAGCGACACCAATCGTAGTATATATAAGTTTTATATGCTTTCACACAATTCTGGAAAAATTTATCAAAATCGGATGACTATAGCATATAGCTGCCATATAAACAGTCGGTCCAAAAACTAGTTCTAGTGAGAAAAACTTTTTTGTTTTCCATCGTAGCGTCACCAATCGTGGTATATATAAGTTTTATATGCTTTCACACAATTCTGGAAAAATTTATCAAAATCGGATGACTATAGCATAAAGCTGCCATATAAACGGTCGGTCCAAAAACTAGTTCTAGTGAGAAAAACTTTTTTGTTTTCCATCGTAGCGTCACCAATCGTGGTATATATTAGTTTTATATGCTTTCACACAATTCTGGAAAAATGTATCAAAATCGGATGACTATAGCATATAGCTGCCATATAAACAGTCGGTCCAAAAACTAGTTCTAGTGAGAAAAACTTTTTTGTTTTCCATCGTAGCGTCACCAATCGTGGTATATATAAGTTTTATATGCTTTCACACAATTCTGGAAAAATTTATCAAAATCGGATGACTATAGCATATAGCTGCCATATAAACAGTCGGTCCAAAAACTAGTTCTAGTGAGAAAAACTTTTTTGTTTTCCATCGTAGCGTCACCAATCGTAGTATATATTAGAAAAAATTCATATGACTATACATATGATAAGGCAAAAGTTCTAGGGAAAAAATTTTGTTTTCCATCAAAGACAATCGGATGACTATAGAAAACAAAAAGGATATAGCTGCCATATAAACAGTCGGTCCAAAAACTAGTTCTAGTAAGAAAAACTTTTTTGTTTTCCATCGTGTCACCAACGGGTAGTTTATGTTTCAAATTCTGGAAAATTATCAAAATCGGATATAGCATCACCAATGATCGTTGTAATAGAAAACTTGTTTTATGAATTTGAATTGAAGCGAAGACAGTTCTGAAAAGGCTTAATAGAGCTTAATCCATTAAGAATAATAACTTTATTTGGTGAAAACAAAGGGTTTCATTCTTATACCCACCCACAAATTGACAAGCTGCTGCCTGTGTTAAACAAAAAGTGTCTTATCATTGTGCAATTGACGTGAGCAACAATTTCTAATGTCATAATTTAACCTGAGGGTAAATGTTGTTTCGTATAATTGTTTTTTGGGGACAAAGCATTTCTCTCCCCCACCAAGTTCTTGTCCAGGCGAAACATCGCCTGTCATATTTTGTAGTTGTTTGTTTTTAATTGAAAGCAATTAATAATATCGATGCTGGGAATATATGGTGGACACTCACAAATATGCATACGCACACACATGCACATGCACATGCACTGTGACAAATGGCGTTTTTAATTAAAGGTAATATATTTGGAGTCGCGGCATAAAAAATGAAAGAAAAACAATGCATAAAAAATGGTAGAATATTGTTTAAAGGGGGTGGGGGCAGCTTCCTCTTCACAAACCTAGCCATAAATCAAAAGTGCAGGACATGCATATCCTTATATACACATATATAGAAAACTGTCATAAAAGCGGGGAAGGCAACAACATAGCAAGCGAGTGTAAAATTTCAAACAATTTTCATTAAAAATTAAATTTCCTTTGCATAATTGAATAAGCTTGCACACAGACACACACATGATAGTGCGAGGCAGTGGGGGTTGCTTAAAAGGATTAATTTGTTTTGCCATCAACGTAAGTGTATGTATGTATGTGTGGCCAACAAATCTAATAAAATTTCATGAAGCAAACACATCAACAACAACAACAACAACAACAACACCTTGTACTTAAAATGTCGCATATTAAAAAGAAATTAAGCTACGAAAGTGAAAGAGAGAGAGAGAGAGAGAGAGAGAGAGGGCAAAATCATTAGCAAAGTCCAGACAAAGCCATTAATTGATGAGTGTAGGCAACTATTTGACTAAGAAAAGAATTTGGTTAAGTGAGAATAATTAACATAAGGCTTAAGAAGGGGCTTCAGGCAAGGCTGCAAACCGGTCCGGTACCAAACCCTAAAAACCGAACCATGAACCGAACCTCTTACATTTTTGAGCCCTTGAACCTAAACTCGAACCGGACCACAATATTAAGTAATTTTACAAATGAAATTATACAAAATTAAATCTTAAGGAAATAATGTCAAAAATATTAAAGATTCATTCGAAAATTGTCAAAGAAATACATTGAAAAAGATTTAAAATTTTTGGAAAAGATCGAAAAACGAAGTCCGAAAGTACGAAAAATATTGCGCTAACTTAGTACGCGCATAGATAAACTTCTTCAGGAAGATGTACAGGGTTGCCCATATTCGACGGACCCATCTGGCAACGCCATAACTTTTGACAGAGATGTCAGATCGCTTAATGACATACCGCGTTTGAAGCGTCAGTCCAAGCAGATTTTTACCATGGAACAATACACGCCACGCGAGCGCTCTGAAATAGTTCAAATTTACATTCAACAGAACAAGTCAATTGTGAAAACTCAACGTGCTTTTAAAAAATTAAAAAATTCACATTGAATGGGACCGTAAATAAGCAAAATTGCCGTATTTACGCCACTGAAAATCCTTAGGAGATTCAAGAAGTGCCTCTTCATGACGAAAAAGTCACAGTTTGGTGCGGCGTTAGTGCGAAAACGGTCATTGGGCCGTTTTTCTTCCAAAATGAAAATGGCCACGCTGTTACCATCAACCAGGAGCGTTATCGCGACATGATGACCAATTTTGTGATGCCAATTATTCAGTTCTGGTTTCAACAAGACGGCGCTCCACCGCACACAAGTCGCATAACAATCGATTTTCTGAAGAAATTGTTTCCGGGCCGTTTGATGTCGAAAAGTGGTGATTTGGACTGGCCACCGCTTTCGCCCGATTTGACGCCGCCTGACTTCTTCTTGTGGGGATATTTGAAGTCAAAGGTTTACGTTAACAAGCCAAGGACCGTAGAAGAGCTCAAGGACAACATTCGTGAAGAAATAGCCGCTATTCCGGCCGAAATGTTGGCGAAAACGATGGAAAATGCTGCAAAAAGGGCACAATACGCCATCAACGCCAGAGGCGGCCATTTGAGAGATATCATATTCAAAAAATTGATGTAAACAAATCTACTTGGAACAAATTAAATGATTAAGATTGCCAACCGCCAAATTTTTATTTTTCTTTGATTTTTTAAAAAAAAAAACATGGGTCCGTCGAATATGGGCAACCCTGTATATTAATTTTGCCCAGAAGTTTGTAACGCATAGAAATATTCATTTCCGACCCCATAAACTATATATATTCTTGATCAGGACAACAAGCTGAGTTCTTTTCCGCTTGTCCGTCCGTCCGTCTGTCTGTCCGTCTGTCTGTTTCTACGCGAACTAGTCTCTCAGTTTTAAAGCTATCGAGCTGAAATTTTGCACAGAGTCTTCTTTTTACTGCACGCAACTAATATGTCGGAACCGGCCGGATCGGATGACTATATCATATAGCTGCCATAGGAACGATCGGTCTAAGAACTAGTTCTAGTTAGAAAAACTTTTTTGTTTTAAATCGTAGCGTCCCCAATCTTGGTATATGTTAGTTTTATATGCTTCCACATAATTCTGGAAAAATGTATCAAAATCGGATTACTATAGCATATAGCTGCCATAGGAACGATCGGTCGAAAAATAAGTCCTTGTGAGAAAAACTTTTTGATTTTCATCGTAGCGTCTCCAATCGTAGTATATATTTGTTTTATATGTTTCCACACAATTCTGAAAAAATTTATCAAAATCGGATGACTATAGCATATAGCTGCCATATAAACGGTCGTTCAAAAAAACACTTTTAGTGAGAAAAACTTTTTTGTTTTCTATCGTAGCGTCCCCAATCTTGGTATATATTAGTTTTATATGCTTTTACATAATTTTGAAAAAAATTATCAAAATCGGATGACTATAGCATATAGCTGCCATAGGACCGATCGGTCGGAAAATGTGTTTTACTACGAAAAGTTTTTTTTTATGGTATCAAATTTTTATTATCAATGATTGAAAAATTTTAATTATTTGATATCTATATCATATATATATTTTACCGGTTAAATCAGTTGAAGTAAAGTTTTTCAAGTGTATTAAAACGTCGGCACAGTCGAAGTTAGCTTTGCCTTCTCGTTTTAAATTGTGGGGGTGGCAACTCTACTACCGTTCATCTGATCGGAAAACGATATATAGGGGCTCGATAAGTAATGATGATTAGGATATATATCTAAAAGGTTCGAACAACCTAACTCCAAAATTGTGGAATATTTGAGATGTTTTTCAAATTGTGGGGGTGGCAACTCTACTATTGTTCATCTGATTGGAAAACGTTGTATGGGGGTTCGATAAGTATTGATTAGTAGAATATATATCTAAAAGGTTCGAACAACCTAACTCCAAAATTGCGAAAAATTTGAGGTGTTTTTCAAATTGCGGGGGGTGGCAACTCTACTATCTGATCATCTGATCGGAAAACGATGTAACCTTAAGGTTCCACGCTTTCCTTAACTTTTTCTTTCCCAACTTTTTCTCTCTCTTTTGCTTTTGATCTCTCTGTAGGCCACATTATTTTATATTTCTCCACTCGTTCCTTGAAAGAAAGCTCCACATTTGACTCTATTTCTATGAACTTTGTCCAACACTTGAGCCATTTTCCTTTTACATATATAGCAGCTGCAGCATCTTTGCCGTACTGATTGATTGATTGATTCATAGATTGATGCTCTCAATCTCACTTACCTCAAGCATTTGACCAGTTTGGCACCTGCTTGACCTTGTCTTAAGTCCTACCACCACTTCAACACATCAACCCTTTTTGTTGGATCCGTTGAAGCATTCAATTACTTTCAATTTGTTTAGCGCGCATTGCGTTGAACTTGAACTAAGTTCAACTAAGCTGAAGCTCAGTTCGTTTCCTGGCAAGAGCTGGGTAAAAACATTGTTGGTACACTGAGAGAAATTTCTAATTCTAATTTCTAATTTCGAACATCCGCCTCGAAGGACCAAAAAATGTTTTTGATTTGATTTAGTTTCACCATTAAGCTCAGCGAGAGTTAAAGCCTTACATAGACTCAAAAAAGATCTCTAGTCTATTTTTGACTAGAATTTCGCTTAGTGTAGCAGCCTCAGCAGTTGGTGGCTCGTTGCGGCTGCTGATAATATGGCGTCTAACAAAGTTATGGGGCCAACCAAGTAAGCAAGGCAATGCCAACGAGAATGAAAAGCCAGTCGAGAAACTTGGCCACAGTTGACTCCCGGATGACGAGGGGAGTGCGCAGAGCTAACTAAATTCATTTAGCTGCCAGTGTAGCTAACCCATGAGTATGTCTGCTCTGTGAGTTTGTTCACAGGACACAATAACAAGTCCTTTTCACATGTGTGGAAATTTATTTTTGCGGCCAAGGTGCAACCAAGTCGCCATCGATGTCGTCGCCACATCATTATTTCACTTGGTGAGCAATTGCTGTTTGCCCAAGGACACGACTGTCACACTCCCCACTCCCTTCCCTTCCTTGACATCAAATGATGTGCACGAGGCAAAACGCAAAAGGAAGAGAAAGGAGCAAAGCGAAGCGAATTTATTTGTTTTGATCTCATTTTTATTGCCAGCAATTTAGCAATGACTACAAATCGCTCATTTCTAATGGACTGGCATTTGTTCCATGCAGAAGGAGCAGGACCTTTTGTTATTACTTGTGATTCATTTGCTGGCCAGCAGCCACGATTAATTGAAAACGAGAAGGCAAAGCTAACTTCGACTGTGCCGAAGTTTTAATACACTTGAAAAACTTTACTCCAACTGATTTAACTGGAAAAATATATATAGGATATAGATATAAGATATTTAAAATTTTTAAATCATTGATAATTAAAATTTGATACCATAAAAAAAAACTTTTCTTAGTAAAACACATTTTCCGACCGATCGTTCCTATGGCAGCTATATGCTATAGTCATCCGATTTTGATAATTTTTTTCGAAATTATGTGAAAGCATATAAAACTAATATATACCAAGCTTGGGGACGCTACGATAAAAACAAAAAAAGTTTTTCTCACTAGAAGTAGTTTTTTGACCGTCCGTTTATATGGCAGCTATATGCTATAGTCATCCGATTTTGATAAATTTTTTCAAAATTATGTGGAAACATATAAAACAAATGTATACTACGATTGGAGACGCTGCGATGGAAATCCAAAAAGTTTTTCTCACAAAGACTTATTTTTCGACCGATCGTTCCTATGGCAGCTATATGCTATAGTGATCCGATTTTGATACATTTTTCCAGAATTATGTGAAAGCATATAAAACAAACATATACCAAGATTAGTGACGCTACGATGGAAAACAAAAAGTTTTTCTAACTAGAACTTGTTCTTAGACCGATCGTTCCTATGGCAGCTATATGATATAGTTATCCGATCCGGCCGGTTCCGACATATTAGTTGCGTGCAGTAAAAAGAAGACTCTGTGCAAAATTTCAGCTCGATAGCTTTAAAACTGAGAGACTAGTTTGCGTAGAAACAGACGGACAGACGGACAGACGGACAGACGGACAGACGGACAGACGGACAGACAGACGGACGGACGGACAAGCGGAAATGAACTCAGCTCGTCGTCCTGATCAAGAATATATATAGTTTATGGGGTTGGAAATGAATATTTCTATGCGTTACAAACTTCTGGGCAAAATTAATATACACTTTTCAAGTGTATAATGAAAATTGAAATGAGCAACACAAGGACAAAAGCTCCTTAGGCAGCGGGCAACCAAGTTACAGCAAGGGGGGGGACTTTTAGAATTATGTTCTTTGAAGCACAAACAAACACAAAAAAATGACAGTGAGAAAATGTTGAAAAATTTGGTAATTAAAGGAAATTTAGTCAAGTTAAATATGGAAAACAAGTAAGAAAGTCGGTCAAGCCCGACTGTAATATACTCTGTACCTGTTTGTATATAACTAATAACTTTAAAGTGTGGGGTCACAAAAACTGCCTAAGTGCTGCCCAGCGTACTTATTTGATTTTCTTATAACTCGAATATCGTTCATCTGATCTGGAAACGGTGTATGGTGGATCGATAAGTAATGACGATTAAAATATATGCCTAAAAGGTTCAAACAATCTGTCATTAAGATTGTGGAAGATATTCGATTTTTTTCAAATTGTGGGGGTGGCAACTCTACCATCGTTCATCTGATCGGAAAACAATGTATTGGGGTTCGATAACTCCAAAATTGTAAAAGATATTAAGTTTTTTTCAATTTGCGGGGAGGCAGGGGGCGTGGCAAAAAAAAACTAAACTTGATCTGCCTGGAAGTATAAGAAATATATGTTCCATACACCTCAAATCTCTATCTCTTACCATCTCTGAGATCTCAGCGTTCATACGGACAGACAGACGGACAGACGGACATGTCTATATCGACTCGGCTGTTGATGCTGATCAAGAATATATATACTTTATAGGGTCGGAGATGCTTCCTTCTGGCTGTTACATACATTTGCACAAACCCAATATACTCTTTGTACCTTCGGTACAGAGTATAATAAGGTACGATTCATGGTCTGGTACGGGTTATACGAAATTCTTAGAGGTTTGGTTCCGGACGGGTTTCCAGCTTTGTAATATCGCAATAATTTGTTAATAATTCTAATATTTAAAGAATTTATAAGCTTAACAAAACAGAAAAATATGGATTTAGATTCATAATATTTGAAATATTTTTAAAGATTGCTTTAAAAGATTCTTGGGGTACAAAAGTACCCCAAGGAAGGTTTTAAGTTTGATTTTCTTTCTTTTCCCTCATCATATTTAGTCAAACAGTTTTTATACGGAAATCGAAAATATCTTACGTAATCCACATTGTGCATTCACTGAAAAATATATATTTACTTAGTTATTTATATTCATAAACATAGCATACTTTGAAGGGCAAAAATCATGTTGTTTTTTTTTTATGTATGTGCATAAACGTAGTAATTGATACTTTTTCTCCATTAGTTTTTTCATAATTTTCTAAAAACTTCAAGGGAATATAAACTTTGGCTATATAACAGACAAGCTTGACCAACTTTTTAAACTTTTTTCGTTTTGTTTAAACATAGATAATTTATTTTGTGAAAATTTTTAGTTCAGTCAGTTAAGAACTAATTCATTAAATTACTTAGCTTGCAATTAAGTTACCCTTAACCATTTTAACCTAATTTAAGCCATACTTTTGATGCAGTTTGAATTGTGTAAATTTTGTTTTTTTTTTAAGCAGTTTGCAACTTTGATGTGAATTCGAAAGAGCGAGCGCAAAGAGAGTGTGAGTGCTCACGTCAGCAAGCCATAAACTAAACAATAAACAAAAGTTTATGCGTCTAATTTAGTTGTGAATGCTGGCAAGTAAATTCGTGGATGCGTTGACTGTGCACTGCCAAAAAGGCAAAATGAGCTAACCAAAAGCAATTGCTGTTCGGTCTTCCCAATCTGCCAGCTACTGCCACGTCTCCGGCTCCGGCTCCGGTTCTGGCAGTGTCGTTGGCTGCTAAACTTAATTAGTTTGCTGGCAACAGCAACTACGACGCGGGGTGGCGCCTCAACCGCATGCTGCGTGCTCAGAGAGCTCGCAAAAAAAAAAAAAGAAGGGAAAAAACGTTGCATAAGCTAAGGCGCGCCTCAGCTCGCTTGCGGTCTCCAATCGCCAACTTGACTTAAAGCATCAGTTTGGTTGCCAGCAAAAATGCAATAAAGCAACAGAATGGCATGGAATGTCAGGGCCAGCAGCTGGAGGCGGAGGTACAGCAAATATTATGGGTAAATGAATGAAATTATTATTGACTTATCTTAACTTCAATCAAGTGAATTTTATATTCATGCTGCTTGGTTGCCTGTGGGCCTTATCCACACTGTGCAACACAACATTGACTGGGCTTATTGAAATGCACATTAATTGCACTGGCTTAAAGGCAGACAAACAGACAGGAAATGCAGTTAAAGGAGAGCGAGAGGGAAAATAGTTAAACAAGAAATGAAAGCAATTATTGAAAAGTGTTCTTTTTTTTTCTTCTTTCTGTTATACAATACTTTCCTAAGAGAGCAGCAGCAGCAGCAGCAGCAACAAAAACTTTTGCCCAGGAATTAATAACAATATGATGTGGCAGCAGTGGGCGTGTGTGTGTGTGTGTGTGTGTGTGTGAAGCGCAGCGTGACTGCTTTTCTAATTAGATGCGAGAATAGCAGGAGAAACAGCAGCAGACTTCAATCTAAGGAAGTGCGAAGGAGCGGCACGAAGATGACTACAACAACATCCTATTTTAGACACACACACACACACACACACCCATAAACACCTGTCCAGTACAGTAGAAACTCTCTATAACCTCATTCTATGTTTCAAAGCAGCGGTAGGCAATTCGAGCAGAGAATTTGCCAGTGGCAACTGAGAGAATTTTCTACACTACATTATAAGTTGCTTATAAGTAACAGTAACATGTAAAAAATTTTGTATTACATTATTTAAAAACCAAACTGATTAAAATTAAACAAAAACGAGAAGGCAAAGCTAACTTCAACTGTGCCGAAGTTTTAATACACTTGAAAAACTTTACTCCATCTGATTTAACTGGAAAAATATATATAGAATATAGATATCAGATATTTAAAATTTTTAAATCATTGATAATAAAAACTTGATACCATAAATAAAAATTTTCTTAGAAAAACACATTTTCCGACCGATAGGTCCTATGGCAGCTATATGCTATAGTTATCCGATTTTGATCATTTTTTCCAGAATTATGTGGAAGCATATAATACTAATATATACCAAGATTGGGGACGCTACGATAAAAAACAAAATAGTTTTTCTCACTAGAAGTAGTTTTTTGACCGACCGTTCGTATGGCAGCTATATGCTATAGTCATCCGATTTTGATCAATTTTTTCAGAATTGTGTGGACACATATAAAACAAATATACACTACGATTCGAGACGCTACGATGGAAATCAAAAAAGTTTTTCTCACAAAGACTTATTTTCGACCGATCGTTCCTATGGCAGCTATATGCTATAGTGATCCGATTTTGATACATTTTTCCAGAATTATGTGGAAGTATATAAAACTAACATATACCAAGATTAGTGACGCTACGATGGAAAACAAAAAAGTTTTTCTAACTAGAACTAGTTCTTAGACCGATCGTTCCTATGGCAGCTATATGATATAGTCATCCGATCCGGCCGGTTCCGTCATATTAGTTGCGTGCAGTAAAAAGAAGACTCTGTGCAAAATTTAAGCACGATAGCTTTAAAACTGAGAGACTAGATCGCGTAGAAACAGACAGACGGACAGACAGACGGACAGACGGAAATGAACTCAGCTCGTCGTCCTGATCAAGAATATATATAGTTTATGGGGTCGGAAAAGAATACAGATCCATCTTAGATCCCTGACCCCAAAAACCAGATCCCTGATCCCAGATCCCTAATAAATGATCCCAGGCCCCTGATCCCAGATCTCAGATGCCTTATCCCAGATCCAAGATCACAGATCCGAGATCCATCTCTGATCCCAAATCCCTCATCCCAGATCCCTGATTCCAGATCCCTGATCTCGAATCTCTGATCCCAGATACGTGATCCTAGTTCCATTGTCCCAGATCCAAAATCACAGATCAATCCCAGATTTCTGACCCCAAAAACCAGATCCCTGATCCCAGATCCCTAATAAATGATCCCAGGCCCCTGATCCCAGATCTCAGATCCCTTATCCCAGATCTTAGATCACAGATCCGAGAACCATCTCTGATCCCAAATTCCTCATCCCAGATCCCTGATTCCAGATCCTTCATCTCGAATCCCTGATCCCAGCTACGTGATCCTAGTTCCCTTGTCCCAGATCCTAGATCACAGATATATCCAAGATTTCTGACCCCAAAAACCAGATCCCTTATCAATGATCCCAGATCTCAGATCCCTGACTCCAGACCCCTGATCCCAGATACCTGATCCCAGTTCCCTTATTCCAGAATCTAGATCACAGATCCATCAAAATTTTTCTCGTTTTAGTCCCCCAGTCGAACGTCCGTTAAAGAGCTTCGCTCTAAAAACCAATTTAAATCAATTTTTAAAGATATATAAGATATATAATATGTTCTGAAAAGCGGTAATAATTGTCTTTGTAAATATAAACTCTCTTAATATGTAAAGGATTTTTAGATTCTTAGAAAAATTCTCCCTTAAATATGGAAATATTAATATAAATTGAGGTAATGAAATTTCTTAATTTTTATAAAATTTTACCCTTACATTAGAACTATTACTTCCTATTTTAAGAAGGTTTTGATTTAATATTAAGAAAAATGTAATGTACGATAAAGCTTAGGCAGAAATTCTCATATCGGTACGTATCGGAACCAATATTCGTTTTGGGATCAATCCCTGTAAATAAGTAAACATTTTCAGACACTTTCAAGAGCGGTACGAAAGTCTGTTCTGTACTTTACCACCCAATCCTTACTGTCTATCAAAAACCGCGCTTCACACATTGCCTGTTCATGCTACGTGCTGTTCCTCATTCTTCTTTGCTTCTGGTGGGTGTGCTTGGGCATGTGTGTGTGTGTTTGTGTGTCAGTGTGCAGGTTAATTGCGTGTAGCTCACCTGGCATTAGCAGCGCTGATGCGGCTAATAAACTTGCCGCTATTGTAGCAGCTCACAGAGCAAGTGGAGTAGGTGGCCAAAGCAAAAGTTAGAAAGTGAGTGCATGTAAAACCGCTAAAGAGATCGATTGATCTGTGCCGGCTCTTTACTGTTATACGGTTTATTTGACTGGGCCACTTCAGTTGAGTTCTTTGCCTCCTGCTCCTGCTTTTTATTCGCTCAATTTGACTGCCTCTTGTCGTCAGCGACGTGAGCTGAAAGCTTAACAAGAAATTAACATGACGACAACGACGACGACGACGATGATGATGACGCGACAGTTTGGCGTTCCATTTGATGCAGTTGGCAGGTGGGGTAGAGAGAGTGGTCAGCCAGCCTAGTGGTCAGCGGGAAATTGGCAAATTTGTCACACTTCAGTCTCAGTCGATTGGGCCTCAATCTTCCTACACACACACACAGGCAGAAAACTTGGACTTGATTGTCAAACGTTTGTCAAGTTGCTTTCATTTTTTTTTTTGTACTTCAGTTTGATGGAAATGGCAAATGGGATGGTTCTTGTGAGGTAATTGTGAAAGTTGTTCATTTTGGTGGCTTAAGTTTCATTTGAGTGTGTGGTCCTTTATATTGACCCAATTAGACAAGCCAACAATTAGGCTAAATTGTTTTGTGTTAATGTTTTTCAAGGCTTTTTGGTTTGATTTAAAAGTGTTTAAGCTCAAGATTGCATTTCAAAGAGGAGTAAGAACAAATATTTCATTTCGTGCAGGCTCGTGAAAAGACATAAAGCTTGAATACAGACTCATTGAGCAGCTTATTTTGTAGACTGCTCAATTTGGGGCATCAAATAACAAAGTGAGATACAGGCACACATATACCTACAGTTAAAATATTTTATTTCGTGCTGTTTTCGTGCAGGCTCGTGAAAAGACAAACAGTAAATTATACTCTATGAGTCCAAACATAAAGCTTAAATACAGACACAAGGAGCAGCTTATTTTGAGGCATCAAATAACAAAGTGCAATACAGGCACAATTCACAATAATATTTTATTCGTCTGTTTCGTGGGCGAATTTCTGGTCTCCTAGCTCAAGCTCCAAAAACAAAGGCAACAGGACCATATTTCTACAGTTAAAATATTTTATTTCGTGCAGTTTTCGTGCAGGCTCGTGAGAAGACAAACAGTGGGTAATACTCTATGAGTCGATACATAAAGCTTAAATACAGACTCAAGGAGCTCAATTTGGGGCATCAAATAACAAAGTGCAATACAGGTACACATATTGCTACAGTTAAAATATTTAATTTCGTGCAGACTCGTGAAAAGACAAACACTAAAATATTCTCTATGAGTCCAAACATAAAGCTTAAATACAGACTCAAGGAGCAGCTTATTTTAAGGCCTCAAATAACAAAGTGCAATACAGGCACACATATTCCTACAGTTCAAATATTTAATTTCGTGCTGTTTTCGTGCAGGCTCGTGAGTCGATACTATGAGTCAATACATAAAGCTTAAATACAGACTCAAGGAGCTCAATTTGGGGCATCAAATAACAAAGTGCAATACAGGTACAGGGTTGCCCATATTCGACGGACCCATGTTTTTTTTTAAAAAAATCAAAGAAAATAATAAAAATTTGGCGGTTGGCAATCTTAATCATTTAATTTGTTCCAAGTAGATTTGTTTACATCAATTTTTGAATATGATATCTCTCAAATGGCCGCCTCTGGCGTTGATGGCGTATTGTGCCCTTTTTGCAGCATTTTCCATCGTTTTCGCCAACATTTCGGCCGGAATAGCGGCTATTTCTTCACGAATGTTGTCCTTGAGCTCTTCTACGGTCCTTGGCTTGTTAACGTAAACCTTTGACTTCAAATATCCCCACAAGAAGAAGTCAGGCGGCGTCAAATCGGGCGAACGCGGTGGCCAGTCCAAATCACCACTTTTCGACATAACCGGAAAAATTCTTCAGAAAATCGATTGTTATGCGACTTGTGTGCGGTGGAGCGCCGTCTTGTTGAAACCAGAACTGCCTCATACGCTTTCGACGAATAATTGGCATCACAAAATTGGTCATCATGTCGCGATAACGCTCCTGGTTGATGGTAACAGCATGGCCATTTTCATTTTGGAAGAAAAACGGCCCAATGACCGTTTTCGCACTAACGCCGCACCAAACTGTGACTTTTTCGTCATGAAGAGGCACTTCTTGAATCTCCTGAGGATTTTCAGTGGCGTAAATACGGCAACTTTGCTTATTTACGGTCCCATTCAATGTGAATTTTTACTTTTTAAAAGCACGTTGAGTTTTCACAATTGACTTGTTCTGTTGAATGTAAATTTCAACTATTTCAGAGCGCTCGCGTGGCGTGTATTGTTCCATGGTAAAAATCTGCTTGGACTGACGCTTCAAACGCGGTATGTCATTAAGCGATCTGACATCTCTGTCAAAAGTTATGGCGTTGCCAGATGGGTCCGTCGAATATGGGCAACCCTGTACCTACAGTTAAAATATTTAATTTCGTGCTGTTTTCGTGCAGGCTCGTGAAAAGGCAAACACCAGATTATACTCTGATAAAAGCTTAAATACAGATCAAAAAATTAATCGGCGAAAATCTCTAACTAGAGCGAAGCTTATTTTAGAAAAGGCATCAAATAACAAAGTGCAATACAGGCCACATATACCTACAGTTAAAATATTTAATTTCGTGCTTTTTTCGTGCAGACTCGTGAAAAGACAAACACTAAAATATTCTCTATGAGTCCAAACATAAATACAGACTCAAGGAGCAGCTTATTTTGAGGCATCAAATCAATATAAATTAAAATATTTAATTTCGTGCTGTTTTCGTGCAGGCTCGTGAAAGGGCAAACACTAGATTATACTCTATGAGTCGATACATAAGGCTTATTTTTAGACTAATAAACTGCAATACCGTCACACATATTCCTGGAGTTTAACTAGTTTCTAACTCAACCATTTGCCGTGTCTCAATAATTCCGTGCGCACACACACACTCTTAAAAACCACTTAGCACTTCCACTTTGACTTGATGCACTTAGCCCACACACTTGACTTTACTGTAAAGCCAAAAGTAGCGCATTCTTCAAGATCCCCAAACAAAAAAATACACTTTCAAGTCATCAAATTCAAAGTTTCCAATAATTTTCAAGCGGTTAACAGAGTTCTCATCTCACACACACACACACACACAGGTATTGAATTACCCCTGCGCCTCGCTGTGGTTGTGCTTGCTCGTTCATATTACATGAAATGTTAATGAGAAATTTATTATGGCAAATAAGCTCGATTGCGCTCTGCATTTTGAACTGGGCGTGCGGTGAGCAGAAGAAGAAGAAGAAGGTTGCGGTTCGGTACCGAAGGCATTGGTAGAAGGCGCGTTGTTAAGTGCATGTGCGGTGCACAATTAGCGCAAATGGCACAAATGCAGCAAATGTGCATAATACTTGCCACCACTTCACTTCCTCCGCCTGGGGGCCAAGACTGCGCTATTATTATTATTATTATTGCTGTTGCTGTTGCCTCACGTATTGACTTTATTATTATTATTATTATTAGTGCGCCAGAAGGTAAGTTTAGTTTAGATAGCTACAGCCTTGGCCTTGCCTAAGTTGAAAATATGTTTTTCTATTAATGAACAGAAATGTTTAGAAGCGCGGAATTCTTTGGAATTGAATTGGAGAGCAAGAAAGAATTTTAAGAATTTTAAAAAGATTGAAACAAATGATAATCTAAAGGTGCAAGGTCGGGGCTATACTGTGGCAAGTGCCATCATCAGCGTTGTCCTGATTGAAAAGGATAATCTGTGCGATTTGTTAATCCGTCATGCTTCTCTCTAGTGATCTTATTCATCTCATTTTAGAACAAGAGAGTAAGTGAACTTTTGTTTTTATACTCTGTACCGAAGGTACAAAGAGTATATTGGGTTTGTGCAAATGTGTGTAACAGCCAGAAGGAAGCATCTCCGACCCTATAAAGTATATATATTCTTGATCAGCATCAACAGCCGAGTCGATATAGACATGTCCGTCTGTCCGTATGAACGCTGAGATCTCAGAGATGGTAAGAGATAGAGGTTTGAGGTGTATGGAACATATATTTCTTATACTTGCAGGCAGATCAAGTTTAGTTTTTTTTTTGCCACGCCCCCTGCCTCCCCCGCAAATTGAAAAAAACTTAATATCTTTTACAATTTTGGAGTTAGGTTGTTTGAACCTTCTAGACATATATTCTACTCATCATTACCTATCGAGCCCCCATACATCGTTTTCCGATCAGATGAACGATAGTAGAGTTGCCACCCCCGCAATTTGAAAAACACCTCAAATATCCCGCTATTTTGGAGTTAGGTTGTTTGAACCTTCTAGACATATATTCTACTCATCATTACCTATCGAGCCCCCATACATCGTTTTCCGATCAGATGAACGATAGTAGAGTTGCCACCCCCGCAATTTGAAAAACATTTCGAATATCTCCGCAATTTTAGAGTTAGGTTGTTTGAACCTTCTGGGCATATATTTACGTATTACTTATCGACCACCATTCACCGTATCGATAATCGGGAGCCAATTGGAGCGGCGACCTTGAACGGTATTAGTTATATACAAAGAGAAGGTATATTACAGTCGGGCTTGACCGACTTTCTTACTTGTTTATTTTTGATCCCTTGAACCTGGATCAGACTGGACCACTTTTTGGGTTCGGTTCGCCATATTAAGGGCCGTTTTCTCATCTTCATGGTTTTCAAATTTAGGTACTTTTTGAGAAAATATATGTTGCCTACTCTTGGGTGGCGTTTAAAATTATACGCGGGTCGTTGTAGACACAAGCTTAAATATTTTTAAAGCGGTCTAGAAGTAGGCAACATTTATTTTCTCAAAAACAGCAAGATGAAAAAAAGGGCTCTAAGTAAAATTTCCTACGAAAGACCCAGGTGTGGGATTTACGGCATATAGACCGAATTTTATTTCGATATGTCTATTTATTCCTGCTTGTGCTTGCCTGATATTTTGAGATATTCTGAGAGATTTATATTCAAAAATTTCTACCATGGAATTTCTTTACCCTTAAATAAGTTGTCAGTGCCTTTCAAAAAATTACACACAAAATTTTGATGCCAACCGGCGGGAGTACATGGTAATGCTTGACATCATCCCCTGAACTCACTCCCTTGTGGCTTGCCATATGGCTTTTTAATTTAAAATGGCGGCGTCGCACTTTTGTTGTTCGAAAAATGCTTCATCTAATTGAATTTGTGGGGCGGGAGAGGGTGTAAATGTGAGCAGAGCGTGGCGTGGCACGGTGACACGGTGCGTGCTTGCGGTTTGTTCAGCGTGCCACGCACATAATTCAAAGCCAAAATCTGCCGCTGACAGGAGATGCCAGGCGAACAGCAACAACAACAACAAAATATGTAAGTTGCAATAGTTTAAACAACAAACTTTGCTGGGTGCGTGATACGCGAGTGTGTGGGTGGGCGTATGTGCGTAGCTGCAAGTCATTTCGATTGCAACAGTGTTAACCACAAACTTCCGATTGCATTTTCACACAACAACGACGACGACGACGTCGACGAGTATGGCAATGGCAGCTACAATGTTGTTGCTGCCATTATACACTTACCCAAGAGGGCAGCTAAATATATTCTCAAGCTTAAGGAATAAACAGATCAAAGATATACTTCTTCTTGGTGTTTGTATGGTTGCCAAGGGGCATCGGTAGTGTTTGGAACTATGCAAAACCCCTTATAGGGGTCTTATGCCTTTGAAAAAATTTTAATTTTTTGATTTTTTAGTTTTGCATTATTATTATAGCTTGGACATTCCATTTTCATCCCCTTCAAACCGTTTTCAAAAATTCGAAGTAGTTTAGCGGATATAGCCATTTTAGTGGAGCAAAGTTCTTGGTGGAGGAAGCACTCAATAAACACTTTTGGGGGGTCTTATGCCTTTGAAAAAATTTTAATTTTTTGATTTTTTAGTTTTGCATTATTATTATAGCTTGGACATTCCATTTTCAACCCCTTCAAACCGTTTTCAAAAAATCGAAGTAGTTTAGCAGATATAGCCATTTTAGTGGAGCAAAGTTCTTGCTGGAGGAAGCACTCAATAAACCCTTATAGGGGTCTTATGCCTTTGAAAAAATTTTAATTTTTTGATTTTTTAGTTTTGCATTATTATTATAGCTTGGACATTCCATTTTCATCCCCTTCAAACCATTTTCAAAAATTCGAAGTAGTTTAGCAGATATAGCCATTTTAGTGGAGCAAAGTTCTTGCTGGAGGAAGCACTCAATAAACCCTTTTAGGGGTCTTATGCCTTTGAAAAAATTTTAATTTTTTGATTTTTTAGTTTTGCATTATTATTATAGCTTGGACATTCCATTTTCATCCCCTTCAAACCGTTTTCAAAAATTCGAAGTAGTTTAGCAGATATAGCCATTTTAGTGGAGCAAAGTTCTTGCTGGAGGAAGCACTCAATAAACCCTTTTGAGGGGTCTTATGCCTTTGAAAAAAATTTTAATTTTTTGATTTTTTAGTTTTGCATTATTATTATAGCTTGGACATTCCATTTTCATCCCCTTCAAACCGTTTTCAAAAATTCGAAGTAGTTTAGCAGATATAGCCATTTTAGTGGAGCAAAGTTCTTGCTGGAGGAAGCACTCAATAAACCCTTTTAGGGGTCTTATGCCTTTGAAAAAATTTTAATTTTTTGATTTTTTAGTTTTGCATTATTATTATAGCTTGGACATTCCATTTTCATCCCCTTCAAACCGTTTTCGAAAATTCGAAGTAGTTTTGCAGTTATAGCCATTTTAGTGGAGCAAAGTTCTTGCTGGAGGAAGCACTCAATAAACCCTTTTAGGGGTCTTATGCCTTTGAAAAAATTTTAATTTTTTGATTTTTTAGTTTTGCATTATTATTATAGCTTGGACATTCCATTTTCATCCCCTTCAAACCGTTTTCAAAAATTCGAAGTAGTTTAGCAGATATAGCCATTTTAGTGGAGCAAAGTTCTTGCTGGAGGAAGCACTCAATAAACCCTTTTAGGGGTCTTATGCCTTTGAAAAAATTTTAATTTTTTGATTTTTTAGTTTTGCATTATTATTATAGCTTGGACATTCCATTTTCATCCCCTTCAAACCGTTTTCAAAAATTCGAAGTAGTTTAGCAGATATAGCCATTTTAGTGGAGCAAAGTTCTTGCTGGAGGAAGCACTCAATAAACCCTTTTAGGGGTCTTATGCCTTTGAAAAAATTTAATTTTTTGATTTTTTTAGTTTTGCATTATTATTATAGCTTGGACATTCCATTTTCATCCCCTTCAAACCGTTTTCAAAAAATTCGAAGTAGTTTAGCAGATATAGCCATTTTAGTGGAGCAAAGTTCTTGCTGGAGGAAGCACTCAATAAACCCTTTTGGGGGGTCTTATGCCTTTGAAAAAATTTTAATTTTTTGATTTTTTAGTTTTGCATTAATATTATAGCTTGGACATTCCATTTTCATCCCCTTCAAACCGTTTTCAAAAATTCGAAGTAGTTTAGCAGATATAGCCATTTTAGTGGAGCAAAGTTCTTGCTGGAGGAAGCACTCAATAAACCCTTTTGGGGGTCTTATGCCTTTGAAAAAATTTTAATTTTTTGATTTTTTAGTTTTGCATTATTATTATAGCTTGGACATTCCATTTTCATCCCCTTCAAACCGTTTTCAAAAATTCGAAGTAGTTTAGCAGATATAGCCATTTTAGTGGAGCAAAGTTCTTGCTGGAGGAAGCACTCAATAAACCCTTTTTAGGGGGTCTTATGCCTTTGAAAAAATTTTAATTTTTTGATTTTTTAGTTTTGCATTATTATTATAGCTTGGACATTCCATTTTCATCCCCTTCAAACCATTTTCAAAAATTCGAAGTAGTTTAGCAGATATAGCCATTTTAGTGGAGCAAAGTTCTTGCTGGAGGAAGCACTCAATAAACCCTTTTAGGGGTCTTATGCCTTTGAAAAAATTTTAATTTTTTGATTTTTTAGTTTTGCATTATTATTATAGCTTGACATTCCATTTTCATCCCCTTCAAACCGTTTTCAAAAATTCGAAGTAGTTTAGCAGATATTGCCATTTTAGTGGAGCAAAGTTCTTGCTGGAGGAAGCACTCAATAAACCCTTTTAGGGGTCTTATGCCTTTGAAAAAATTTTAATTTTTTGATTTTTTAGTTTTGCATTATTATTATAGCTTGGACATTCCATTTTCATCCCCTTCAAACTGTTTTCAAAAATTCGAAGTAGTTTAGCAGATATGGCCATTTTAGTGGAGCAAAGTTCTTGCTGGAGGAAGCACTCAATAAACCCTTTTAGGGGTCTTATGCCTTTGAAAAAATTTTAATTTTTTGATTTTTTAGTTTTGCATTATTATTATAGCTTGGACATTCCATTTTCATCCCCTTCAAACCGTTTTCAAAAATTCGAAGTAGTTTAGCAGATATAGCCATTTTAGTGGAGCAAAGTTCTTGCTGGAGGAAGCACTCAATAAACACTTTTAGGGTCTTATGCCTTTGAAAAATTTTTAATTTTTTGATTTTTTAGTTTTGCATTATTATTATAGCTTGGACATTCCATTTTCATCCCCTTCAAACCGTTTTCAAAAATTCGAAGTAGTTTAGCAGATATAGCCATTTTAGTGGAGCAAAGTTCTTGCTGGAGGAAGCACTCAATAAACCCTTTTAGGGGGTCTTATGCCTTTGAAAAAATTTTAATTTTTTGATTTTTTAGTTTTGCATTATTATTATAGCTTGGACATTCCATTTTCATCCCCTTCAAACCGTTTTCAAAAATTCGAAGTAGTTTAGCAGATATAGCCATTTTAGTGGAGCAAAGTTCTTGCTGGAGGAAGCACTCAATAAACCCTTTTGGGGGTCTTATGCCTTTGAAAAATTTTAATTTTTTGATTTTTTAGTTTTGCATTATTATTATAGCTTGGACATTCCATTTTCATCCCCTTCAAACCGTTTTCAAAAATTCGAAGTAGTTTAGCAGATATAGCCATTTTAGTGGAGCAAAGTTCTTGCTGGAGGAAGCACTCAATAAACCCTTTTAGGGGTCTTATGCCTTTGAAAAAATTTTAATTTTTTGATTTTTTAGTTTTGCATTATTATTATAGCTTGGACATTCCCCTTTTATCACCTTCAAACCATTTTCAAAAATTCGAAGTAGTTTAGCAGATATAGCCATTTTAGTGGAGCAAAGTTCTTGCTGGAGGAAGCACTCAATAAACACTTTTGGGGGTCTTATGCCTTTGAAAAATTTTTAATTTTTTTGATTTTTTAGTTTTGCATTATTATTATAGCTTGGACATTCCCTTTATCCCCCTCAAACCTTTTCACCTAAACCATTTTCAAAATTCGAAGTAGTTTAGCAGATATAGCCATTTTAGTGGAGCAAAGTTCTTGCTGGAGGAAGCACTCAATAAACACTTTTGGGGGTCTTATGCCTTTGAAAAAATTTTAATTTTTTGATTTTTTAGTTTTGCATTATTATTATAGCTTGGACATTCCATTTTCATCCCCTTCAAACCGTTTTCAAAAATTCGAAGTAGTTTAGCAGATATAGCCATTTTAGTGGAGCAAAGTTCTTGCTGGAGGAAGCACTCAATAAACCCTTTTAGGGGTCTTATGCCTTTGAAAAAATTTTAATTTTTTGATTTTTTAGTTTTGCATTATTATTATAGCTTGGACATTCCATTTTCATCCCCTTCAAACCATTTTCAAAAATTCGAAGTAGTTTAGCAGATATGGCCATTTTAGTGGAGCAAAGTTCTTGCTGGAGGAAGCACTCAATAAACCCTTTTAGGGGTCTTATGCCTTTGAAAAAAATTTTAATTTTTTGATTTTTTAGTTTTGCATTATTATTATAGCTTGGACATTCCATTTTCATCCCCTTCAAACCGTTTTCAAAAATTCGAAGTAGTTTAGCAGATATAGCCATTTTAGTGGAGCAAAGTTCTTGCTGGAGGAAGCACTCAATAAACCCTTTTAGGGGTCTTATGCCTTTGAAAAAATTTTTAATTTTTTGATTTTTTAGTTTTGCATTATTATTATAGCTTGGACATTCCATTTTCATCCCCTTCAAACCGTTTTCAAAAATTCGAAGTAGTTTAGCAGATATAGCCATTTTAGTGGAGCAAAGTTCTTGCTGGAGGAAGCACTCAATAAACCCTTTTAGGGGTCTTATGCCTTTGAAAAAATTTTAATTTTTTGATTTTTTAGTTTTGCATTATTATTATACTTTGGACATTCCCCTTTTATCAACTTCAAACCATTTTCAAAAATTCGAAGTAGTTTAGCAGATATAGCCAGATTTTTTTTAGTCTGTAGACCGATTAAAGTAAAGACTTCCAAGGTTTAGCAATCTTGCTCCAGCAAATGTCCCTCCCTTTGTACACACAATACTTGATCTGGCACCAGGATATGCGGATTAACTATGACACTAATCCTCCAAAAACACACATAGCCATTTGTGCCATATCCGTATTAGGGCATCTGATCAGCGGTTTCCTTTTCTCATTTCCGTTAGCAGTTTTCCCACATTGCTGCAACAAACTGCAATCTCTATTGCTGCTGTTGCTGTTGGCGGCCATTTGAGAAATTGTTGCAGCACACGCGCCTAAGGGTGGGTAAGAGTGGGATTTGGGGGGCTTGATGCAACGGGTGCGGCAGGGTTTAGGGCCAGAGCTGATGTTAGCTGACAGGCGCCAAAAAAGAAACGCCAGCCGTCGCGTGGCAAGTGGCGTCTATTGAAAGTGACTGCTGACTGTGCCACAAGTGTGAAATATTTCCCAGAGAGAGAGAGAGAGAGAAAAACGAACGTGAGAACAGCAAAGGGGTGGCTGGGGTGAACTAATCCATAGCCACCGCAAGAGAAGGGAGCAACTGAAACTAGCGGCGACTGTGACAGCCGGTCCAATGGCTGCCGAATCACGGAAATTGTTTTCACTCTTCATGTGTGAGTGTGTGTGTGTGGAGGGGGTAAAGGCACGTTTTGTGCTGCCGCGGATGCAGCCTGCCAGCGTCAATTGCATTCAGAGAAGTTGCCAACAGTTGCAAGGACACAAAACGTTTTGGGCAGCAGCTCCCTCTTTCTCTGTGTGTGTGTGTGTGTGTGTTTGTGTCGGCCATTGTTTATGTCCCGCTGCAACTCGACAACAGATGCCGCCTGCCAAAAGCCAAACAACAATGTGCAAAAGAATGCTTCATTGACTCAACTCGATTTTGAGCAGACTTTTCGGCTAACATTGTTGAGATAATTACAAGATATCCAAGCACGAACAAGCACACACAGACAACACACACACACACACACACACACACACACTAGCAAAGTATTGCATCAAGTTAATTAAAAAATCATTTGCAAGGTTTAAGCAAGGAGGAGAGTGAAAAAGTGTTTGAAAATACAATAGTAGTCCCAGAAGTGTCTGATCCTACAATGAAATTACAAACTAGCTTTTGCCGAAGGTCGAAGTTTTGAATACACTGAGTTGAAAGTTATATATAATTCGCATCGGCCCTTAGAGTCACTTTTAAAAACGTATCTAATCAGCTTTCGACTTAAAATCATTTGCAATAAAAACGGGCCCAAAGCAAGAAGAATCACGGTCGCCACTTTATAAATGATTGACAAAGTACATTCGTACATAATGATGGTTCGACGAAAGAAGTTGCATGAGACAGCTAAGGAATCAGTCGTTATTAAAAATTGAGGTAGTTTCTTCATTTTATAGTTATAAGCAAAGTGATTTCCTAAGCTAACCAACAGATGGCGCCACTTTCTGTAACCATATGGCTGAAGACGGTTGTTGTAAGGGAGCTACACTATATATACAGGGATGCCCATATTCGACGGACCCATGTTTTTTTTAAAAAAATCAAAGAAAAAAATAAAAATTTGGCGGTTGGCAATCTTAATCATTTAATTTGTTCCAAGTAGATTTGTTTACATCAATTTTTGAATATGATATCTCTCAAATGGCCGCCTCTGGCGTTGATGGCGTATTGTGCCCTTTTTGCAGCATTTTCCATCGTTTTCGCCAACATTTCGGCCGGAATAGCGGCTATTTCTTCACGAATGTTGTCCTTGAGCTCTTCTACGGTCCTTGGCTTGTTAACGTAAACCTTTGACTTCAAATATCCCCACAAGAAGAAGTCAGGCGGCTCAAACGGGCGAACGCGGTGGCCAGTCCAAATCACCACTTTTCGACATCAAACGGCCCGGAACAATTTCTTCAGAAAATCGATTGTTATGCGACTTGTGTGCGGTGGAGCGCCGTCTTGTTGAAACCAGAACTGCCTCATACGCTTTCGACGAATAATTGGCATCACAAAATTGGTCATCATGTCGCGATAACGCTCCTGGTTGATGGTAACAGCATGGCCATTTTCATTTTGGAAGAAAAACGGCCCAATGACCGTTTTCGCACTAACGCCGCACCAAACTGTGACTTTTTCGTCATGAAGAGGCACATCTTGAATCTCCTGAGGATTTTCAGTGGCGTAAATACGGCAATTTTGCTTATTTACGGTCCCATTCAATGTGAAATGGGCTTCATCGGACATGATAATTTTGTTTTCACAATTGACTTGTTCTGTTGAATGTAAATTTCAACTATTTCAGAGCGCTCGCGTGGCGTGTATTGTTCCATGGTAAAAATCTGCTTGGACTGACGCTTCAAACGCGGTATGTCATTAAGCGATCTGACATCTCTGTCAAAAGTTATGGCGTTGCCAGATGGGTCCGTCGAATATGGGCAACCCTGTACATAGAAAGAAAAACATTTGTCAAACAGCAACAACCCTTCAAAAAGAGATGAAGAAAATCAGATTATAGCCGGTTGATGTCTTAATGCTTTCCAAAAACATATGTGCAGCTAGGGCAGAGGCTGGTGTACACCTTTGTCTTAGTCTTTCCGGCTACACAAAAGTATAACAATATAAATGGGAAACGATATCAAACTAGTACCTCAGACGCTGTCTTTCAAAAAGCAGATAAATTGGCATTTAAAGCGTCTGGAAAACCAGTTAACGGTCTATCTAGTTTCTAGGATAAACAAAAACGGCTTTGCTTATCGTCATGAAATCTAGGTGGATATTCGAGCCTGTTCCCGTTTCCGATTTCGATCAAATTATGCGGAATCGGAATTGGTAAATGTTCCCGTTTTCAGAAACTGATTGTCTTATTCGGCGAATAACTTCAAATTTCCATTCATCTTCATTCGACTGACTGACTGAACCTCCACCAATTCCGATCAATCGTATTCGGAAACGAGAACAGACCTGAAAAGAAAATTTATGTTGTGTCGACCACGACCCGTGTTTGACTTTAAAAGCGGCCTAAAAGTAGGCAACGTACCTATTTCCAATATCCATATGAAAATGAGAAAAAAGCCCAATTGAAATCTTCCTTTAATAATCAGCTTATAATGTGTCCCACACAGCTTATTTCAAGTTCAAACAAAAGTCAAACATCTAATGATGTATTTCCCGTGCAATCTTTGAGCTTAAGGTTAACCACATTTGCAGAGAGTTAAGCGTTGGCAGAAACAATTCAATGACTTAATACTCATTTATATTGCATCCCTTCAACCCACACATTTCCACATGCCAAGCATATTTCCACTCACACACACTCTCCTTCTCTTGACAACTCAGGTATGCCCAACGGCTGCTTACATAACGGTTACGTAATGTGCACACTTCGCTTTAACGCCCATCGAGAAGAGTCCTCGAAGTCGTCGTCAAATCAACACAGATACGTAGTATATGCAGAAGCAACAACTACAATAAAGGGGGTGGGAGGAGGAGGGGAGGGGAGGGGAGGGGGCAAAACAAAATGCAAATTTTGCGAGACGGCATCATCGTGATTGACATTTGAGCTGCTAATGAAGCTATCACTCGTACCCGAATGCCAGAGCAACAACAATAAGGACCTACATGCAGGTCTCTGGGAGCACAAAATCTTTTGCTGCAACGTGAGAAACATTGCTACAAAATACGCGCTGCTACGAAATCTTTCTGCACTTTGCACTTTTACATTTTGTTTTGACAACTGCGAATTCATCAATTCCGACATTTCCCCCCCCCTCCCCCCCTCCCCACCCCTTTGCCTAGCGCCAACAAAAGACAATCAAACGAATGCAAATTGAAGTAGAAGCGATTAAGCTGAAAATGGATTTGTGTATTTTATGCCATTGGCAAAAGGTTTCTGTTGGCATCGGGTGGAGGGAAAAAAACAGCTTGACTTGGCAAAAGTTTTTGTAGGCCGTCGACGCCGCCGCTAAAGTTTGCCACGCCCACTTGAGTTGGAAGCTGGCTAAGAGTTTTGTGCATTATGCAACCTTATTGTGGATTTGTGCTGATGCGGCGGCAACCAACCAACCAGCAGCTGCCGCCTCCATCTTCGTCTCAGACTCAGACTCAGAGACAAATTGCAAATGTTGCACAAAATGCAAACGCAAAATCTAGTTGAGTTTTTCTTGCCACAAAAGCCAAAGATAACGAGACAATTTCGTGCGAAATTTGGCACAAGCTGCAATATTTGTAAACTTTTGAAGGTTTTACGTGACGCTTCTCATATGTACAAGTACATAACGTTACGGTCTGTAATGTCTGTAATGAAGTAGGAAGGGAAAGCAATTCGTCAAGAAAGAAAAAAATAATAAGGTTTGCTTGAAAACCTTCTTCAGAAATGTCAAGATTTTTTAACGGTTACCGAAAAGTGGTTGTCTGTATACTTGAATGTCAGCCTAGAACTATACTGCAGCATACCTTAAAAATCACTTGAAAGTACAATAATTGTTTTGGTCCTTCGAGTCGGATATATGTCTCTTAAGCTAATATAATTTTCCATCGTAGCATCACCAATCGTGGTATATATTAGTTTTATATGCTCCCACATCATTCTAGAAAAATTTATCAAAATCGGAAGACTATAGCATATAGCTGTCATAGGAACGATCGGTCCAAAAACCAGTTCTAGTAAGAAAAACTTTTTTGTTTTCCATCATAGCCTCACCAATCGTGGTATATATTAGTTTTATATGCTCCCACATCATTCTAGAAAAATTTATCAAAATCGGAAGACTATAGCATATAGCTGCCATAGAAACAGTCGGTTTAAAAAACTAGTTCTAGTGAGAAAAACTTTTTGTTTTCCATCGTAGCATCACCAATCGTGGTATATATTAGTTTTATATGCTTCCACATATTGGAAAAATTTATCAAAATCATGACATAGCATCCAAAGCGTGAGAAAATGGTTCCTTCGTCAACGGGTTTAGTTTTATTGCTTCCAATGTTTCTGGAAAAATTTATCAAAATCGGATGACTTTAGCATATAGCTGCCATAGGAACGATCGGTCCAAAAACTAGTTCTAGTGAGAAAAACTTTTTTGTTTTCCATCATAGCCTCACCAATCGTGGTATATATTAGTTTTATATGCTTCCACATGATTCTGGAAAAATTTATCAAAATCGGATGACTATAGCATATAGCTGCCATAGGAACGATCGGTCCAAAAACTAGTTCTAGTGAGAAAAACTTTTTGGTTTTCCATCGTAGCATCACCAATCGTGGTATAAATTAGTTTTATATGCTTCCACATGTTTCTGGAAAAATTTATCAAAATCGGATGACTTTAGCATATAGCTGCCATAGGAACGATCGGTGCAAAAACTAGTTCTAGTGAGAAAAACTTTTTTGTTTTCCATCATAGCCTCACCAATCGTGGTATATATTAGTTGTATACGCTCTAACGTGATTCTAGAAAAATTTATCAAAATCGGAAGACTATAGCATATAGCTGCCATAGGAACGATCGGTCCAAAAACTAGTTCTAGTGAAAAAAACTTTTTTGTTTTCCATGATAGCCTCACCAATCGTGGCATATATTAGTTTTATATGCTTCCACATGATTCTGGAAAAATTTATCAAAATCGGATGACTATAGCATATAGCTGCCATGGGAATGATCGGTCCAAAAACCAGTTCTAGTAAGAAAAACTTTTTTGTTTTCCATCGAAGCGTCTTTAAAATTCTGCAAGGCTCCGCCGATGTTATCCTTCTGTTTTTTTTTTTTTTTTGTAGAAACCTTCTCATGGTTAATCCGTTCGCCGTTGCTCATTTGAAATTCACTTAAAATGCTTTCGCAGTGCTTCCCCGAATCTGGCACTTTGAAATTTAATTTTAATTAACGACTTCATTAGCATGAGGCAACAAATTTGTAATTAGTATTGAGGCAGCATTACAAGAACAAGCAAAACAATATACCAAAACAAAATTTATAGCAGGAAGTAGCAACAGCAGCAGCAGCAACTCAAGGAGCGACAAGCTGTGACCAAAAAAGGCACCGCCCTCGCCCTCGCTCCTCCTTCTTCTTCGGCTACTTCAATCAAATGGCAGGCGCCGCAATATTTGCGTTTAATTTACCAACAATTTGTGTGTTTGGCGAGTTGAAAATTTTAAACATGCGGTACGCGTCAAGTGGCCGTTGAATCGGCTCCGGGGGGATGCCCAGTGCAGGCAACAGCCGTTGCCGTTGTAAACATTAAAATGCCTCACAAATTGAATCGATAAATGTTTGGGGCCATTTTTCTGCCCCCCATCTTTTGCATTCTTTGAGCAAGGGACAACATTGGCTGTTACAACCAATTTTTGGGGCAAAAGTTTATGAATATTATTTGGCGTTTAATTTGTGAACAATGAATGTGAAATTTGATGGTATCTCAAGAAGCTTAAGTGAAAGGTGCACGTGTACTGGGCATTGTTTTTAGTTATATATTATTGCTTATTGAAATAGTCAGAAAGTTTTGATTGCAGTTTGTAGTTGCCAAAGTTGCCCTTCATTTGTCGTCAGATGCTTTTCATTCGCATTTCTTGCATAATTTGATTTTGCTGTTTTCGCATGATTTCAAAATAAACATGAACTATTTGTCCAGCGTCCAGGCAAAAAGGGAAGAAGTATGTATATATAAAGAATGAATGAAAACTTTTTCACTAGTTTTGAAGTTCTTGGGTAGGAAAAACTTTTCAGCGCATTTTGCTTGTCGTTTTCTTTTCTCTTTTGCCTCATGAAGAAAAAAAAAAAACAAAATATTGGTCGAGACTTTGAGCTATTGGGTGGAGCGGAACATTTGCATGTGTTGGGCATATTGTTTTCGTTTTTTTCTCTCTCTAGCAATGCGATGCCCTGCCGAGCGGAAAGTTGCCGCATAATTTGCCCAAGGAGTGGGTGGAGGGTCAAGTGTCCTTCGGAGGTGCATCGTGTACAACTCGATCTTGTGTAAAGTGCAATTGATTGCTGTTTAAGTGCATTTTCATGTTGCGTGTATTGAATTTGCCCTGTCATATTTACTATTTGTGTGTGTGTTTCCTCATCATCTCCATCTCCATCTCCATTCTATTTTACATTGGGCTACCCAGCTGGTTAAATCAGTCATGTGACGTAAGCAAAATTGTGTGTGTGCGTTGGTGCATTTAGTGCTACATTTACTAAGTGATGTGCTCAATATTGATTGGTGTATAAATATTGTTTAGAACACACAAAATTAGAACTCAATTATCTCTCAAATATAAATAACAATAATGGCAATAAGCGTGTGCGATGGTGCACTTCAATAAGGCGGCATTCCAGGACAAACAAATGTTGTACAATTTGTTGAACCAAAAGCTAGTGTATAGCTTTATGCAATCCAATGGAATTTTTTATCATTCGCTATCCAAATCTGCCTATACAGGGTTGCCCATATTCGACGGACCCATGTTTTTTTTAAAAATCAAAGAAAAAAATAAAAATTTGGCGGTTGGCAATCTTAATCATTTAATTTGTTCCAAGTAGATTTGTTTACATCAATTTTTGAATATGATATCTCTCAAATGGCCGCCTCTGGCGTTGATGGCGTATTGTGCCCTTTTTGCAGCATTTTCCATCGTTTTCGCCAACATTTCGGCCGGAATAGCGGCTATTTCTTCACGAATGTTGTCCTTGAGCTCTTCTACGGTCCTTGGCTTGTTAACGTAAACCTTTGACTTCAAATATCCCCACAAGAAGAAGTCAGGCGGCGTCAAATCGGGCAACGCGGTGGCCAGTCCAAATCACCACTTTTCGACATCAAACGGCCCGGAACAATTTCTTCAGAAAATCGATTGTTATGCGACTTGTGTGCGGTGGAGCGCCGTCTTGTTGAAACCAGAACTGCCTCATACGCTTTCGACGAATAATTGGCATCACAAAATTGGTCATCATGTCGCGATAACGCTCCTGGTTGATGGTAACAGCATGGCCATTTTCATTTTGGAAGAAAAACGGCCCAATGACCGTTTTCGCACTAACGCCGCACCAAACTGTGACTTTTTCGTCATGAAGAGGCACTTCTTGAATCTCCTGAGGATTTTCAGTGGCGTAAATACGGCAATTTTGCTTATTTACGGTCCCATTCTATGTGAAATGGGCTTCTCGGACATTTTTTAATTTTTAAAAGCACGTTGAGTTTTCACAATTGACTTGTTCTGTTGAATGTAAATTTCAACTATTTCAGAGCGCTCGCGTGGCGTGTATTGTTCCATGGTAAAAATCTGCTTGGACTGACGCTTCAAACGCGGTATGTCATTAAGCGATCTGACATCTCTGTCAAAAGTTATGACGTTGCCAGATGGGTCCGTCGAATATGGGCAACCCTGTATTAAGGGATATTCCTGAATTTAGCCAATTTTTTCCCATATTTAATTGTTTTTTTTCTTGATTCAAGCATGTTTTGCTTCCAGATTTCGTAAAATTGTTCTTCAAAATGTAATGCTGGGCTTACATTGGTTCATAAAATGGCAAAGGTTTTGCTTTGAAAATGACAGAAATTTAACTCAAAGTCACACATAATGAGGCCTATCAAAAGACTTGAATTTTTATTTCAACTCTTGCTCAGTGACTCTTGTTCAGCGACTCTTGTTTAGTAACTCTTCTTCAAAGACTCTTGCTCAGTGACTCTTGTTCAGCGACTCTTGTTTAGTAACTCTTCTTCAAAGAGTCTTGATCAGCGTCTCTTGTTCAGCGACTCTTGCTTAGTAACTCTTCTTCAAAGGCTCTTGCTCAGTGACTCTTGTTCATCGACTCTTGTTAAGTAACTCTTCTTCAAAGACTCTTGTTTATGGACTATTGCTCAGTGACTCTTGTTCAGCGACGCTTGATTAGTAACGCTTCTTCAAAGACTATTGCTCAGTGACACTTGTTCAGCGACTCTTGTTCAGTGACTCTTGTTCAGTGACTTCTGCTCAGAGACTCTTGCTCATTGACTGTTCTCTCTGCTCAATAACTCACTACTCAGTGACTGTTCACTCAATTGTTCTTAATCGATTTCCAAATAGGATCCCAACTTGAAAAGAGCCTTTTCGGATTTATTTTTGGGGGATTATTTGAAGATGTTTTTGTACTTGTTTCAAGTACAATTAAGTTCGAATCGTTTTTGAAAATTCATTGCCAAGGTCGGGATCAAAACAAATTTGAATTTAGTTCCGTTTTTCTTTTTGTGTGTGTGAACTTTGGACTTATTCTGTTCACGCAATGATTCAGTATTGAATTCCTCAAACAGGTTTAATAGGGCTTAATATTAGAGAGAGAGAGAGAAAGAGAGGGAGAGACTTGTAGCTTTCAGTCATCTCAACTTAACTTCAATCTCCGAGAGACCGAATGACTGATTCATTAAAGCCCAGGCTAAACGGCTTTACCTTAAGCTTAGAAAGAGAATTTTGACCGGCTGACCGGCTGAAAAGGTATGCGGAATCGACCGGGTATTGAACTAATTATACTATATTACTATATCATATCTATATCAAGAAATGATTTCAATTTCTTTTTGTTTTCTTTTCAAAGTTCACCTCAAAGACAGTTTTTTTAGAACTGAACTAATGCTAATTGATTGCCTTGACTTGTGTTTTTGCTTTTAAATTTTTCCATTGCTCATTTCCCCTTATCTGTTACCTAATGCAAATGTATTTGTATGTATGTCAAAGTTCAAAGCCGCCTTTGCACAAAAAATCAACGCAAATCGCTAAATGCCACCCCAACAACCCCCACCCTTACCTACAAAAAAAAAAAAAAGAAAAGAAATAATAATAATACTAAAAGGAAGCCAGGCAAAGGAAAAACAAGATGGAATATCTTTTAAGCCGTAGTCGGTAACTTGCCGGCTTTAATGGCAGCGGCTTAGAATCCGTCTCACTCTCTCTCTGTCTGTCTCACGCAGTCTCAGTCTCCTGTCTCTTTCGGAGATGCTTTTATTTGGTGCATAATTGAAATTTATGCTTAAATACATTCAACGAGCTGCTGAGCGGCTTATGATCCTTCGTTGTGAATGCTGCGGGAATGCCAAACTCATTTCGTAGGGGTAAACGGTAGGTGGGGAGGGGAAGGGACAGTGTGTGTGTGTGTGTGTGTGTGTGTATATTTTGCATATTTAACTTTGCATTTGTGCGCTAAGCTTTCTTAGTTTATTATTTAAACAGGAACAGGCGAACGACGTTGACAACGAGACGAGATGAGTTTGAGGCGGAGGTGGTAGCGAAGGATGCCTCTGTCCTGGTTATTATTATGCCGAGTAGCTGCCTGTGTGTGTGTGTGTGTGTGGCAAGCATTTAGCGTGCGTGAAATTGAGATAAATGTCCCCGGAGTTATGACAAGCAGCCCCAAACCACAGACTCGCGGCATATGCAAATTATTTTAGACTGGTTTGGCTCTGCTTCAGCCCCTTTATTGTCATTAGGATTATGAATTAGCATTTGTAAGGCATAAAATGATTGACTGCTGCAGGTGATGCAGATTTACGGAAGAAAAGAAAAAAAAAAAAAAGGAACCCCCTTTCCTCTTCTACTCTGGGTCAAACAGTTGAACTTTGCCGCCCTGCTTTTATGTATTGTTTTATGAGGCCTTGTGGCAGCTGCTGGGGCGCAACTTAAAACATAGTTGGCCCTGAGCCTGTGGGGCATCTTCGTGTTGCAGCTGCAACAATTTCATAAACTGCTGATGATGTGCACAGCGAAAAAAGTTACAACGAAGGTCGGGTCAGTATCTCACAGTTCGTCAGCTGTTTTTATTGTCTTTTATTTTCCTTTGTGTTTTTCATGCTGCTCAAACGTTACAGAGGAGAGAGAGAGATGAAGAGAAGAATGTTATATTAAGTGCAACCTAAACTGACCAAAGATAAAGATAGATAATCGTTTCGATGATGATGAAGACGTTGATGCATGAGTTGAGCGAGTTAATAATACTTTGACATGAATTGCCTGAAGCTACAGTAGCTTAGAAAACAAATTAAGAAATTCTATAGAAATATTTAATAAACAATTTGAAATCGTTTTCTCATCTTCATGAAAACAAAACATGCCGGAAATTAGTCAAAACTTAAAATTTTTAAGAATAGAAAAATATTTTTTTTATGTCATGGAAGCTCAAAATAAGTGGAAATATCATTTTCCAATTGGGGAAAATCCAACCCCATGGTCGAAAAATTAAAGTCGTGTGGGATCAAGGTCAAATGTTATTTTTGACATATATATGAAACACCTATATACCGATTTTTATAAAAATCAGACTGTAACCTGGCAATTTCTGAAAACCCATTACCAAGTTTCAGAATATAGTGTTGTGTGAAAAATTAATAAAAATAACTATTTTATATACACAGTTGTAAAGACGAAACAATTTTTTTACAAAAAGTATTTTACACATGTGTAAAAAATCCAAAAACTAGTTCAAGTAAGAAAAACTTTTGTTGTTTTTAATGGCAACGTCTTCAAACTAGGTATTCATTAATTCTATATGCATTTAAACAATTCTGGAAAGTTTGATTAAAATCAGAGAGCTTAAAGATATAGCTACCATAGGAACGATCCGTTCAAAAACTAAATCTAGTGAGAAAAACTTTTGTTGTTTTTAATGATAGCGACTCCAAACTTGGTTTTTCTTATCTGTACAGGGTTGCCCATATTCGACGGACCCATCTGGCAACGCCATAACTTTTGACAGAGATGTCAGATCGCTTAATGACATACCGCGTTTGAAGCGTCAGTCCAAGCAGATTTTTACCATGGAACAATACACGCCACGCGAGCGCTCTGAAATAGTTGAAATTTACATTCAACAGAACAAGTCAATTGTGAAAACTCAACGATCAACGATTAACATGTCCGATGAAGCCCATTTCACATTGAATGGGACCGTAAATAAGCAAAATTGCCGTATTTACGCCACTGAAAATCCTCAGGAGATTCAAGAAGTGCCTCTTCATGACGAAAAAGTCACAGTTTGGTGCGGCGTTAGTGCGAAAACGGTCATTGGGCCGTTTTTCTTCCAAAATGAAAATGGCCATGCTGTTACCATCAACCAGGAGCGTTATCGCGACATGATGACCAATTTTGTGATGCCAATTATTCGTCGAAAGCGTATGAGGCAGTTCTGGTTTCAACAAGACGGCGCTCCACCGCACACAAGTCGCATAACAATCGATTTTCTGAAGAAATTGTTTCCGGGCCGTTTGATGTCGAAAAGTGGTGATTTGGACTGGCCACTGACTTCTTCTTGTGGGGATATTTGAAGTCAAAGGTTTACGTTAACAAGCCAAGGACCGTAGAAGAGCTCAAGGACAACATTCGTGAAGAAATAGCCGCTATTCCGGCCGAAATGTTGGCGAAAACGATGGAAAATGCTGCAAAAAGGGCACAATACGCCATCAACGCCAGAGGCGGCCATTTGAGAGATATCATATTCAAAAATTGATGTAAACAAATCTACTTGGAACAAATTAAATGATTAAGATTGCCAACCGCCAAATTTTTATTTTTTTCTTTGATTTTAAAAAAAAAAAAACATGGGTCCGTCGAATATGGGCAACCCTGTATAGGTCGTGAAATATTCATAAACTTTGTTTCTATTATTTTTGATTAATAATATTATTCTCAAAACTGTTTTGCCTTTGATTTCGTTAATTTGCTTGCCCGTGGAACCCATGACAGAATTAAGATCTCTCTACGCAAAAATTCGGAGGGGGTGGTTGATCGTGCGTGATCATTCGTGACCTCTTCTTAAGTCGTGCAAAAGTCGTGCGTAACTCAAAACCTGAATCGTGCGTCAAGAGATTTTCGTGAATCGTACGTTACGTGAAGGAAAAATCGTTCACGCGCGCATCTCTAATCTACGCCACTTTTTACGCAAATTGGTTCAACTGCTCCGCATCGATATACCCGTTACTTAGGCTGGGATGACACGTTCAATTTTTACAGACAATTTCTAGCTGCAATTTTTCTCTTATGGGAATAGTAATGCGTGTGAGCGAGAAAGGAGCTAGTTGAATTCGCCGCGCAATTCGTTGCATCTGGGGGCAGCGCAGCAGGCAGAATTGAATTTGCTAGAAACAACTATTGTCGCAACCCATCTGATTACTGAGACAGCTGTGTTTTTTACATCTTTGATCAGAATGGATGTCGTAAATCTAGCTTTGTGCACCCAACTATTAAATTATTTAATTATTCCAGCTATTAAAAATGAAGTTAAAAAACAAAAAAGTGGTCTTCAAGATGGCTTCTGCAAAGGGAGAGTGAAGGTAATTTTGATTAAAATACATATACAGCAGATTAAAAATACAATTGGTTTCCCAGGTTTTAGCCACAAGCTTCTGCGTGAAATCCATGATGAGGAATATAACTTGAATTGCAGCGGATGCCCAGAAGAGATATTTTTTTGTTTCTTTTTATAGTCCACAGACGATGAGTCTCAGACAAACCGACAGTTTTTGACGGTGTCAATCAGGCAATTGATATCCGCATCTCTCCAAAAAACCATTATTGCCAACTTTTTAATTGTACGTTATAAAAATATTTGTTTACCACAAACAGCTGTCACGTACATTGAGTGTGACCCTGTCAGTTCCAAAATACCAAAGAAAATAACCAAAATACTAGATTCTGAACACTGTTCCTCGCGATTTAAGGATTTTTTCAAAATTTTTTTTAGTCTGCGCCGAATTCGCCGTTTTCGCCCAACAATAAATTGAGGGTAGAAATTGAATGTGTCATCCCAGCCTTAGAGGAAGAAGAGTTAAATTATCTTTACTTATTTACCAAATTTGTTCAGCGAGGGGAGAGCAACAATTGTTGAATGCAGATAAAAAGAGAATCAAAAAAAACTTTAACCTTTAGATTACAATTTCCGTGTTATGCTTGGTGCACAACTATGGCCGCATAGGGCCAAAATCTTTAAGTCAAGAGACGAGTTTGAGCCCCGATGAATATCAAAAGACCCGCTCTCTGTTTTTCTTCCTGTATTTTGGACTTACTCTAAAGTTCACTGATTTGCCACATTGTTGAAATACTGTTTTAGTGGGGGGTACCATTAAGCCTGCCTGCCTGCTCCTTCATGCCTCCGGCTTAACCCTGCAGCAGTTTGCTTTGATTTGGTGTGTGTGTTTTACTCTCTGTTTTTTTTCTTTATCTTCTTTTTTTTTGTGCAGATTTGTTGTGTTTGCATTTGGTATTTGATGGCGCCTCGCGCAGCTGCGCCTTGATTGATGAACACGCCCCATATTGACAAGCCGCTGGGCAAGTGGTACTTCACTTCACTTCGTAACTTGTGTATTTTTGTTTAACCATCTCAGACCACTTTAACATAATCAACCAGCCCACAATACTCACTCAGGGAAAGATTTAATCAAAGTGAAATACGAAATGCAAAATACTCGAACAGCCTTTCAAGTGTTTGGACACGGATTCGATTTGGCACAGATCGGTTTATGCACACACACACACACACACGAATGCACATTAAACAATGGCTCGTCCTGACTGACTGACTGACTGACTGACTGACTGCCCAGTGTTATTTAATTACGCTCCAAACAAAATTCAATTGAATTTTCTACTCTCCGAGTGCGAGTGAAATGGACGGCTTGACTTGGCTTTGCTTTTGGGTTGCATGCAACAACACGCACACACTCAAAGTGCAAACACATTTTGTTATACAAAATAAACAAATCAAATTAGAATTAATGTGAATAATTAGTCGAAACATAACGCATTGGGGGCATTTATGGTTACGTATGTCTAGGCCAAGGCGAAGGGCGGGGTAGGGGGGGGGCTGGTTGGTTACAGAGCGGTATTCGATGGCATGCAAGTGGTTTGTTTGTTAAACATGTAATTCGATTTTGCATTCGTCGCCGCAGGGCCCATGTTCGTGGCAGGAAGGCGTAGGCATTGACTTCGTGTGTGTGTGTGTGCATATGCATATGCACGTATTAAGCTCCAAGAGAATTTTCCAGCATTTCCGCCCTCTGTTTATTGTGTGATAAGGCATTAATCGCATTTCGGCTGTCTTTTGTGTGTTGGGGATTTTGCTTAACCCGAAATCCTCGTGCACTAAACCTGCGGTTCATATTCATATAATGATCCCATATTGAATTCCCATAATTGAATGGCTTGAGATTAAATCTTAATTGACTTGGCCGGGCAAAACGCATTGTTGTTCAAAAACCATTAACAAATGCGGCGAATTTGAATTTTAAATAGGGTTTAGCGGACGATTTCTCAACTCATAAAATTTAAAACAACAAAAAATTACTCATACCTCATTCAAATGTCTACAACAAAATCTTTTTTATTTGACAATATGAATAACCAGAGAATTAATATTTTGGTTGGTCTATTCACTTCAAATTTGATGCAACACCTTTTCCAATTAATTAAATGTTCTTTTGTTTTTAGCATAAAAGTAGGCAATAGATTTTTGTAAGAGGTACTAAAGGGTCCTCTTGAAAGTAGGCAACATTTTGTCACATTGGACACGTTCAGCAGAGACACTTGATCACTGATCAGCTTAAGAAAACTTTTAGGGTGTTGTTGACAAATTGGACATTTAAAAAATCTAAAAAAATATAAATATCATATTACAGGGTTGCCCATATTCGACGGACCCATGTTTTTTTAAAAAAATCAAAGAAAAAAAAAAAAATTTGGCGGTTGGCAATCTTAATCATTTAATTTGTTCCAAGTAGATTTGTTTACGTCAATTTTAGAATATGATATCTCTCAAATGGCCGCCTGCTGATTTAGTGCCCTTTTGCAGCATTTTCCATCGTTTTCGCCAACATTTCGGCCGGAATAGCGGCTATTTCTTCACGAATGTTGTCCTTGAGCTCTTCTACGGTCCTTGGCTTGTTAACGTAAACCTTTGACTTCAAATATCCCCACAAAAAAAAGTCAGGCGGCGTCAAATCGGGCGAACGCGGTGGCCAGTCCAAATCACCACTTTTGGACTTTCTTCAAAAAATCGATTGTTATGCGACTTGTGTGCGGTGGAGCGCCGTCTTGTTGAAACTAGAACTGCCTCATACGCTTTCAAAATTGGTCATCATGTCGCGATAACGCTCCTGGTTGATGGTAACAGCACGGCCATTTTCATTTTGGAAGAAAAACGGCCCAATGACCGTTTTCTCACTAACGCCGCACCAAACTGTGACTTTTTCGTCATGAAGAGGCACTTCTTGAATCTCCTGAGGATTTTCAGTGGCGTAAATACGGCAATTTTTGCTTATTTACGGTCCCATTCAATGTGAAATGGGCTTCATCGGACATGATAATTTTGTTTTCACAATTGACTTGTTCTGTTGAATGTAAATTTCAACTATTTCAGAGCGCTCGCGTGGCGTGTATTGTTCCATGGTAAAAATCTGCTTGGACTGACGCTTCAAACGCGGTATGTCATTAAGCGATCTGAATCCGATCCGTCGAATATGGGCAACCCTGTAGTGGGCGAAAATAAAATGTATCTCATCCAGGGACCGAAAATAACAGTTATGGAAGTGAAAAAAATTACTACGAAATATGGATCCCCTGATAAAATGGAGTACATGAATCTTCATAATTTTGAATGGCGAGTCCTTAAATGTAATAAATTTTTATTTGCAATTTTTATCACAAAAAAATTTTGAAATTGTTATATTATAATTTTTAAATAAAAATGTTGTTTTAACCGTTAAATGGTAATTTTATATAAAAATTTTTGAATAACAGTTATTTAATTTATATTTTGTAATTTTTATAATAAAAATTAATTTTTATTGTTATGAAAATTTTTTTATAAAATTTTTATAAAAATTACTAATCTAGTAGGTTTAAGTAAATCCTGTATCCTTCAATCAAAGATATTCTATAATTTACAAACGCTTACTAGATAAGTAATTTTTATAAAAATTTTTATAATAAAAATTTTTCATAACAATTAAAAAGTAATTTTTATTATAAAATTACAAAATAAAAAAAATTATTATAATAAAATAATAATTATTTAAATTTTATAATAAAAATGAGTTTTAACTGTTATTAAAAAAATTTTTATATAAAAATTACCATTTAACTGTTAAAACAAAATTTTTATTTAAAATCATAGAATAACGATTATTTTAAAATTTTTATGTAAAAATTAGAAAATAATTGTTATTTCAAAATTTTTATCCAAAAAGTTATACCAGTTACGGTCCCTGATCTCATCTAAGAATAGGTCTTTAATTAATTTATTTTAATGATTATATCTATTAGCTGACATAAGTCAGTTTTGGGGTCTGCTTTGTTTAAGTCTCGAATGAGAAAGCACTCAATACTGACCTTAAGTAAAATTAAAATTTTTCCGATAGTCACTTGGTGCGATATCAATAAATGATCCATCCATTCATCTCCATCAGACCACTGCGATATCGAGGACAACTGAGAAACAGACAAACGCGAGAGGCTAAGCACTGCCGCCAATTTTCTTTTTCCCAATATGAAAAACTTCGGTATGCCTATGGCAACGTGCACACAGAAAAAAAATGGGGAGCTATATTCGAGTTAAAAAAATTTAATTTGATCCCGTCCTTCGGATTGAAGTTTCAAGTACGAATAACTTGGAACAATCCTAGAATTCTTGTATCAATCCGAAAATGCTTATTTCAAGTTCGGATCCTACTTGAAAATCAAGTTGAAGGATTTCTGGTTTGGTAAATTCGTACTTAAATCAATCCTTTCGTACTTAGTTTGAGAAAATCAGGGATCAACCTATTTCTGACATCGTTTAGGATTGATTATCATCAAATTTTCAGGGATTTATTTTTCTGTGTAGGCTCTGTTTCCGAAATAATATTAATCGCAAGGCCCTCAATGTAGACACGGCAGACCTCACAGGTGGCGTCGATGGGTCCAGAGAAAGAGTCCGTTTTCCACTTATTCTGTTTCTGACCCTGAGTTGACGTTTACAAATCATTTTTAAATGGACGTCTCTGATCTTGCCAAGACTAGGCCTAGCCATACATTTGGTTCTTAGTTAATCTCACTTTTCAGACACTTTTTGGTCAGAAATGTAGGAGGAATGGACAGTAAGGTGTCATTAAAAGGAACCAAATCCTTAGGGCCTTAGCTTAAGCTAACCTAATCCAGCCCACTTTTTTTTTTAAAGACTTATTTTGAATACTCTCATTGGGAATTTTAATGTTGCTAAATTGTTTCTTTATTAATTGTGAACCGCATTGAAATAAACTAGATCATATCTTTCACACTGTCCACCGACAGCTCCACACTTATTCTACTTGCTCTGTCTCTTTCTCTTAAGAAATCTGCCAAGACTGATTTAAGCATGGTAACACACACAATCAAGATAATGAAAGACACACACACACTCTCACTCTCTTGTTTGTGGCTTTCAAATCCTGGCCTCCAAAGCCCATTTAAATAGGCAATAGTTTTTGCCAATATTTTGCCACAGCAGCCACAGTGAACACTCGCTCAATGTGACCGCAGGCCCAAAAATAAAATGTCCAAGTTTGTGTAATTATTATATATTTTTATAATAGAAAACCACACAGAGACGAACTCTAATTAGAGCAACTTAGTACACGTACGTAGCATGGATATTCGAAACTGCCAATTAAAACAAAACAAAAAAATAATTACAAATTTAAAAGAATTTCCCAACGACAAATTTGCCTCACAAAAAGTTAATTTTACATTTTGTGCAACTGTTTTTGTTGCCTGGTTTACTTTGCAAACCAAATTGATTAGACTGGTATGTGTGTGTGTGTGTGTGTGTGGGTGATTAAACCCTTTATAATTAACAAACAAGAATTGTAAGAAAAGGCCTTTGCCACCTGGGCTATATATTTGCATACAGCCCAACCCAAGTGGGTGTGTCTAGCACAGATTGCAGCCTGCAATTAATTTAAAATGCTCAATTAATTAACTAAAATAGTCAAAAGTGCAACAGCAAAAACAAACAGAGGCTGCACCGAAATTTATATACCCTTGCAGTTAGATTTAAGCTGCCTTTACACTATCTTATATCTGTAATAGTCAAAAGCTTCTCTTTAGAGAAATATGATAAAATGGAACAGGTTCTATTTGATAAAAGTTACTCTGCTCAGCCATATCAGTCAATTTGATGACCAAATTTTATCGATAGAACGTTTGAAAATCCATTTTGTGGTGTTTTTACTTATAAGTTTGTTTTTCGAATTAAAAAAAAAAAAACAACAAAGAATTGAGTGGTTAACGAGTTAAGGTTTTTTTGTTTTGCCTTATATTCAGTTGAACATTCCCTTTCATCTTAACATTTTCATATCTATATCTTGGACAATGTTCTTTGATATTTTCAACGTTGTGAAAATTTAAGTTTTTCAAAAGTTTGACCTGTAGCCAGATTGGGGCCAGTCAGAACGATTTTGAGGACTTAATTTAAAAATAAAAGAAAAGCAAGAAGACTGAAGGAGAGAGAAAAAAAGGGAGGTGAAAAGAGAGAGAGGAGGGAGTGAAAAGAGAAAAAAAGAACAAGATTACTAATATTCAAAAAAAAAAAAAAAAGGATGAAGGCACAAAAAAAAATAAAAAAAAAATTTGCACCCACATCACAACAAAAAAAAAAAAAGGCAAATTTAGCACCACACCAAAAAAAAAAAAAGGGTAAAAAAAAAAAAAGAATGCAGTGCTGGTCGGCCTTTTCATAAACATTTATTTGATTTATTGTTGTCGTAAATTTGATTTTGATTTTCAACATCTGTTCAATATTTGTACTCATAAGGCCAACTAAAACCTTTTTTACAGCTTACGCAGCGTATGAGTAATTTTTAACTTAAAAATATAGCATACTTTTATGGGCATTTAACTTAAGGGGTCTTCTACCTTTGAACAGGGTATTATGGGTGTTTTTTTTTAAATTCTGTAGAGAAAACCATAAGAGCTTTTTCAATTTGGTTTTTTGTTTTGTGTTGTTAATCTCTCTATATAAAAGAGTTTGTCCTGACTGACTGACTGACTGACTGACTGACTGACTGACTCACTGATTCACTGATTGACAATCAGCGTAGAGCCTGAACGGTAAGACATAGAAAGCTGAAATTTTCACAAAAGTTTCCTTATGAGTTGAAAGTGAGCACTAAGGCGGGGTTTTGGAAAATTCCACCCCTAAGGGGTGGAAAACTCCCGGAAAAGCTACTATGGGGGAAAATTTTGTTTTTCATCCGATTGACTTGAAATTTGGTTTGTAAGTAAAGAAAGCGAAATAATTGGACACCTGTTTCCCAGATTTCGGAAAATCCGCCCACAAGGAAAATGGCCGGAAAATTCTTCATGGAAAAAACAAATTTTTCATCCGATTGACTTCAAACTCGGTTTGTGAGGATGGTAAGCAGAATAATTAGACTTGAGATTTTCCGATGATGGAAAATCTGCCCGAAAAGTCCGGGAAATTCCCGGAAAATTCCATATGGAAAAAACTATTTTTCATCCGATTGGCTTCAAACTCGGTTTGTAAGGATAGTATGCTAAGTAATTGGACATGACATTTTCAAATGTTGGAAAATCCGCCCACAAAGAAAATACCCGGAAAATTCTAAATGAAAAACTATTTTTGATCCGATTGACTTCAAACTCGGTTTGTAAGGATAGTATGCAAAATAATTAGACATAAGATTTTCCGATGTTGAAAAATGCGCCCGAAAAGTCGGGAAATTCCCGGAAAATTCCATATGGAAAAAACTGTTTTTCATCCGATTGGCTTCAAATTCGGTTTGTAAGGATAATATGCTAAATAATTAGACATGCGATTTTTCGATTGTGGAAAATCCGCCCACAAGGAAAATAGCCGGAAAATTCTTCATGGAAAAAACTATTTTTTCGTCCGATTGACTTCAAACTCGGTTTGTGGGGATTGTAAGCAAAATAATTAGACATAAGATTTTCCGTGTTGGAAAATGCGCCCGAAAAGTCGGGAAATTCCCGGAAAATTCCATATGGAAAAAACTATTTTTCATCCGTTTGGCTAAATAATTAGGCATGTGATTTTTTGTTGGTGGAAAATCCACCCACAAGGAAAATGGCCGGAAAATTCTATATGGAAAACACTATTTTTCATCCGATTGACTTCAAACTCGGTTTGTAAGGATAGTATGCAAAATAATTAGACTTGAGATTTTCCAATGTTGGAAAATCCGCACGAAAAGTCGGAAAATTCCATATGGTAAAACCTATTTTTAATCCGATTGGCTTCAAAATCGGTTTGTGAACACATTATAGAAAATAATTATACATTTGATTTCTCGGTGGTAGAATTTCAGCCCACGGGCAAGAATAATGGTGGGCGTATTTCGGTTCAGTGACAATGGCTATTTGTGAGCCGATCTGAATAAAATTCGTTTTGTAAGATCTAGGGTCAGAATAAATGGAAACACGTGTTTTTTTATTTCGGGAAGTTCACTGCAAAGGTCGGATTATGGGTGCGGGGGTGGGTTTTTAGCCGATATGTATTAAATTTGGTTTGAAAGCTCTATGGGCCAATTAAATAGGATAAAGTTTTTAGCTTTGCGCTTACTCACCCTCAAGGTCGGATAATGGGTGACGGGGGTGGTTTTAGCGTTTGTACGCTTAACGGGCCAACTAGGTGGAAAATAATTTTCTCATTTCTGATGGTCGGAAAATGGGGGCGGGGGTGGTATCTGATGGTGGCGAAGCGAAGCGCGCCGGGTTATATGCTAGTTAATTATATAAAAACAATTAAAAAAATGTTTGGAATTCGAGAGCTGTTCAATTAGTTATCGGCCTGCCAATTAGGAGTAGATGTGGTGGGCATGATTCCGGGACTTTAGGTTATCGAAAATTTAATCGGTAAATGAGGTTATGATCAGAATTGATGTAATTCTGACCTGTACCTCAATCATAAAAATACATTTTTTTTTTTAAATTAATTAAAAAAAAAAATATTGATTTTCCACGTTTTTTGTTGGAGTTTAATGAAAAAAAAAAATAGTTAACAAATTTGTTTCCTCATGAGCATTTGTAAGGGCCTTAGCCGTCCAATTGATGTGGCAATGCATTTGTAAGTTTTTGCTTCTCTTCTCAGCACTGCAGTGATCACTTAATAGTGGCTTCTTTTTCGCTCTTTCTTGTTCTGATCTTATCTTCTTAGCTCAATCTATGACAGATCCTCAAATGTGTGGTACAATTTTTCGCCCACTTATCACGTTCTGTTATTAAACACCCTCTACCTATACACAGTTCGAAAAGGAAGTAACAAACCAAGGAATAGGGGGAAGGAAGGAGACGGAAGGAAGGAAGGAAGGCAAAGTCAAATGGCTATGCCCAGCACACAAGATGTGCTGGGCGTTTGGTTAGGGGTCTGGTGCCATATTGTTAACAATTCTGTGTGCATACCAAAATGCTATGCCACGCCCCCCCGTCACCGCCTCCATCGTTCTGCTGCAGCAGTTCCCTTGACGCTGTTGTGTTTAATTTCTTTTTGCTCGCACGCGGCATGCAAATGAAATGTCATAAAAATTGCAACTCAGCAGCGGCAGCGGCGTCGACGTAGCAGTTGTGGTTGTTGTTGTTGTTGTTGTTGTTGCTGTTGTTGGCAACCGCAGCAGCAGCAACGCAACTCGCATATTTTTGCAGGTTTTTTAATTTTAAAAAACGCAGACAATTTTTTTTTTGTTCTTCTTCTGCGATTTCTTCCTCTGCTTGGGCTTCTTGCCGCCGCCGCTGCTGCTGCTGCTGTGGCATGAATGAAAATGGGAATGGGGAAAATGTATAAAGAAAGGCCGCCACCGCACACATTGCTGTGCTAGGAGCAAAGGGGACAACGACAGTTTAGAAAATGTGAAAAAGTATTAAATTTTACTCGCCCAGCGGAACAGAACAGAGCAGAACAGCATAACCCAAAAGGGTTACAACTTTTGCTATTCTAAAGGGAACTGGAAAACTTATGATATAATTCAGCGGGAATATTTATAAATTTGACTATTTTTCAATGAAGTTAAGATCGTTAAATGCTAGCTGAAAAAAAAGTAGGCCAAATGTTGCACATTTCGTTTTGCTTTTTAATTTGAACCAAGTGCTTAACAAATAGCACAGACTGTGCTGTGTAAATCCATACGGGATTTAACTGTTTTATTAAATATGAGATGAAAAAATTTCAACAGCACGGTCGCCACTTTTGAAAAAAAAAAAAATAAAGTAATCGACAATCAAGGAGTGAAGTTTATAACTGACCAAAAATATGAACATGAATAATTGGATTTAAGAAAGATAACAGCCAGATGGGTGCCTCATTTTCTGAATCACACTCGCTGGAACCGACTGACTTGATATGATCTGACCCAACTTAATAACATTTATAGAAGTAAATCATGATTTACAGTGTCACAGGCTTTGCTATAATTTGTATAAACGACATCAGATTGATACCGATTCAAAAACCCTTGATTGACACGTGAAAAAAATTCTAGCAGGTTCGAGGAAACAGAACTTCTTCTAATAAGAACGTGCTGGGTTTGGCTAACGCTATTTTTGGGTCGTTATAAAGTGCTCGAAGAGTTTCGGTAATGCAGAAAGATTACAGATTAACCTGGACCCCTTTTTACAAATCCTTCCTTGATTGGGGAAAAAACAAAAACTTACCTCAGGGAATAAGTTAAGCAGCTTTAGAAGGGAATCGCAGAGAATTTTATTACAATAATAGGGACAATGTCTGGACCTGGTGAATATGACACTATTTCAAATAAAATTTTTCAGTCGCTGGCCAGCGTTCAATGAAGTAGGTCAGAGCTGATTTGCTCTTCTTGACAAATGCTGCTATAGAGTGATGGTTAATTTTTGACCTACGGTTAATCTATGGATCTTTGCAGCCTTAGTTGATGCAATATAGAGACCTTGTTTCAAGAACAAATTGTAATATTTCCTTAGAATTTAATGAGCTTAAACCAAGTACATGCTCCATATTCGACGGACCCATGTTTTGTTTTTTAAAAATCAAAGAAAAAAATAAAAATTTGGCGGTTGGCAATCTTAATCATTTAATTTGTTCCAAGTAAATTTGTTTACATCAATTTTTAAATATGATATCTCTCAAATGGGCTCTGGCGTTGATGGCGTATTGTGGCCTTTTTGCAGCATTTTCCACCATTTTTGCCAAATTTCGGCCGGAATAGCGGCTATTTCTTCACGAATGTTGTCCTTGAGCTCTTCTACGGTCCTTGGTTTTAACGTAAACCTTTGACTTCAAATATCCCCACAAGAAGAAGTCAGGCGGCGTCAAATCGGGCGAACGCCCGGACGGTCCTACAAACGACTTTAACAATTTCTTCAGAAAATCGATTGTTATGCGACTTGTGTGCGGTGGAGCGCCGTCTTGTTGAAACCAGAACTGCCTCATACGCTTTCGACGAATAATTGGCATCACAAAATTGGTCATCATGTCGCGATAACGCTCCTGGTTGATGGTAACAGCATGGCCATTTTCATTTTGGAAGAAAACGGCCCAATGACCGTTTTCGCACTAACGCCGCACCAAACTGTGACTTTTTCGTCATGAAGAGGCACTTCTTGAATCTCCTGAGGATTTTCAGTGGCGTAAATACGGCAATTTTGCTTATTTACGGTCCCATTCAATGTGAAATGGGCTTCATCGGACATGACGTTGAGTTTTCACAATTGACTTGTTCTGTTGAATGTAAATTTCAACTATTTCAGAGCGCTCGCGTGGCGTGTATTGTTCCATGGTAAAAATCTGCTTGGACTGACGCTTCAAACGCGGTATGTCATTAAGCGATCTGACATCTCTGTCAAAAGTTATGGCGTTGCCAGATGGGTCCGTCGAATATGGGCAACCCTGTATTTGAAAAATATGAACATGAGAAAACGGCCCTAAGTCGAGATTTACACGATGAAGCAAACTTCATGAAGTTTTCTTAAAAGTTCTTGCTAGAGGGTCCAGCTTTACCTCTCTTTCCCACCAACAAAAGTTTTTGCAGAAACTCCATGAAAAAATACATTGTTTCCTTAATTATTTATATTCATAAATATAGCATACTTTGAAGGGCAAAAATCATAATTTTTTTATTTGTGCATAAACGTACACTCAGAAAATAATCCGTTCTAAATGTACCGAAAACCGTGTTTTTCGTTCTCAATAGTAGGGTAAGTCCGTTTTTTCTTAAACCGAGAACGGCGGGCTTAAGTTAAGAACGCTTTTTTGAGACCGGACGTTCTGCGTTGAAGAACTATTCGGTCATCATTTTGGAACGGGAAAAAAATTTATTCCGGATCTCCCATACAACTCCCTCTCTCCCACACCCTACCCAACTCTCTCATTTATTTATTCACTTCTCAAATAAATCAAATGTCGCAGTAAACAAGTTCTTCTATAATGTTGAATTTTTTTTCGCTGGCGCTGGTACTTGAACCTCGGCCTTCTGCACGTTTTTATATATGACAGGCATCTTAAACAGTTCCACCACCGTACTGAGTTAATATGTCGTACCTAAGCACAGTGTTAAAGAAATTCGGTAATTTTTCATGAACCATTTTAAGAACTGATTTTCTCAGTTCGTTCGTCGATTAAGAACCGATGGTATACTTTTGAGAACGTGGGCTTATTTCAAGAACGAAAAAAATGAGAACGGGCCGGGTATAAAAGTAAGAAATTTGTGCCGCCTTTTTTTTTTTTTTTTTTTTTTTTTTTATTTTTTTTTTTTTTTTTATTTTTTTTTTTTTTTTTTTTTTAATTTTTTTTTTTTATTTTTTTGAAACGCAATTTTTTTCTGAGTGTAGTAAATGCCTTAGTTTTTGTTCATTCATTGATGAGAGATCTGCTGAATGCGTTTCACTTTTAGTTGCTTTTAGTACCTTAGGATTAAGTTACTTTAAGCAATATTGCCATATTTGTACCATATTTAAAGCGCACAATTGGCGCGAAATTCAAATCTAGCTTGAACTCTGGCAGAGCCTTTAGCATTTGAGTGAAAAGATAGATATAGTATGCACTTCTCGCTAGCAGTCAAGTCCAACTGGTTGGTCCTTGTGCATTTTCCCCACGGGCTGATGTACGACAGAATTATGCGATAAATGTGCATTTTTGTGAGCTATTCAAATTATGTATGCACATCGGCTTCTATCTAAGTACTTGCACATATGTACACATATGTATGTACATATCTACCTTCCCTCTGCCTTCCCTTTCCACGCGCTGTGCAGTTCATTTGTGTCAGACTTGTGCAATTTATGACAACGCCTTGGATCAGGACATGGAAAATATGGCTGGCAATAAAATGTTGAAGACACAACTCACAGCTTATCCCTTCAGCGTAGCTAAGGAAAAGGTGCTGTAATGCCCATTAAGGAATGCCAGGCAGGTGGAAAACATTGCAAATTAGTTGCAAACAGATTTTGATTTTAATTTTAATTAAAACTTATGTATGTGAGAAATGCCAACAACAACATAACTTTAAGAATAATAATAATAATAATAATAAGGCATGACGAGTCTTGCATAAATTTATTCCACACAAAATGCACTTTCCACTTGAAAACTAACAACAACTACAAAAACCATAAAACAAATTACATTCTGCCAGCGTTAACATCCACATGCGTTGGAGAAACCCTCAGAGAAAAGAGAGAGAGAGAGGACGGGCTGAGATATTTTGATTATGTGATTCTTGACGAAATGACTTCGGCTTCTTCAGCTTGAGTTTTACTTTCTTCGTCTTTTTGTTGTGGCGCTGGCCATAAAAAGCACAACATAAATGTAAAAACAACTAAGAAAATAAAATCGTATGCAACTCGACCAACCAGATACCCAGCAGATGCCAGAGAGACAAAAATATGCGAATCGTACGCCACTGATCTAATATATGTTAAAAGGTTTTAAACTGACAAGTTTTTTGCCGGCTTGAGTTCAGATAACTATATAAACACTTGACACACAATACCACAAAGAGCGATGGGTTCAAAAGGATCAGATCAGCCATAACATTGACAACAAAAAAGTTTTTCATACTAGAACTAGTTTTTGGACCGATCGTTCCTATGGCAGCTATATGCTATAGTTATCCGATTTTGATCAATTTTTCTAGAATTATGTGAAAGTATATAAAACTTATTTATACCACGATTGGTGACGCTACGATGGAAAACAAAAAAGTTTTTCTTACTAAAACTAGTTTTTAGACCGATCGTTCCTATGGCAGCTATATGCTATAGTTATCCGATTTTGAAAAATTTGTCTAGAACTATGTGGAAGCATATAAAACTAATATTTACCAAGATTGGTGACTTTACGATGAAAAACAAAAAAGTTTCTCTCACTAGAACTAGTTTTTGGGCCGATCGTTCCTATGGCAGCTATATGCTATAGTCATCCGATTTTGATAAATTTTTTCAGAATTATGTGGAAGCATATAAAACTAATATATACCAAGATTGGTGACGCTACGATGGAAAACAAAAAAGTTTTTCTCACTAAAACTAGTTTTTAGACCGATCGTTCCTATGGCAGCTATGTATGTATCCGATTTTGAAAAATTTTCAGACTATGTGGAGCATAAAAACTGGTTATATGGCCGTCGTCAACATCTATTCGATTTTGATAATTTAGAATTATGGAAGCATATAAAACTAATTTCCAAGATTGGTGACGTACGATGGAAAACAAATTTGCGTTAATTCAAAGAATACAAAAATAAAAAGGTGACTAGAAAAAAAAGTCAAACTATTTTTGACCATCGTTAAGAGAGATCGTTTTGAAAAATTTGTAGAACTATGTGGAAGCATATAAAATAATATTTACCAAGTTGGTGATTCGATGGAAAACAAAAAGTTTTTCATATAGAACAAGTTTTTGGACCGGTCGTTCCTATGAGCTATATGCTATAGTCATCCGATTTTGATAAATTTTTTCAGAATTATGTGGAAGCACATAAAACTATTATTTATCACGACTGGTGAAGCTACGATGGAAAAAAAAAGTTTTTCTCACTAAAACTAGTTTTTTGACCGACCGTTTATATGTCAGGTATATGCTATAGTTATCCGATTTTGATAAATTTTTCCAGAACTATGTGGAAGCATATAAAACTAATGTTTACCAAGATTGGTGACTTTACGATGAAAAACAAAAAAGTTTCTCTCACTAGAACTAGTTTTTGGGCTGATCGTTCCTATGGCAGCTATATGCTATAGTCATCCGATTTTGAAAAATTTGTCTAGAACTATGTGGAAGCATATAAAACTAATATATACCACGATTGGTGACGCTACGATGGAAAACAAAAAAGTTTTTCTCACTAAAACTAGTTTTTAGACCGATCGTTCCTATGGCAGCTATATGCTATAGTTATCCGATTTTGAAAAATTTGTCCAGAACTATGTGGAAGCATATAAAACTAATATTTACCAAGATGGGTGACACTACGATGGAAAACAAAAAAGTTTTTCTCATTAGAACTAGTTTTTCGGCCGATCGTTTCTATGACAGCTATATGCTATAGTCATCCGATTTTGATAAATTTTTTCAGAATTATGTGGAAACACATAAAACTAATATATACCAAGATTGGTGACTCTACGATGGAAAACAAAAAAGTTTTTCTCACTAAAACTAGTTTTTAGACCGATCGTTCCTATGGCAGCTATATGCTATAGTTATCCGATTTTGAAAAATTTGTCCAGAACTATGTGGAAGCATATAAAACTAATATTTACCAAGATTGGTGACTTTACGATGAAAAACAAAAAAGTTTCTCTCACTAGAACTAGTTTTTGGGCCGATCGTTCCTATGGCAGCTATATGCTATAGTCATCCGATTTTGATAAATTTTTTCAGAATTATGTGGAAACACATAAAACTAATATATACCATGATTGGTGACGCTACGATGGAAAACAAAAAAGTTTTTCTCACTAAAACTAGTTTTTAGACCGATCGTTCCTATGGCAGCTATATGCTATAGTTATCCGATTTTGAAAAATTTGTCCAGAACTATGTGGAAGCATATAAAACTAATGTTAACCAAGATTGGTGACTTTACGATGACAAACAAAAAAGTTTCTCTCACTAGAACTAGTTTTTAGGGCCGATCGTTCCTATGGCAGCTATATGCTATAGTCATCCGATTTTGATAAATTTGTCCAGAACTATGTGGAAGCACATAAAACTAATATATACCACGATTGGTGACGCTACTATTGACAACAAAAAAGCTTTTCTCACTAGAACTAGTTTTTAGACCGATCGTTCCTATGGCAGCTATATGATATAGTCATACGATCCGGCCAATTCCGACAAATGTGTAGCCTATGTGTATTTAAAGGCTTTTTGCAAAGTTTGGTCACTATACTTAACCTATAGATAGAATTATTTTGTGATTTCATTTTTCGAACTGACGCAGAACCTTTTGGTACCCGAGCTCCCAAGCCCATCTTTACCCCCAGGATCTGTCAGTAAAAGCCTACGAACTTTAAAATTGTTTAAAACAACAAGTAAACCAAACTGTAATTTGATAGATTTGCTAATATCATACAATATCATAAAATTTACTGCCGCCGCTTTGGTGATCCTATGCGAGGTATTCCAAAAGAAATATGTTTGAAATTGATTTAGCTGTTTTCATGCTGCTATTAGTCAATTCACTAAAAATGCAATTTTGTTTTATTTATGTTACACGTATCTTTGCATATTTGAAAGAATATTCCCTTTACCCTAAGGGATGTAAGCAGTTCAACAGTGCAAAGACACACAGAGAGAGAGAGACACATATAAACCCACAAAAACAACAACAACCACAACATGTGGATAATAATGCATAAATTGTGGCAAAATGTTGCTTTATACATATCTCTATGTAGTTTCACTCCCTGTTGCTCCCCAGAGATGTGAAAGATTTTTTTATATGTTTTTCTTGGCAAAAATAAAAGCAACTTTTTAATTATTTGTGAACATCTTTAACTTTAGCTTAAAATTCAAATTACTTGTACCTTTTCATGTCATGAAAGTTGGAAAAGAGCCAACTTCAATGGATCACAGGGTCAGGCTTTAATACACACATCCAATGACAGCGTAATTCAATTCAATTTTCATTCAATTCAATTAGACGAAGAGGATTTAATTGAAATGCCGCAGAGCAAACAAAAAAAAAAAAAATCCCAAAACCAAAATAAAAACAACAAAACTTTTCAATGCCTCAGCATAAAATGTGGTCCGAATATATTTGTTGTTGTTGTTGTTGTCACTGGGCCAAATTGATGTCAATTGATACTGATAATCCATGCATTATGCGCAATAAACAAAGTTAATTGAATCAAAGACGACAACGATGCTAGCCGATTTCTGGGCGTATGGAAAATGGAAAAAAAAATATATATATTAAGGGAAAATGAAATGAAATGATTCATTTACTGAAACAAGCAGCTTATAAACAATTTTAATCAGTATAACTATCGGGTGATAAGTGGGTATATAAAACTGGCAAAACAAACAAAAGCTGTCACATGTTTTTAAAGAATTTATATTGAAACTAGCATATAACCCGGCGCGCTTCGCTTCGCCACCATCAGTATAGCCGCCAAAATAATGAAAAAAACGTTGGCAATGATACCACCCCCGCCCCCATTTTCCGTCCATCAGAAATGAGAAAATTATTTTCCACCTACTTGGCCCGTTAAGCGTACAAACGCTAAAACCAGCCCGTCACACATTATCCGACCTTGAGGGTGAGTAAGCGCAAAGCTAAAAACTTTATCCTATTTAATTGGCCCATAGAGCTTTCAAACCAAATTTAATACATATCGGCTAAAAACCCACCCCCGCACCCATAATCCGACCTTTGCAGTGAACTTCCCGAAATAAAAAAAACACGTGTTTCCATTTATTCTGACCCTAGATCTTACAAAACGAATTTTATTCAGATCGGCTCACAAATAGCCATTGTCACTGAACCGAAATACGCCCACCATTATTTTCTTAAGCCTGTTTTGGCCAATGGAAAAAATATTTTACCACCGAGAAAACAAAATGTCAATAATTATTTTCCATAATATGTTTACAAACCGATTTTGAAGCCAATCGGATTAAAAATAGGTTTTACCATATAGAATTTTCCGACTTTTCGTTGGGGGGATTTTCCAACATTGGAAAATCTCATGTAGTCTAATTATTTTGCATACTATCCTTACAAACCGAGTTTGAAGTCAATCGGATGAAAAATAGTGTTTTCCATATAGAATTTTCCGGCTATTTTCCTTGTGGGTGGATTTTCCACCATCGAAAAAATCACATGCCTAATTATTTAGCAAACTACCCTTACAAACCGAGTTTGAAGCCAAACGGATGAAAAATAGTTTTTTCCATATGGAATTTTCCGGGGATTTCCCGACTTTTCGGGCGCATTTTCCAACTTCGGAAAATCTTATGTCTAATTATTTTGCTTACTATCCCCACAAACCGAGTTTGAAGTCAATCGGATCAAAAATAGTTTTTCATATAGAATTTTCCGGGTATTTTCTTTGTGGGCGGATTTTCCAACATTTGAAAATCTCATGTCCAATTACTTAGCATACTACCCTTACAAACCGAGTTTGAAGCCAAACGGATGAAAAATAGTTTTTTCCATATGGAATTTTCCGGGAATTTCCCGACTTTTCGGGCAGATTTTCCATCATCGGAAAATCTCAAGTCTAATTATTCTGCTTACCATCCTCACAAACCGAGTTTGAAGTCAATCGGATGAAAAATAGTTTTTTCCATGAAGAATTTTCCGGCCATTTTCCTTGTGGGCGGATTTTCCGAAATCTGGGAAACAGGTGTCCAATTATTTCGCTTACTTTACTTACAAACCAAATTTCAAGTCAATCGGATGAAAAACAAAATTTTCCCCATAGTAGCTTTTCCGGGAGTTTTCCACCCCTTAGGGGTGGAATTTTCCAAAACCCCGCCTTAGTGCTCACTTTCAACTCATAAAAAAACTTCTGTAAAATTTCAGTATGTCTTACCGTTCAGGCTCTACGTTGATTGCCAATCAGTGAATCAGTGAATCAGTGAGTCAGTCAGTCAGTCAGGACAAACTCTTTTATATATAGAAGAGATAATATCACTTAAATTTGGAGTAAATATTTTTTTTTCAACTGAAAACAAAGCCTATTTATTTATATATATTTTTTTCGTCTACTTCAGAAGGCTAAAAGCGTGAGTTTGCGATGTTGAGGGGGCGTGCCACCTGCCAAGGCGTCAAAATTATAAAGTTTCGACTGCGCTTCAACAACAATTTGGCAAGTTTCTTGATGCTTGAAATGAACAATAGTTTTAAAATGCCACCAACACCCCCCCACACCCCACACACACACACACTATAAAGCAGGCACACTGTTTTATGAGCTTTCACAAAAGTTGGCTAACAATTATTTTTTGTCGGGCCAAACGCAAAAATACGAAAAATCTACATGACACTGAATGAGTTTTCAAAGTTTTTTGCCAGTTTGCGTTAGAGAAAGAGATGGAGATAGGAGACACATTTACAATTGTCTCTGTGTGTGTGTGTGCTCGTGTCTAATGTGCAGGAGTTGAAACTGTCCAAATGTACTGTCACAGCACACGCACTTCTCTCTCTCTCTCACTCACTCTAGGATTTCAAAAACCAAAAGAAATCAGGCACTTCCCAAAAGCCTCCAGCAACTCACTTAGTTGCTGACCACATTCAGTTAATCTACACTGAAAGAAAATTACAAATGAAATGAGTTAAGCGCGGAACTTGAATTCAAAGAGTACAGAAAAATGTGATTGTGTTGGTGACTCACTTTTTAAATTAATTTTTTTTGACTTTGGCTCGCGTCTATGTGAAAACAGGGCCCCTGGTGGCTATGACAGGGCCAGGTCTGGTCTAAGCTCAGTTTTAAGAACTGCACGTTTCGAAGAAGTAAGAGAGAAAGATACCCTCTTTGATTGGGTTAATAAAGGAGAGAGAGAGAGAGAGAGCAATGCTTAAGAATTTGAAAGCTTCTCCGCTTCTCTGCCCACAAAAAAAAGGGTCTCAAGATTGGTTCTTCTTATATGAAAACGAGAAGGTAAAGCTAACTTCAACTGTGCCGAAGTTTTAATACAATTCACTACAGCTACAACTAATTTAACTGGTAGAATATATAAAGGATATAGATATCAGATATTTATCAATTCAAAATAATTGAGAATCAAAATTTGATCGCGCTACCATAAAACAAAAAACTTTTCTTAATAAAACACATTTTCCGACCGATCGGTTCTATGGCAGCTATATGCTATAGTCATCCGATTTTGATAAATTTTTCCTGAATTATGTGAAAGCATATGAAACTAATATATACCAAGATTGGTGACTTTACGATGGAAAACAAAAAAGTTTTTCTAACTAGAACTATTTTTTGGACCTATCGTTCCTATGGCAGCTATATGATATAGTCATCCGAATTTGATCAATTTTTTCAAGAGTAATGCAAGCAAACTGACGAGTAGCGTGGAAACAACCTTTAACATTTAGTGTCAACTAAGCTAAGAGAGGCTGAATGCAAGCAACTGACGAGTAGCATGGAAACAACCTTCAACATTTAGTGTCAACTAAGCCAAGAGAGGCTGAAAGCGAGCGTAGCGCTCTCTGGTATGCCCAGAGAACATGGTGTAATTCTAATGGTGATAATTCACTTACACTATTAAAGGGTTGCCCAACACTGAAGAGCTTTGGCTAAGCATAGGTATTGTTCTAGGCGACTGAATTTGAAATTTCTTTAAATTGATCCCCGTTTTATTTTTTGTGTACTCTCTCTCTATCTCTCTCTCTTTTTCATCCCCCCCTCCGCCCCTACCCACCACTTGTCTGCTCGTTTTAAAACTTTGCGCAATTGTAATTATTTTTCGATTTGCATGCTGCAGTTTTTGCACTTGTCCAGCAACTTTACAACAATAAAACTGGCATTTTCAGCTGCCACTTGCAGTACACCAACCCTCCCTCAATCTCCCACCCCGCCACCCTTCAGTCATCCACTGGACAATGAGCAAAATGCCTGAGCAAATGTTTGGCTTTTGTTCGCTTAATTACAAAAATTGCAAAAGCTTCCAATAATTTTGATCTGCTCGTCTTCAAACAAGAGGAAAAAACAAAAAAAAAAGAGAAGCAATCTCAGCAGGGTCCTTGCAACAGCAGAGGTCAGCCTGATGAAACTTGCCCAAATGTGGAAAAACTTTGCACGCACTTGGCACATTGTTCAATATTGTCTACGACGGGGGGGGAGGAGGGGTAGGGGTTTGTGGTTGGGATCGAAAAGAGTAAAAAGCTGTGGGGGTCAAGGGTGTCTGTCAAGTGTGTCGTGGTGTTTGTGGTTATCAGCAGGCCAGCACAAAGCTGGCAGATGGTAAAAATGAAGCAACACCAACAGCAGCAGGAGGAACATTATCATGCAAGCTAAGGATGAGCAGGTTTAACTCGGTAAATGATTCACATGTGACCAAAAAAAGTGAAGGAATGGAAGCACAAAATTTATGAGTAAGGCAAATGCAAGTTGGGAAAATTTAAGTAAATCGAGGCGGCCCAAACGTTACTTATGGCCGTGCAGACACCTAAACATATGAAGAAAATCATCACAACGAGTTGACAATTCTAGCTTAGAATATATTTAGTATATAGTTGTCAGACTTTGGTTGCTTGAGAATCATTAAAAATACCTCCCTTCCATTTGCCATTTTCCAACTGACTTTTAAGCAATTTTATGATATATATTGATTATTGCTGAGTTTAAAAACCGATGCTGATTCCACCGATCTGTCCTTTGGCAGCTAAAAGATATAGTCAACCGATTCGTGTAAGACCCTGTACGAAATTCCAGCTCGACATTCCTATAACTGAGAGACTTAAAGAGTTATGCAACGGACTGACCAAGTTCCAACGTTTCAACTCGTCATCCTGATCAAAAAAATATATATACATAGGTCATTTTCAGCAGAAAAACTTGCTTCCTGATCAATGATATATTTTTTAGTAATTTACGTAACCTCCTTTTCCTCTTAGTATGACATTTACAAGAAGCTTTTCCAAATGACAATTTAACAAAAAAAAAAATATAATAATAAGTATTTTTATTAAGCTGATCAGTGATCGAGTTTCTCTGCTGAACGCGCCCATAGTTTAAGGGGTCGTAAGTTAAGTTATGCTACGGACAGTCAGGTGGAAAGACGGACTGACCAAGTTCCAACTCGTCATCCTGATCAAAAATATCTATACATAGGTCGTGTTCAGCAGAAGAACTTGCTCCCTGATCAATGATACCTTTTAATATGACATTTACAAAAAGCTTTTCCAAATGACAATTTAACAAAAAAAATCCCTAAAAGTATGCTTAATAATATAAGTATTTTTATTAAGCTGATCAGTGATCGAGTTTCTCTGCTGAACGCGCCCATAGTTTATGGGGTCGTAAGTTAATATTTTGCTTGAATCAAATACTGACGGTGTTGATAGTACGAACAAATTTGACTCAAGTCGAAAATTCACCCTTTCGGGATATATCGAAAATACTATAAAATCTTCTTAATCATATTTGAAGGTCGTTCTAATCTAAAATAATCTAATGGTAAACCCAATTAACTCCTTAAACCAGAATTTGTGCAAAATATTCGCCCAGCACAGTCTGGAAATTAAATGGGAGCACCTAAAATAGGTACAACATGTACAGGGTTGCCCATATTCGACGAAACCATCTGGCAACGCCATAACTCTAATAACTAATTTGACTTAAAATAACCAATTTAAAAAAAAAATAAATGTATAACAATTAAGCCAAAATCGTATTTAAATTAAAAATCCTCGGGAGATTCAAGAAGTGCCTCTTCATGACGAAAAAGTCACAGTTTGGTGCGGCGTTAGTGCGAAAACGGTCATTGGGCCGTTTTTCTTCCAAAATGAAAATGGCCATGCTGTTACCATCAACCAGGAGCGTTATCGCGACATGATGACCAATTTTGTGATGCCAATTATTCGTCGAAAGCGTATGAGGCAGTTCTGGTTTCAACAAGACGGCGCTCCACCGCACACAAGTCGCATAACAATCGATTTTCTGAAAAAATTGTTTCCGGGCCGTTTGATGTCGAAAAGTGGTGATTTGGACTGGCCACCGCGTTCGCCCGATTTGACGCCGCCTGACTTCTTCTTGTGGGGATATTTGAAGTCAAAGGTTTACGTTAACAAGCCAAGGACCGTAGAAGAGCTCAAGGACAACATTCGTGAAGAAATAGCCGCTATTCCGGCCGAAATGTTGGCGAAAACGATGGAAAATGCTGCAAAAAGGGCACAATACGCCATCAACGCCAGAGGCGGCCATTTGAGAGATATCATATTCAAAAATTGATGTAAACAAATCTACTTGGAACAAATTAAATGATTAAGATTGCCAACCGCCAAATTTTTATTTTATTCTTTGATTTTTAAAAAAAAAAAACATGGGTCCGTCGAATATGGGCAACCCTGTACACAAAAAATTTGTTTTGCCTGCCTTTAGGCCGCTCCTAAAAATCTTTGCGACCCGGATATGACAACATTCCTTTTTATCAAAAATCACCTAGATTTAAAAACCATGAATATGAGAAAACGACCCTTAGACGGGACTTACACGATGAAGAAAACTTCATGAAGTTTTGCGAAAAGCTCTTGCTCTTTTCCTCGATACGTCTTTCCTACAAGAAAGAGCTTTTTAGAAAACTTCATGAAGTTTTCATCTCGACTTAGGGACGTTTTCTCATGTTAATGTTTTTCAAATCCACAAAATGTATATTATATATAAATATATTAATTTTAGGCCGCTTCTAAATAGCTTTGCTAGTGTCTGTAACTACCCGGATATGATTTAAAAAGCGGCCCAAATGTAGGCAGCATTACTTTTTATCAAAAAGCACCCAGATTTAAAAACCAGGAAGATGAGAAAACGGCCCTTAGACGGGACTTACAAGATGAAGCAAACTTCATGAAGTTTTTCGAAAAGCTCTTGGTCTTTTCCTCTAAACTTCTTAAAGGTTGCTTTATCGTGTAAATTTCGATTTAGGGCCGTTTTCTCATGTTTATGTTTTTCAAATCCAGTTGCTGTTTGAGAAAATGTATATTGCCTGCTTTTAGGCCGCTTCTAAATAGATTTGCTTGTGTTTACAACGACTGGGATATGATTTTCATTCATTTTTATCAAAAAGCACCTAGATTTAAAAACCATGAAGATGAGAAAACGACCCTTAGACGGGACTTACACGATGAAGAAAACTTCATGAAGTTTCTCGAAAAGCTCTTGCTCTTTTCGGCTTGGTTCTAAGAATGTTTAAGCTAAAAGGAAACCAACTTTTCACTATTGAATTCAAAACTCTCTATAAATTTATAAGGAAAGAATCCAAATTAGTTGTTTAAAGTTGTCAATACCACAAGAAGACCGCTTTAAGTGTAGAAAACTATCCTTCCAATTCAAGTGCGTCCTGACCAAGTACTTTGACTGCACTCAGACAAAGGCAAAACCCAACCGAAACTAGCCTCTCTGCCTTGGACTTGGTCCCACACACACTCGTAACATATAATCCGCCGCCTACTTACCTCTCCTTCCGCTTGATCCTCAGCCTAGTTTTTATGCATAACAACAAAACTTATGACAAAATCATTACAACCATTTGGTGTAGTTATCGTTATACATAAGAAGAAATTTTTACGTTTGCCTTTCCAAAACACGCATCCCACTTGCCCCTGCAGCGGTCCATGGGTCTGCTTGTGTGTGTGTGTGTGTTTGTTGCTCTAGGAAATGGCAAAAGCTGTAAAAAATTTGCATTTTTATAACAACTTAAGTCACCAGACGACTTTACTTTTCCAAGCACTTGAACTGGTTTGCTTCCTATACAAAGTTTTGCATGCGTGTCATGCCATGCCCAGTCCGTTCCGTTCCTGCCTCCTGCCCACCCACACTCTCTGCATATCAGCATATCTAAACTATACATGTGTGTGTGTGTGTGTGTGTGCATTTATAATAGCAGTTATATTTATGCACTAGAAAAAGAAAAGTAGAAAAAAAAAAAGGCAGCAAAAATTGTGTCCATTTTGCAATTTGCCGCCGGCAAACTAAGGAGGAGAAGGAGAAGGAGGAGAAGGAGGAAGGACACAGCTGTTAGTGGCAGACACTGTCCAAACGAGACAACCAAAGCAAAAGACCTCAATTGAAATGCAATTTCAACTAATTTTCGTATGAAAGAAATTACAAAATCGATGACTTGAATAACCTGCTTAGCAAAATCGAGGAGGCAAAGCAGAGATAGAGAAATCCACATTTTTCTATATTGTCATCCAAATAAGAAAATTGATGTGGGAATTAGCTTCAATTATGCAAGCTCAATCATAAAATGGAAAACCTCAAATCGCAATCAGACATGCTAATAATAGCGATTACATTTCACCTGAGCTTTTGATTTAAGCAAGTTGAAGGGAAAGCGACAGGGCCTGTCCGCTCAAATTAAAGTAGGGTCTGGCGGTTCATGAAGTGAGCACAAGTGAGCAATTTTAAGGACCTTTAAGACATGTATATATAGCTATCATCATTATTTATCGATCTACCAAGATTAACTAGAGAGGAGTAAAAAGATTAACAAAATTCTAGGCAACAACAAGAATACTTCTAGCGTCACACGCACTTTCAACTTTTACCAGTTGAAATATATATTTGAAATAATCATAAATCAATCAAATAAATAACAAGTAAGAAAGTCGGTCAAGCCCGACTGTAATATACTCTGTACCTGTTTGTATATAACTAATAACTTTAAAGTGTGGGGTCAAAAACTGCGATGCTGCCCAGCGTACTTATTTGATTTTCTTATAACTCGAATATCGTTCATCTGATCTGGAAACGGTGTATGGTGGATCGATAAGTAATGACGATTAAAATATATGCCTACAAGGTTCAAACAATCTGTCATTAAGATTGTGGAAGATATTCGATTTTTTTCAAATTTTGGGGGTGGCAACTCTACCATCGTTCATCTGATCGGAAAACAATGTATGGGGGTTCGATAAGTAATGATGAGTAGAATATATGTCTAGATGGTTCGAAACACCTAACTCTAAAATTGCGGGATATTTGAGGTGTTTTTCAAATTGCGGGGGTGGCAACTCTACTATCGTTCATCTGATCGGAAAACGATGTATGGGAGCTCGATAAGAATGATGAGTAGAATATATGCCTAGAAGGTTCGAACAACCTAACTCCAAAATTGCGGGATATTTGAGGTGTTTTTCAAATTGCGGGGGTGGCAACTCTACTATCGTTTATCTGATCGGAAAACAATGTATGGGGGTTCGATAAGTAATGATGAGTAGAATATATGTCTAGAAGGTTCGAAACACCTAACTCTAAAATTGCGGGATATTTGAGGTGTTTTTCAAATTGCGGGGGTGGCAACTCTACTATCGTTCATCTGATCGGAAAACGATGTATGGGAGCTCGATAAGTATTGATGAGTAGAATATATGCCTAGAAGGTTTGAACAACCTAAGTCCAAAATTGCGGGATATTTGAGGTGTTTTCCAATTGCGGGGGTGACAACTCTACTATCGTTTATCTGATCAGAAAACAATGTATGGGGGTTCGATAAGTAATGATGAGTAGAATATATGTCTAAAAGGTTCGAACAACCTAACTTCAAAAATGCGGGATATTTGAGGTGTTTTTCAAATTGCGGGGGTGGCAACTCTACTATCGCTCATCTGATCGGAAAACGATGTATGGGAGCTCGATGAGTAATGATGAGTAGAATATATGTCTAGAAGGTTCGAAACACCTAACTCTAAAATTGCGGGATATTTGAGGTGTTTTTCAAATTGCGGGGGTGGCAACTCTACTATCGTTCATCTGATCGGAAAACGATGTATGGGGGCTCGATAAGAAATTATGAGTAGAATATATGTCTAGAAGGTTTGAACAACCTAACTCCAAAATTGTAGAAGATATACGGTTTTTTTCGATTTGCGGGGGAGGCAGGGGGCGTGGCAAAAAAAAAAACTAAACTTGATCTGCCTGCAAGTAAAAGAAATATATGTTCCATACAGCTCAAACCTCTATCTCTTACCATCTCTGATTTAAAAAAAAACCGAAACAATACCGGTATTAGCGTTTCGGTATGGTTTCGGTTTTTTTCGGTTTCTATTCAAACGGTTAACGGTACTCAAAAAATTTTAATTTCGGTTTCAATACCGGTACCCGGCTTTAAAAAGTTTATTTCGGTTAACGGTTCCGGTTCCGGTTACGGTATTATTCCCTGCTTTAAATTAAACGGTTTCAAGTTATTTAGATCAAATCTTCGAGAGAGAAAAAATAGTGTGAGTGTGTTTAACACTCAAAAGGATTTCATGCAAAAAATCTTGTTAATATAATTTGTATTTTTAAATTTTTATAAATTCAAAAAAATTGTTATATGGAAATATTCTGCCGTATACGTAATATTACATTCTTTTACTTATGTAACTTAATTGATGTTTAGCGCTTGGTAATATCTTTCAAATCAGTGAAAATAAAAAAACAGTGTTGGAAATTGGTGTTGGAAAACATTGTCGGAAATTAGTGTTGGAAAACATTGTTGGGAAACAGTGTTGGAAATTAGTGTTGGAAAACATTGTTGGGAAACAGTGTTAAAAATTAGTGTTGGGAAACAGTGTTGGAAATCAGTGTTGAAACAAAGTGTTTAGAAAATAGGATTGGAAAACCAATATTAAAAAACAGTGTTGGTAAACAATATTTAACAACAGTGCTGGTAAACAATGTTAGTAAATAATGGTGGAAAACAGTGTTGGAATACAGTTCAAGTCGAAGTTTAAGAGTGTTTTCAAATCAGTGAAAATAAAAAAACAGTGTTGGAAATTAGTGTTGGAAAACATTGTCGGAAATTAGTGTTGGAAAACATTGTTGGGAAACAGTGTTGGAAATTAGTGTTGGAAAACATTGTTGGGAAACAGTGTTAAAAATTAGTGTTGGGAAACAGTGTTGGAAATCAGAGTTGAAACAAAGTGTTTAGAAAATAGGATTGGAAAACCAATATTAAAAAACAGTGTTGGTAAACAATATTTAACAACAGTGCTGGTAAACAATGTTAGTAAATAATGGTGGAAAACAGTGTTGGAATACAGTTCAAGTCGAAGTTTAAGAGTGTTTAGAGCGTATTTTACTATGTTCTGGACATAGTAAACTACGCTCTGAACTGTATTCCAACACTGTTTTCCACCATTATTTACTTTAATATTTAACTTTACAATATTAAGAACATATCCAAGAATGAGGTTCATGAAAACAAATGAAAAAAAATGGAATGGAAATCAAATAACCGCAAGCCGTGATCATGAATGGATTATATTATGGAGAAAACAATAGCGTGCTCTACTCAATCCCATTTGCATATATGCAACTTTAAGTGACCCATGGCTAGGCAAGGAAAAATCTATGCAATCTACTGACTACTCTGACAGTCGTGTCCCAAAAGCCACTTAAACCAAACGCTTTCAATTGCCAAGTGCCAGTTAAATTAATAAAAAAAAAAAAAAAAAAAAAAACTCCCATAAGGACTTGACCAAACGGCGAACAAAATGCAGAAAAGCATTTGAAATATGCAACAGCCGTCGTTGTCGTCGTCGTCGTCGCTGGACAGGATGGAAATAGCATGATGCGGACGCATGTAGACACTGCTAATGCGCATTGTATGCGATAAGTTCCAACGCTTCTACCCCGCCCGTTTCCAGCTTCCGTCGCTGGCGCCGTCTCCAACGATGTGAAGCTTGTGAGTTCCGTTTGTCGCTGCACATGGCTGGCCCCTGGCCCCTGGCCCCTGGCCACCATCCCAACCGACCAACACAAATTACCATCGTTGAGCCACTAACAAGGAGGCTGGCGTCCGCTGTGAGTTTGGGAGTGAAGATGAAAAACTGGCTCTTGATGTGTGCTCCAGCTTGGTCTCCTCCGGCTTCGTCATTTGTTTAAATAATTCACCAAGCGTCTCTGAGTTTCGGCTTGCATATAGAGTTTGCCCGGCTCCGGTTGAGGAATAAAAAAAAAATACACCAAATTGCGTCCTAAAAATGACATCAAAAGTTCTTAGATAGCTTTGATAGCTATGGGTTAATCCATGATTTATTTTATAGTCATTTAAAGGTCATCATTTCATATTTAGAATCCCAAAACAAACTTGAAATTAGAATTGTGATCGAAGATTAAGAAAATTCTGAACTTGGTCAGCTTATGAGATCGTTTGTACTTGTACTTTAAGTACGGAATTAGGCTGGGTTCACACTGTATGTATGCCTTCATAATGCCTTGTTTTCAATGCCAAATGACAAGCTATTCACAATGAAATCATGACAACATAGTCCTTACTATATTGTCATGTCTCATGAGTCGAACAGGGTGAACCCAATCTTAGTGTTGCAAAATATATTTAAAAAAAAAATTGTGTTGAAAAACAGTGTTAGAAAACAATGCTGTAAAACAGTGTTGGGAAACAACGTTGAAAAACAGTTTTGGAAAATACATTTTAAAATAGTGTTGGCAAACCATGTTAAAAAGCTGTGTTGAAAAATAGTTTTTCAAAACAGTGTTGGAAAACAATATTGAAAAAGAATGTTAGAAAAAAATATTCAAACAAGTAAGAAAGTCGGTCAAGCCCGACTGTAATATACTCTGTACCCGTTCAGGTCGCCGCTCCAATTGGCTCCCGATTATCGATAGGTAATGATGAGTAGAATATATGTCTAGAAGGTTCAAACAACCTAACTCCAAAATTGCGGGATATTTGAGGTGTTTTTCAAATTGCGGGGGTGGCAACTCTACTATCGTTCATCTGATCGGAAAACGATGTATGGGGGCTCGATAGGTAATGATGAGTAGAATATATGTCTAGAAGGTTCAAACAACCTAACTCCAAAATTGCGGGATATTTGAGGTGTTTTTCAAATTGCGGTGGTGGCAACTCTACTATCGTTCATCTGATCGGAAAACGATGTATGGGGGCTCGATAGGTAATGATGAGTAGAATATATGTCTAGAAGGTTCAAACAACCTAACTTCAAAATTGTGAAAGATATTAAGTTTTTTTCAATTTGCGGGGGAGGCAGGGGGCGTGGCAAAAAAAAACTAAACTTGATCTGCCTGCAAGTATAAGAAATATATGTTCCGTACATCTCAAATCTCTATCTCTTACCATCTCTGAGATCTCAGCGTTCATACGGACAGACGGACGGACAGACGGACATGTCTATATCGACTCGGCTGTTGATGCTGATCAAGAATATATATACTTTATAGGGTCGGAGATGTTTCCTTCTGGCTGTTACATACATTTGCACAAACCCAATATACTCTTTGTACCTTCGGTACAGAGTATAAAAAGAGTGTTGGAAAACACTTTATAAAACAGTTTTGGAAAACACTTTTGAAGATAGTGTTGGCAAACTATGTTGAAAATCAGTGTTGGAAAATAGGAAAATAGGAGTTGCCACAAAAACCTCTTCCAACCAAACACCAAACGACTTTCAATTCTTATAAATCTTTATTAAAATTTCTTGGAAATCTGTAGAGGTTTTGGCCTCGGTAGGTTATCAAAACGCTCCAATCATCCGTCAAGAGTTTTCATTTTCTTATTTCCAAATCTACTTAGAAGGTTTGTGTCCACGATAATCGATCTATCTCTAGGTTTTGCCGATACTTCGAGCTTCTCTATCGACGCTTTCTCAAAATCTCTAGAGATTTCTGTCTCACCCCCGTATAAGTTGGTTTTTAACCTCTCGTGATTTGTTAAATTCACTATCAAAACAATATTTTTGAGCAAAAATAAATTAAGATTTTAAATCGTTGTTTTTTTTTTTTTGTAAATTAATTGTTTCAAAAGAAATAAATTACTTATTTGTTTTTATACAAATTTTTAATTAATTTCAATAATTATTCATCAAACCAACCTAAGCGAATATGCAAACCCACCTCTACCTCTCGCCCTTCACAAACCAGTTTATTCAACCAAAACGCTAGATGGCGCTGTTGTAGTTATATAGACATATGTACGTGTGCATTACAATAGGTTTGCCTTTGCAAGTATTTGAATTTGACTTTAAATTACGCGCTCAAGCACAACTCACAATCGATAGGCAATTGGGTTCATGGTCACACTGCGCCTTTTGTATGCGGCAGCTGCGAATCAGACAATCAGTTTCAGGAATCCACTATTTATTAAAAATGGCTAAGCTGCATTATTTTCTGACTAAAACTAGCTAGATATGGTGGGAGAAAATGTTTAAATAGACAATACTGACCATTTTGGGTATAAGTATTACCCTGCTCGAATATATTAGGTATTTTTTAGTCTTCGCACCCTTAGCCATGTGGATTGAACTAATGGATTGAACTAGCGGATTGAACCAGCACTGTTAATTGACCTTGTGGATTCAACCAGCACTGAGGGATTGAACTAGTGGATTGAACAAGCACAGTGGATTAAACTACCACGGTGGATTGAACAAGAGGATTGAACCAGCACGGTGGATTGAACGCAGTAGATTGAACCAGCACAGCGGGACTGAACTAACGGATTGAACTATTGGATTGGACCAGCACTGTTTATTGAACTTGTGGATTCAACCAGCACTGCGGGATTGAAGTAGTGGATTGAACAAGCACAGTGGATTGAACTACCACGGTGGATTGAACAAGACGATTGAACCAGCACAATGGGTTGAACACAGTAGCTTGAACCAGCACAGCGGGATTGAACTAGCACAGTGGATTGAAGCAGCACAGTATATTGAACTTGCACAGTGGATTGAACTAGAGGATTGAACCAGCAAGGTGGATTGAAGTAGCACGGTAGATTGAACTAGAGGATTAAACCAGCACGGTGGATTGAACTAGCACGGTAGATTGAACCAGCAGAGCGAGATTGAACTAGAGGATTAAACCAGCACGGTGGATTGAACTAGCACAGTAGATTGAACCAGCACAGCGGGATTGAACTTACATTAGCTCGACGCATGAGACGATAAAGTGTATTGTATGCAAATAAAAATTATTCTCAATGAAAACAAGACAACATAGCGGAATCTATTCGAACAGTGTGAACTCAGCCTTACGGATTAAACTAGCGGATTGAACCAGCACAGCGGGATTGAACTAACGGATTCAACTAGCGGATTGAACCAGTACAGTGGATTGAACTAGCGGATCGAACCAGCACAGCAGGACTGAACTCTCGGTAACTCCGAATCGTCACGGAATTGGTGCAGAGGGCTGTGTCTAAAATAGTCCTAAGGGCTGTAACTTAAAGAAAATTTATCGATATATTGTATACATAGCTGTCAAACTGACGGAAAAGACAAAAAAAAAAAAGTATATGCTCCTCCATCTACTCTGGAGTACCAACTGAAGAAGAAACTGCGCCACCTAGCTAATCCGGATATGTGGGAAGAGGGCGGTCGCAAAACCCGTACCGACTTAAACATGCCCAGCAGCAGCTCCACGGTGCCTGGGGCCAGCGCCAGCTGTGAGGAGGAGCAGCGTCGCATTTGGGTGGGCAATCTGGATTCAAGAATCACCGAGTAAGTAGAAACACAAACACCAGCCACCATGCCCTCCATTACACTGTGCTAATCTTTAACTTCCGCCCCGTTGCCAATTATCGGTTTCAACTTCTCAAACTAATGCAAAAATGCGGCTCCATCGAAAAGTTCGACATGTTGTTCCACAAGGGCGGACCCATGGTGGGCCAATCCCGTGGCTATGCGTTTGTCACATTTGCCCATAATGAGGGGGCCACCAATGCTTTGCTTAAGCTGGATGGCACCAGTGTGGGCAGCCGCTCCATAGCCGTACGTTTGGCCAAGAATATCAAATATGTAAGTGAAAGCTGAACTTTTGTACACTTTTGGGTTTAACTATTTTTGATAATAACAACAACAGGATGATCTGCAAAAGCCCAAGCCCCGCCTAGAGATTCCTGCCCTGGGTACCGGACGACGGGAGGAGAAAATCAGCAAATCGGAAGCCATACGAGCCATTGAGGCCAAACTTAAACTGCTGGAACGGCAGACGGATGACAATCTCGAGCTGAATTCTTTGGGTCGAGGCGAATTGAATGTGCCCTTCATCCAGCGCTATCAATTTAACAAAGAACGCGAAGGTGCGGGCTCCTCCTCCTCCTCCTCACAGCGCTACGGCAAATCCTCGGCCCCCTATCATAGACAACAGCGACCCAAGCGACGCTAAAAATCATACATACACACTCACATTTAGCCATACAAATATTTATTAAAAGCGAAAATTATTTAGGAGCAAACTTGAATTTGCCACGCATTTGCTCGGGCAGGGGAACGGTGCCGGGACAGGCCAGCTGGCCGGGTATTTCACAGATGCAATGACGATTACAGCCATAGCCAAAGTTGGCGGGATTATCTTTACTCTCCGCCAAACGAGCCTCGGCCATTAGTTGATCTCTGCAAAACAAAAAGGAGGTACATCATATATTCATAATCTGCTACAGAAGTAAAGTTCGATGTGTTACCTGGTCTTGCCCACCACCTTGACCAGATGGCTAATAATATCATTCCGATTCCGTCCATCAATATCTATTAGCATATCGCGTCCATCCTCAAAGTAACAACGCACAAATGGCGATGGCGTCATGTTCTTGAGAGTCAAAACCTGTACCTCGGGATTCTTGAACTGAATCTGTGGTATATTCCAGAAAACAAAGTCTCTGCAAAAGGAAAAGGGTCTGTAATGTACCATATAGCACTACCATTAACTGAGATCCCACCTGGCTCCCGCATGATGATCCCCATATGTGTTGTAGTTGACACTAAAGATGCGCACCTTATCCTTGAGCACAAGTTTACCTTCATTTAGATACTTAAGGGTACGGCGAATGGGTTCGCGTCCTTTCATAAACGGCATAATGAGGTTTTAATTGAACTAAACGGAATCACAAATTAATAAATGCTTGTGTAATGGCAGCCGGGGTCAGCTGTTAATGAATTAGTGTGACCAGACTGCTAAGAAAGCAGCAGAGCTGAGCATACTGGTTCACTAGTTCAATCTTATAAGCAATCAGTTTACAGTGGCACTGTATATTAATTTTGACCAGAAGTTTGTAACTCATAGAAATATTCATTTCCGACCCCATAAACTATATATATTCTTGATCAGGACGATGAGCCGAGTTCAATTCCGTCTGTCCGTTTCTACGCGAACTAGTCCCTCAGTTTTAAAGCTGAAATTTTGCACAGTCTTTTTTCTTTTTACTGCGCACAACTAATATGTCGGAACCGGCCGGATCGGATGACTATATCATATAGCTGCCATAGGAAACGGTCGGCCAAAAAACTAGTTCTAGTGAGAAAAATCTCGACTTTCTCTTTTGGAGGTGCTTTTGCTCGTGACGACTCGCGCACAACGAGCTATAAGCTAAACGAGACTCTACTCGTTGATTGCCCATGCTCGGAATTTCAATGGTGCCCTCATACACGATTGGTTTTTGGATTTTAGCTTTATATGTGTGTGTTCCTTTTGAATTTAGCTTCCGTAGCATTTTGGGAAATTCTGAGGAGTAAGCTTGTGCACTCTTGCGGGTAAACTATTTAAACAAAGAAATAGAAAATTTTTTAAAATTAACTGGTATTGCGTGCTTCTCAAGCAAGAACTTTGCTCCACTAAAATGGCAATATCTCTTAAACTATTTCGAATTTTTTAAAATGGTTTGAAGTGGATGAATGTGGAATGGCCAAGCTATAATAATAATGCAAAACAAAAAAATCGAAAAAAAATTTTTTCAAAGGTAAAAGACCCTCTTAACTGGTATTGAGTGCTTCCTCAAGCAAGAACTTTGCTCCACTAAAATGGTTATATCTCCTAAACTATTTCGAATTTTTGAAAATGGTTTGAAGTGGATGAATGTGGAATGGCCAAGCTATAATAATAATGCTAAAAAAACGAAAAAAAAATTTTTTTCAAAGGTAAAAGACCCTCTAAACTGGTATTGAGTGCTTCCTCAAGCAAGAACTTTGCTCCACTAAAATGGTTATATCTCCTAAACTATTTCGAATTTTTGAAAATGGTTTAAAGGGGATGAATGTGGAATGCCCAAGTTATAATAATAATGGAAAACAAAAAAATAGAAAAAAATTTCTCAAGGTAAAAGACCCTCTTAACTGGTATTGAGTGCTTCCTGAAGCAAGAACTTGCTCCACTAAAATGGCAATATCTCCTAAACTATTTCGGAATTTTTAAAATGGTTTGAAGTGGATGAATGTGGAATGGCCAAGCTATAATAATAATGCAAAACAAAAAAATCGAAAAAAATTTTTTTTCAAAGGTAAAAGACCCTCTTAACTGGTATTGAGTGCTTCCTGAAGCATGAACTTTGCTCCACTAAAATGGCAATATCTCCTAAACTATTTCGAATTTTTTAAAAATGGTTTGAAGTGGATGAATGTGGAATGGCCAAGCTATAATAATAATGCAAAACAAAAAAAATCGAAAAAAATTTTTTTCAAAGGTAAAAGACCCTCTTAACTGGAATTGAGTGCTTCCTCAAGCATGAACTTTGCTCCACTAAAATGGTTATATCTCCTAAACTATTTCGAATTTTTGAAAATGGTTTGAAGGGGATGAATGTGGAATGCCCAAGTTATAATAATAATGGAAAACAAAAAAATAGAAAAAAAAATTTTTTTTCAAAGGTAAAAGACCCTCTTAACTGGTATTGAGTGCTTTCTCAAGCAAGAACTTTGCTCCTGTAAAATGGCAGTATCTCCTAAACTATTTCGAATTTTTTAAAATGGTTTGAAGTGGATGAATGTGGAATGGCCAAGCTATAATAATAATGCAAAAACAAAAAATCGAAAAAAATATTTTTTCAAAGGTAAAAGACCCTCTTAACTGGTATTGAGTGCTTCCTGAAGCAAGAACTTAGCTCCACTAAAATGGCAATATCTCCTAAACTATTTCGAATTTTTGAAAATGGTTTGAAGTGGATGAATGTGGAATGCCCAAGCTATAATAATAATGCAAAACAAAAAAATCGAAAAAAAAATTTTTTTCAAAGGTAAAAGACCCTCTTAACTGGTATTGAGTGCTTCCTCAAGCAAGAACTTTGCTCCACTAAAATGGCAATATCTCCTAAACTATTTCGAATTTTTGAAAATGGTTTGAAGGGGATGAATGTGGAATGCCCAAGTTATAATAATAATGCAAAACAAAAAAAAAAAAACAAAGAAAAAAATTTTTTCAAAGGTAAAAGACCCTCTTAACTGGTATTGAGTGCTTCCTGAAGCAAGAACTTTGCTCCACTAAAATGGCAATATCTCCTAAACTATTTCGAATTTTTTAAAATGGTTTGAAGTGGATGAATGTGGAATGGCCAAGCTATAATAATAATGCAAAACAAAAAAATCGAAAAAAAAAATTTTTTTTCAAAGGTAAAAGACCTTCTTAACTGGTATTGAGTGCTTCCTCAAGCAAGAACTTTGCTCCACTAAAATGGTTATATCTCCTAAACTATTTCGAATTTTTGAAAATGGTTTGAAGGGGATGAATGTGGAATGCCCAAGTTATAATAATAATGCAAAACAAAAAAAAAGAAAAAAAAATTTTTTTCAAAGGTAAAAGACCCTCTTAACTGGTATTGAGTGCTTCCTGAAGCACGAACTTAGCTCCACTAAAATGGCAATATCTCCTAAACTATTTCGAATTTTTAAAAATGGTTTGAAGTGGATGAATGTGGAATGCCCAAGCTATAATAATAATGCAAAACAAAAAAATCGAAAAAAATTTTTTTCAAAGGTAAAAGACCCTCTTAACTGGTATTGAGTGCTTCCTCAAGCAAGAACTTTGCTCCACTAAAATGGTTATATCTCCTAAACTATTTCGAATTTTTGAAAATGGTTTGAAGGGGATGAATGTGGAATGCCCAAGTTATAATAATAATGCAAAACAAAAAAATCGAAAAAAAATTTTTTTTCAAAGGTAAAAGACCCTCTTAACTGGTATTGAGTGCTTCCTCAAGCAAGAACTTTGCTCCACTAAAATGGTAATATCTCCTAAACTATTTCGAATTTTTGAAAATGGTTTGAAGGGGATGAATGTGGAATGCCCAAGTTATAATAATAATGCAAAACAAAAAAATCGAAAAAAAAATTTTTTTTCAAAGGTAAAAGACCCTCTTAACTGGTATTGAGTGCTTCCTGAAGCAAGAACTTAGCTCCACTAAAATGGCAATATCTCCTAAACTATTTCGAATTTTTTAAAATGGTTTGAAGTGGATGAATGTGGAATGCCCAAGCTATAATAATAATGCAAAACAAAAAAATCGAAAAAAAAATTTTTTCAAAGGTAAAAGACCCTCTTAACTGGTATTGAGTGCTTCCTCAAGCAAGAACTTTGCTCCACTAAAATGGTTATATCTCCTAAACTATTTCGAATTTTTGAAAATGGTTTGAAGGGGATGAATGTGGAATGCCCAAGTTATAATAATAATGCAAAACAAAAAAATCGGAAAAAAAATTTTTTTTCAAAGGTAAAAGACCCTCTTAACTGGTATTGAGTGCTTCCTCAAGCAAGAACTTTGCTCCACTAAAATGGTAATATCTCCTAAACTATTTCGAATTTTTTGAAAATGGTTTGAAGGGGATGAATGTGGAATGCCCAAGCTATAATAATAATGCAAAACAAAAAAATCGAAAAAAAAATTTTTTCAAAGGTAAAAGACCCTCTTAACTGGTATTGAGTGCTTCCTCAAGCAAGAACTTTGCTCCACTAAAATGGCAATATCTCCTAAACTATTTCGAATTTTTTAAAATGGTTTGAAGTGGATGAATGTGGAATGCCCAAGTTATAATAATAATGCAAAACAAAAAAATCGAAAAAAATTTTTTTCAAAGGTAAAAGACCCTCTTAACTGGTATTGAGTGCTTCCTGAAGCATGAACTTTGCTCCACTAAAATGGCAATATCTCCTAAACTATTTCGAATTTTTTAAAATGGTTTGAAGGGGATGAATGTGGAATGCCCAAGTTATAATAATAATGCAAAACAAAAAAATCGAAAAAAAAAATTTTTTTCAAAGGTAAAAGACCCTCTTAACTGGTATTGAGTGCTTCCTCAAGCAAGAACTTTGCTCCACTAAAATGGCAATATCTCCTAAACTATTTCGAATTTTTTAAAATGGTTTGAAGGGGATGAATGTGGAATGGCCAAGTTATAATAATAATGCAAAACAAAAAAAATCGAAAAAAAAAATTTTTTCAAAGGTAAAAGACCCTCTTAACTGGTATTGAGTGCTTCCTCAAGCAAGAACTTTGCTCCACTAAAATGGCAATATCTCCTAAACAATTTCGAATTTTTTGAAAATGGTTTGAAGGGGATGAATGTGGAATGCCAACTTATAATAATAATGGAAAACAAAAAAAAAAATCGAAAAAAAAATTTTTTTCAAAGGTAAAAGACCCTCTTAGGCCTTGTCTCTGTGTGATCTAAAGGAAGAACTTTTGCTCCACTAAGCTCACCCTGAACCTATCTCTAAATTTTAAATGTTCGAAGGGGATGAATGTGGAATGTTCGTGTTATATTAATAATACTTAAACAAAAAATAAATTAAAATAGCAGCGGTGCCTAGCGACTATACTTGCAGAGCTCTTGTGTTGTTTTGCCTAACTCGTTGCTATAGTCGTAAGCTCGCAGCATACGCGAGTGCCATAATCACTCCTGTACTCAACGTAGAGTTTGTTGTTGAGATTTAAGATCCTAAATATGCAGCGGTCCGTTGGTCCCTCGCTCAAAGCGAATACAATTGATATTGATTTCTGCTCTTTCGTATGCTTTCAGTGGGCACCTCTGCTTTTTTAAAATTATTTACATTTAAAAACATCTGAATGGAATACCATTTAAAACAAGTGCAAGTTTAGTTTAAATTAACATTTTAATAAATATTTTTAAATATTGTTTTTTTTTTGTATGTGAAATAAATTGTAATTTTTTGGGATTTGTTAACAAACATGGTTAAAATAATTAAGAAAATATAAATTAATCAGCATAATGAACAGGAAAAGCATCTTTGGATATAGTACCATATATTTGAGATGTGTTGATATCTGTAAAAAATCATTAATTAGTAGTTGAAGGTAGCTTTCATAGATAATACTTTCCTGGACCTTAGGGCTAAAGTTGCACAAGCCGCACTTTGTTTTGATCAGTTGTCCTCCAGTAAATTAATGAAGCTTCTCCCATTTGCTTCTACCATTTGTTGCGGCCTCCTTCGTCAAATCTTGATAGAGTTTCTACCAAATTGGTGGAAATGCTCTGCTTGATCCCCCCTTTAAATATTTAATGATGCAGTCCGGAATATAAAATGTATCAAGTGGAAAATTCTGGTTATACAAACCAAGAAATAATTATTAAAAAAAAACAAAGAAAATAATATGCGACAAGTGTCATACGGAAGAAATACCAAGTCATTCCACAAAAAACGGAAGGTAAATGAAAGGACTGAAGAGTAAATAGTACCCTACAAAAACAAAAATTATCAAACTGTCCCAAATTGACTTTTAAAATAAAAACCAATAAAAAAACAATCTTATTATTAACTTGATTAACAAAGAGAAATAAACAAATATTCATCAATAGTAACGAAAGCGTCGCACTGATGAAAACAAAAAAAAAAAAATCAAATGCTGCATTTAAATT
>JAEIFT010000535.1:0-176975 GCA_018904225.1 Lordiphosa mommai | reverse complement strand
ATTTTTGTCAGCCTCTGACAGACGGAAGAAACTGTGGGTGTCCATGGCGGAGGCAGACAGTTGTGTGTGCTTGTGCTGACCCAGACATGAGCTATGGCCAATGAATCACAAAAGATGCGAGAAACAGACGGTACATATATCAAAGATTTGTGTTTGAAGCATAACAAAAAAAAATACAGTAAACTCTCCAAATGATACACAATATTTTTAAGCAAATAGGTAAAATTTATTTTGTAATGATTGTATCTAATTCACTTAAAGGAATACCTATTACTTCTACATATGCATGAGAGAACTAAGGCCTAACTATCATCTTATCTGAAAAAACCCAACAAGACCGGTTAAAAACGAGAGCGTAAGTTGAAGTCGGCCCTGCTCGACTTCGATATACCCGTTACTCAGGGTAAGTTTTTTTTTAAGAATATTATATTAGATCACAAATTGTGGAAGATATGAGTTTTTTTTTCAAAATTGCGGGGGCGTGAACTTTCTATCGTTCATCTGATCGGGAAATGATGTATGGCGGATCGATAGGTAATGATGATTAAAATATATGTCTAGAAGGTCCGAACAATCTATTTCCAAAATTGTGGGAGATATGAGGATTTTTTAAAATTGCAGGGGCGTGAACTTTTCTATCGTTCATCTGATCGGGAAATGATGTATGGCGGATCGATAGGTAATGATGATTAAAATATATGTCTAGAAGGTCCGAACAATCTATTTCCAAAATTGTGGGAGATATGAGGTATTTTTCAAATTGCGGGGCGTGAACTTTTCTATCGTTCATCTGATCAAGAAATGATGTATGGCGGATCGGTAGGTAATGATGATTTAAATATATGTCTAGAAAGTTCGAACAATCTATTTTCAAAATTGTGGAGATATGAGGTTTTTTTCAAATTGGGGGGGCGGGAGGGGGCGTGGGAAACAAACTAGATCTGCGTGCAGACAATACAAGTCTACACTAAAAAAATGGTAGCTCTAGCTCTTATAGTCTCTGAGATCTAGGTGTTCATACAGACGGACGGACAGACGGACGGACGGACAGACGGGCAGACGGACATGTCTATATCGACTCGGCTATTGATGCTGATCAAGAATATATATACTTTATGGGGTCGGAGATGCTTCCTTCTGCCTGTTACATACATTTGCGACTTAGTATACCCTTTTTACTCTACGAGTAACGGGTATAAACACTGAAGTTCAGCTTTCCAGCATTGCGTCGGCAGCGTGTGTGTAAATGCGTGTTAAGCCACAAAAATCAAGGGTACAGGGTTTTTCTTGGTTGGGGCACTCGACTGCAGCGCTCTTCCTTATTTTTTCATAACTTTTGAATAATAGCATATTTTAAAATTTCCACAAAAGAAAAGTATTTGTCAAGAATTCCAAAAATTTAACAAAGAACTTTTGAAAAAACACCGGTTTATCTTGGCGTGCCTTTGGGGCAAAGCCAATCGCGCTATTCGATCATTATACTTTCTAATAAGACACTTTTGACTTTGGGTTTTTAAAGTCGTAAAAACCATTTATGTAACTTTAAAATATGTTCACCCATATAATTCTATAAAGTTTGGGAAAGGCAAAATGTAAGCAAAGTATGTAGCTCTGAATTTCTTAGCCCGGAAGAACGTCAAATAGTTTAGTAAAAAAGGTAAGAGTAATATTCAGTATTCAGGAAACTCACACAATTCAATCTGCAACTTCCAAGATAGAATACAGAGCAAGGACAGATTTATTTAGCCGATTGCCATTGATGGACAAAATCAAAATGTGGTGGAGATTACTGAAACCCGACAGCAACACGGCAGCTGATTGTCCTTTAAGAGTTAGTTAGAAAAACCCTACAACACTAAAACGATAGTTGATTTCCTAATACAATTACCTTAATTTACAATCATCGTTATCTTAATGTCATCAAACTTGTCAATAAAACGGTTTGGTTGCGGATTTGGCTCGCAGTTAGTTGTTCAGTACGATTTCGTTCGGATCACTACAGGTTGGTCTTCTACCTTTGAAAATTTTTTTTTCGATTTTTTTTTGTTTTTGCATTATTATTATAGATTGGACATTCCTTTTTATCTTCTTCAAACCATTTTCAAAAATTCGAAACAGTTTAGTAGATATAGCCTTTTAGTGGAGCAATGTTCTTGCTATCGTGAGTATATTTTACGTTGCTTAAAATTTTAATGCGTTTTTCTCGAAAGCACGTTTTTTGACCTGGTAGCCATGATTGCGCCAGTTCTATTGAACCGATTTCGATCAGCCATGTTGAATCGACGCAGAAAGAAAAAACATTTTTGTACTATTATTTTTTTCACTAAACTACAAAAAAAAAAATAGAAGGCTAACATGTTTTAAATACCCCCTTGCAGTTTTTGAAAAGCGCTACCATTGATAACAAAAGGGTTTTCTCACTAGAATTAGTTTTTTTAGACCGATCGTTCCTATGGCAGCTATATGCTATAGTCATCCGATTTCTATAAATTTTTCCAGCATTGTGTGGAAGTATATGAAACTAATATATACCAAGATTGGTGATGCTTCGATGGAAAACAAAAAAGTTTTTCTCACTAGAACTAGTTTTTGGACCGATCGTTTATATGGCAGCAAAATGATTTTGATACATTTTTCTAGAATTGTGTAGAAGCATATATAACTTTTATATACCACGATTGGTGACGCTACGATGGAAAACAAAAAAGTTTTTCTCATTAGAACTAGTTTTTGGACCGATCGTTCCTATGGTAGCTATATGATATAGTCAACCGATCCGGCCGATTCCGACAAATGTGCAGCGTATTTGTATTTAAAGACTTTTACAAAAGCTTGGCCAAGATAGCTACAAAATTGCGGGAGGAGATAGCATAGACGGACGGACAAACGGGAAATGAACTCAGCTCGTCATGCTGATCAAGAATATATATACTTTAGGGGTTCGCTTCGCGGACCGGTTCCTGGATCCTCTAAACCACACGTTTTGGTTCGGTCGTCGGTTCAGAAAAAAACAGTATATTTTGTTTTTTTTTGGATTTTTTATACGTTTAAATGGGTTAAAAGAATATTAAATTTATATAAACATATCATTTAGCCGACATTATTCATTTAGTTATATAAAACTGATGTCGTCCTGAGTTTAAAATTAAAATTTTAAGTACGAGCCGAACTTGATTGTACTCAAAACCAGTACGAAGGATTAGAACAGTTATAAAATTCTTGCATTAATCCGAAAAGTCTCATTTCAAGTAAGGTTCCTACATGAAATCACAGAACCGAACCTTTTTTTTTGGAAAAATTTTCCGTTTCGGGTTCGGGTTCGAGGTGTCAAAAAATGTAAGAGGTTCGGTTCATTGTCCGGAGCGGGGACCCAAAAAACCCGAACCGAACCGGTTTTTAGGGGTTCGGTTCCGGACCGGTTTTCAGCCCTGGTTTGAACCACTGACCAAAGCTGTTTTTATTTTCAAACGCTTTGCATTCTTGCTAATTAATTAATTTACTAAGTGTAGAGCAGCTTAGCGTGACTAGTAAAAATTAATAAATTTTTAGTTGCCTCATCATTTGTTCATTATATCGATTATGCATTCTAAGTTGCTTTTTTTTTCTTTTCTAAAAATGTCTCAAGAATTCATGTTTGTTTTCCGCTTTGACGTGCGTGAGATGTTCCGGGGATGCGCGTTTAGGTTAATTTATGAATTTCGCATTTCTCTCGTTAATCATCAGGCACGCTGGACACCATGACTAAACACAAATGATTCAAATTAACGCAGGCATTATAACAATTTTTGGTTGCAGGTCGACAGAGACCTGTTTCCCCATTGTGTGTGTGTGTGTTAAATTTTTCATCATTTGCCGCTTTTGATTTTTGGGATGTAATTTAATGTAACAGCTTCTCCTTGGCGCTGTCTGCCATTTAAATGTTAATTAAATGCTTCAGTCTTTTGTGCAATTCAAACAGCTGCCAGTTTAGTATGCGTTTTTATTTATGTTTTGTGTAATCGCGCCCTTCTTTCCAAAAATGAAAAGATAAACTACAAGCTTAACGCCGCGTCGAGCAATCAAACGAAGAGGAATTCTCGGTGAAAAATTGTTTGGTAACAAGTGGAAAATTAATTTGTTCAATTTCAGCGCCGGCTTTCATTAACCGAAAATGAGCTGTAAGAACTTTTAGATCTTAGCCGATCCTGGCATTTCATTCACACAAGTGAAATGGACCACCTATGGGAATATGGGAATAATACAGAGCAATGACCCCCTACGAATGCCTGTGCCATATCTTATCTTTGCAATTCTGGTCAGATATGGTCAAATATTGGTTCGATGTCTGTTTTCCCACGATGTTGCGGGTTCGGCCCTTACGAAAACCTTCCATTTCATTGCCACCAATTTGTAATAGTCTCACTTAAAGTTATCTTTTGTTTTTGTTTATTGTGTGGCTGTCTTTAATATGCAAAATCATGACACATGGCCGGGCGTTTGTATTTCGTTCACTTTGACGTTTTTTTTGTTTTTTCTTCTTTGCCATGTTTTTGTTTTTTAACAAGATCAACAAACTGACTGCCTCTGGTTTGGGTTCGAATGCTTTTTGTTTACACTTTACTTTCAGTCCAATTAAAGGAATGTGTTTCAAGTCAAACGGCTCTCCTCTCACTGTTTTTTTTTTTTTTTTCAAAGTCAAAAGAAAACTATGCTCGTTCCGACTTCGACAGTTTGACATTTTGGCAGAAAAAAAGAGACCCTCTCCATCTCTTCAAATGCGAAGAAAAATTCCAATTGTCCAGTCTTTTTTTTTTTTTTTTTTTTTGCTAATTGCTTTGCAGCTGAAAAGGGGCGTTGGTTCCGCCCACATGCTTGGCAGCTCCATAAGTCTACTGGGTCTTTGTTGTCTGAGTCCAGCCAATTGCTAGCCAGACAAAAGACATAAACCCCGTTACCGTTAGCTGCGTAATTTATGCAAATGACTTTGGTTAATTAGAAAAACTAGAAGAAAAAAAAAAAAACAACGACCAACTCAATGAAGTTTACATGCGCCCGGGCTAAATTTATTTCCTCTCTGCAGAGTCATACATTAATAATAATAATAATTACAATATTTTCATAGAGAGATTATGACGCTAGTCGTCAGCAACTGGCACGAACGTCTGGTGAACGATCGTGACTCTGATCGCACACTTATTAGTTGTACAACGACATGTGTTCAATTGCCGAATTAGAATGCACAAATTAAAAATACATTTTATTTTACATAATATTTTTTTTTGACCACACAGAAATAGTTTTGATAATATTTTAGCATTACAGTATAAAAAATATTTTTTTTTTTAAAATAGTTTTATATAGTTCATAATTCAAAAACATGCAAATAGGATGCAAATGTTCTCAGCGTGTTTTAATGAACAACTATTCCGTTACCTGCCTGGACAGTTGAAAAAGTGGATCGGAAGATGGGGCCCTAATTTGGTAAAGGGTTTTACAAATATATTAACTCTAATAGTTAAACAATATTCCAAGTACATATTTTGGATATTTCAAATATACAAAATCCTACATTTTTTTTATTTTCCATAAAGTGAAAACAAAGGAAAATAGTAAGAACGATTCAGCTGTGCCGATGTTTTAAGTAAAAGATATATGAATATTGATATAAGATATTAAATAAAATTTTTAAATCATTGATAATAAAAATTTTTTGATACAATAAAAAAGTTTTCTTAGTAAAACACATTTTCCGACCGACCGTTTCTATGGCAGCTATATGCTATAGTGATCCGATTTTGATAAATTTTTTCTGTATTATGTGAAAGCATATAAAACTAACATATACCAATATTAGTGACGCTACGATGGAAAACAAAAAAGTTTTTCTCACTTGAACTAGTTTTTTTACCGACCCTTTCTATGGCAGCTATATGCTATAGTTATCCGATTTTCATAAATTTTTTCAGAATTGTGTGGAAACATATAAAACAAATATATACTACGATTGGAGACGCTACGATGGAAATCACAAAAGTTTTTCTCACAAAGACTTGTTTTTCGACCGATTTTTCCTATGGCAGCTATATGCTATAGTGATCCGATTTTGATACATTTTTCCAGAATTATGTGAAAGCATATAAAACTAACATATACCAAGATAAGTAATGCTACGATGGAAAACAAAAAAGTTTTTCGAACTAGAACCAGTTCTTAGACAGATCGTTCCTATGGCAGCTATATGATATAGTCATCCGATCCGCCCGGTTCCGACATATTTTGTTGCGTGCAGTAAAAAAACGACTCAGTGCAAAATTTCAGCTTGATGGCTTTAAAACTGAGAGAGTAGTTCGCGTAGAAACAAGACAGACGAACAGACGGACGGACGGACAGACGGAATTGAACTCTCGGGCTCGTCGTCCTGATCAAGAATATATATAGTTTATGGGGTCGGAAATGAATTTTTCTATGCGTTACAAACTTCTGGGCAAAATTAATATACACTTTTCTAGTGTTAAAAGGAAGGAACGTTAGTACATAGCGATGTACCAGTAGAAACACAAAGCAAACAGTATTTTGTTTTTATATTTTACACATGTTAAATACATCAATCAATAGAAAAAAATTATGACAACTAGTTTTAGTAATATTCTACCCGAAAGTGGACCAAATTACCAAAAAATGTGTGTTATTTTTAATACTGTTAATCGGCCAACTTTAAAGGGCTGTATCTTTTAAACTAAAATTAATATTAAGTGTTGCATTTTTATGCAATTTTTGATTTATGCGACCTCACTTTTAGCAAAAACAGTGCTCCACTAAAATGGCTATATTCTGCTAAACTGTTTCGTTATTTTTTATATGATTTGATGGAAATGAAAGGGGTATGTCCAAGCAGTATAATGCTAAACGAAAAAGTAGAAATAAAAATTTCATAGGTAGAAAATCCCATGTGTTCTAGTAGAACAGTTCTACAAATCTTGTTGGCCCCAAAAACGATCCTATTCCCATGCGAAATCGTTTTCGACCGAAAGGTCGTTTTAGGTAAGATTTTTCCGGGTACATCAATAAGATTGTAATCTATTCCGAATAAAAAAAAAAACTGTCCAAAATAATCAAACAAAAAAATCAAGGGCAAAACGATCCTAACTCAATCACGGTCATACCTAAATTTAAGATGGCATTTGTGTGTATGGAATATAAATGTCAGATTTTGGTTATCAGCATCATAAGAATACCGATTGTTTAGTGCCAAATTTAAACGAAAAATATGTTTCTTACATAAACAAAAAAAAAAAAAATATTTATAAAAAAAAAAAAAATAAAAAAAAAAATATTATTTATAAAATTTAAAAAAAATATATAAAAAATTTAACTAAAAAAAAAAAACAAACCAATTTTTAGACCGATAGTTTTTAGAGAAAAAATTAGTCATTCGATTCAAATGGATCCGCCATATTGTCAATGATAACATTTAGTCACGAGATATCGGAGAATATTCATCAACACTCTCTTTTCAATATAATTATCCATTATATGGAACTATGCTGTGCTGGGGGTGGATCAAATTTCAAATAAATCAAATTTTTGTACTATCAAATTTATTGCCAAGAAGTGACACATATTAGCGTCATAACGTACTTATCTTCTGGTGAGTTTCATTGCTTCCAATTGAATTTGTGGTAGATTCGAATTCAGATATATTCTAAAATTGTTTTTCGGAAAATATTAATTTTAAATTTAGAATTGTTTCTGCATCAAAAATCTTTAAATTCCTTGGAAAGAAGCAATTATCAGCTTTGTCAACCATTTGAAGAGTTTGTTTTGCCTTAATTTCTGGTATATTTTTTTGTAAGATAAACTGAAAATGCGCTTCAAATTTTACTTTTAAACTAAATCTAAGTAAACCCCAAAACTGATTATTAAAATTTAAATATATTTTTCTTATATTGATAAATGAACCAGTTAAATATATACCAAATCATTGTTAACAAAGGTGGCTAAATAAAAATCGCTTCCTCAAGGTAAAATGCCCTAATGATCAATAGAAGGGGGGCCAACAATTCTTAATGATCGCTATTAGTGCATGCAAATTGCTAACTAGGCGCCACAAGTGGCCAGCAGGCCTGTCACCCCCATTATGCATATGCGTTTTTGAGCAAGACAAATGTACAAGGAAATGTCGCACGTCAGTTGACACACATACAATTCATAAATAATTGCAATTAATTTAATTTAATATTTGCATTAAACTTACAAACAAAATCCCAATCCAATACTGTCCGACTTTATTCAAATTTCACAAAGCGTGGCCGATTGTATGATAATCGTGGGATTGCTACTTGAAAAGATGCTCAGGCAAAATACATAAATCAAAACACAATTATGTCAAAATTGCAATCACAAACAATAAATTGAATTTCTTTTTTTTTTTTGTTGCACTGACATTAAACAGATACGCAGCGGCTCTTTTTTAATAAATTATATGTAAAATTGCGAATGGACTTTTTAATTTGTATTTATAAACATTTATTGAGGATTAACGAGCCTCTTCATTTGCGTTAGCTGCTTCCGTATGCCAAAACGAAAATTTCGTACGATTCGTATACAATTGCTTGGCGCGGCGGAGCTAAACACAAACTGATCGCTTAGAAGTCCCGAGACGAACTGAAACGCACAACCGAAACCGAAAGTCCAGTTAGCGATCACCTCAGCTGGCAGTGGTGCTCATATAAAGAAGAAAAGGCTAAGAAACAGCTAATATTGATTTAGCTTGATTATATGCGATGATGGGGCAAGTGGAAGATAGAAATTTAATCAAAGATTTGATTTTTAATATACTTTTTCTTTTAAATTGGTTTAAAAAGAATATTATTTATTATTGGAATTATTTAAATCTTAAAGTTTTCAGTACACGAGTACTCAAATAGTATATATTTCAACTGGTAAAATAGCTATATATACACTCAGAAAAAAGACTAACATTTTAGAAAGTCACCCTTAAAGAAAAACCAGAACTAAGCTATTTTTTAAAGATATATAAGATGTAGAAAAAATTTATAAAAAGGCGGAAAAACTTTTCTTTAGTAAATATAATCCCTCTTATTAAATGTAAAGAATTTCTAAGTCTTAGAAAAATCCTCCCTTAAATATAGAAATGTTATAAAAATATTTTTAGAAATAAAGTTTCTTGATTTTTATCAAATTTCGCTCTCAAATTTAGAAATATTATTTCCTATTTTAAGAAAGTTTCGTTTTAAGGCTGCGTTCACAATGTTCGACGCGTGAGACATGATACTCTCGTAGGCTTTCATGTTGTCTTGTTTTGAATGTCAAATGACAAGCTATTCACAATGAAAACAAGACAACATAAGGGCCTACTAGATTGTCATTTCTCATGCGTCGAACAGTGTGAACGCAGCCTTATAGTTAGAAAAGTGAAATGTATAAAAAAGCAATGTCAGATTTTAGGTTTACAACTGTTTTGGAGCATTTTTAGAGCCTTTAAGTATTTTACCAGCGTATATTGAACCCTAGTTTTATAGTATGGGTTTAAGTATATTCAAATGGCAAAATATCTCTATTTATGGCAGGAATACTGCAAATTTAAGGACCAATTATTTTGAAACATAATTAAGAAATATTTTTCGCTTTTTAGAAAGATTTTATATAAGTTTAGTTCGAATTTCTCATCTGCTAGAAAGCAATGACTGTCACAGAAACTAACACACATCAGAAATTTAAGTTTATCTGACACATATTGGCTATCTTGAAGACTATCTTGTGGACCTAAGCCAATGCTGCTGAGAAAGCGACTCCTGCGTCGAGTACTCGTACACTTAAAAAAATACGGTGCTTTGGAGATTACACTGATGAGGAAGGCGGAACGATAAGTTCTAACCAAAAAAAAAATCGGGGAAAAAAATTCAATCTTTTTATTCATAGTTAAGTCTGTCATGCGCTTAAAAATTCAAGCTTGTTTTCGAGGATATTGTGCACAATTCATCCTAATGTTCTCACTTCAAAAAATATAAATAGCATCTCAGACGCGTAATGACAAACGCGAAGCGTAAAGGCCTATTCTCAGATCCGCGGAAAATTTATGATGCTAAATTGCTCATAATAAATTTCGCATCCACATAAACGTCCAGTGTGACCTTATATCTGCCAAAGAGGCCAAATATGGTAACGGTCATACTGGTGGTCAGCCGTTTTCTATTTAAAAAAAAAAAAATTTGTTTTCCTTTCAAGAAAATAAAGTAACAGAAACTGGGATTAACTGAAAATAAATCGCCTATTAACACTTCTATATTCTATTCGTGCTGGTGTTCCACAAGGAAGTGTGCATGGCCCTGTTTTGTTCACAGCAAACAACTATTATTAATAAAAAATTAAGTTATATTTGCACCTTAAAAAAGCAAATTGAAATTCTTTATGGTTTTTGGAAATTCCTTAAATGGAAATCAATACATTTTTGACATTTGTTGTTCTAATTTTAACTTTATTTTTGAATTTATGACGGCAAAATAAGAAGTTGCTCTTTATTTATTATCGTGCAGCAGCTGTTTATCCATCCACTCACGATCCACACCGTATCGATATGCCAACTATCGATAGGCCAATTGTATTTATTATCGTGTCTCAGAACACAGAAAATAAACGCAGCGGCGGAAAGTTTCCGCGACTGTTTTTTTTTATATGGAGTTCGTCATAAAAATTTAGTTTCCGCGCATCTGAGAATAGGCCTTAAATAAGGGAGAGATGGAGCGGAGCAGATCCACTTCGTTCAGCGCGTTCAGATGCGATTTTATTAGAGTTCAATGCATAAGTTCTAGGTTTAAAAAAATGAGATGAATCAGTTGTACGTGTCGTAGAGTAATTTTTTTTCTTTCGCCTATTCAAAAATTAAATAATTTTGTTTGGTTCTTAATTTGAATCACAAAAAAAACTCAAGAAGTGCTGAGATCCACTTCTTGCCATTTTGTCAATTTGAGATGCTTTTCATATAATTTAAAAATGTATTAATGAATTTTTATTTTGTTATAATTTTTTAAATTTTTTATTTTATAAATGAAATCTGAATTTGAAAAAAAAAATTTAATTTTTGCCGGCTTGAGAAGGCTCTGAAGTATTTTTATAACTCATACGCAGTGTTGTCTTTTTTTTAAATTTTAGTTTTATATATATTCTCCTGGTCTACCATATTTTCAATATAGTTGTCTTTTCGAATTTTAAAACATAACGATTGAAATGGATTTACCACAGATTTCGTTTCAAAAATATTTATCAGGTGTAAGTGTCGTATACGTAATTTTTATCTCGCCTATTCAAAATTTAAAAAAAAAATTCTTTAGTTCTAAAATTGATTTAGATTAAAAACTCAAGAAGTGCTATGATCCACTACTTTTCATTTTGGCAATTTGAAATGCGTTTCAAATAATAAAAAGATGTTTTAATGAGTTTTTATTTTTGGTTTATAGCCATGTGACCAAACCTTGCCAAAATCTAATTCTTTCGTTTTTGCTCAGAGTTGTAAACTTAATTTCCCATTGGAGGCAACGAAAAAAAGAAGCTAAATTGACAACACTTTGAGCCGATCGTGTGCCAAGTGCAGCCGATCATTGACGCTGCAACTTCGTGTCGTGTCGCTTATGAAATTGGTCAGTCGCAGCCGGAGAACAAGTTCGCTTTCTTTGTTCGATGCAAGCGATGATCATGATGATGCGAGTAGAGAAAAGAGAGAGAGAGAGAACAAAGAGGGGGTGGGGATGGGGATCAGCCCTCGACCGGTCGTTGCGGTGCCTTACAGCTGTTTTGTTTATACGGCGCGCGCCCCCGCAACGTGGCCGCAGGCAGGCAGTCAGGCACACTCGTAGATGCGGTTTATGCTTTTTATTGTCTGCCGTTCTGCTGCTGTTGCCGCTGCTGCTGCTGCTGCTGATGGTGGCGAGTTGTTAAGTTAAATATTTGAACGCTGCTGGGCAGCCAGTTTAGTGATCTTTCACAGAGATGGAGATGAAGAAGAACTTGTTTTTTGTTATTTTTTTTTTTTTTTAGCCCTTGCCCATGTTTGGGTAGTTGAATCTGTCGCTGTCATCATAAGCGGCTACTGCCTTGCCATTGCACATGTCAAAAGGATTTGCGCCTGCGCAACAAATAACAGCAACAAAACTGGTTGCCATTTGCCCCGTTTGGCCCCAAGCCTTGGGGCCTCTGGATCATAAATCGAATGATGTGCCAAGCATTGGCAGCTCGCTTAGCTGCAACAAAGAAAGGTGCAGCTGTATGCATATCACAATTTATTGGGCTATTAGTTGCCACTTGAGTGGGGATATGGGGACACCCACGCCGTCATCAAATGGCATCAAATAAAGCATAAAAGCTGATAACAATGCCCTCGGCTAGGGGCCAGACAATTAGCTGATAACAATTCATTAGCATTTTGTGTGTGTGTGGGGGTCATGCCGTCATCAACCTTTAAGCCATTTCATCGTGTATTTAGTTAATTTGACAGCCAATTTGATGAGCTACAAGATCAAACCCAAGCTGAGTCACAGCATTGTGCATGTGCCCCCCATAGGGGATTTTAAGAGTTTCGGACGACGAGCTGAGTTCAATTCCGTCTGTCCGTCCGTCGTCTGTCCGTCTGTCTGTCCGTCTGTCTGTCCGTCTGTCTGTCTGTTTCTACGCGAACTAGTCCCTCAGTTTTGAAGCTATCGAGTTGAAATTTTTGCACAGAGTCTTCTTTTGCTGCACGCAACTAATATGTTGGAACCGGCCGGATCGGATGACTATATCGTATAGCTGCCATAGGAACGATCGGTCGAAAAATAAGTCTTAGTGAGAAAAACTTTTTTGTTTTCCATCGTAGCGTCACCAATCTTAGTATATGTTAGTTTTACATGCTTCCACATAATACTGAAAAAATTTATCAAAATCGGATAACTATATCGTATAGCTGCCATAGGAACGATTGGTCAAAAAACTAGTTCTAGTGGGAAAAACTTTTTTGTTTTTCATCGTAGCGTCACCAATCGTGGTATATATTAGTTTTATATGCTTCCATACAATTCAGGAAAAATTTATGAAAATCGGATGACTATAGCATATAGCTGCCATACGAACGGTTGGTCAAAAAACAAGTTCTAGTGAGGAAAACTTTTTTGTTTTCCATCGTATCGTCACCAATCTTGGTAGATATTAGTTTTATATGCTTTTACAAATTTTTGAAAAAATTTATCAAAATCGGATGACTATAGCATATAGCCGCCATAGGACCGATCGGTCGGAAAATGTGGTTTTACTAAGAAAAGTTTCTTTTATGGTATCAAATTTTTATTATCAATAATTTAAAAATTTTAAATATCTGATATCTATATCTATATATTTTCAAGTTAAATCAGTTGGAGCAAAGTTTTTCAAGTGTATTAAAACTCCCGCCCCGGCCCACTCGCCTTTCCCCCTTCCCGTTTAGGCCACAAATTGAACTGATGTAAGGCCGGATTCATCCATACATTTACACAAAAAATGTAACTTGGCTCCATCCGAAGGCTTCCGTATATTTTAATATCGTTTTTGAAGATTTTTTGCTAGGTTAACGACCTTATCTTCATTTTTCATCAAATTTTTGCTAGCTTTTCAGGAAATCCATTTTGTTAGAAAGCAAAATTGATTTTTTTAAACGCTTTCATAACCGAACTTCCAGTATTATAGAAGATAAAAATACTTAGCAATTAGCATAACATAAAAAGATATGACTCTTGGTTTACAATCTTAGAAATCTTTAAAAATCTCTTAAGACAACATTTAAATGAAAGGGAAAACACTATCTGCAGATGTATTATATTTTTAAGAAATAAAACCGTCTCAGAGATCGAAGCATAAACTATAGTCTTTGTCTATGCTTAATGGAAAAGTGATACTCGCTTGGTCACTTAAAGATGTAGGTAAAAGCTCATGGGAAAAATTTGATTTTTGATCCGATTTGCAAAGCCCCTGGACTGATGCTGTGGATGGAGGATGAGGCAGCTTCTCTTTATGCCGGCTGTTAATGCCGTTCTGGGAAATGTTGAACCCCATCACCTGAAATGTGACTTTTGTGAGAATGCCGAAGAATGACGCGAATCCCCATAATGTTGATTTCCATCGTCCTATTAGCCTCCTCCCTGTCTTCTCCAAAATTTTTGACCGGCTTTTGCTGACTAGACTTTTGGCTGTTGACTCTTTTGAGACTGTCATTCCGAACCACCAATTTGGGTTTAGTAGTCGCCATAGTCGCCATAGATCACATTCTCGATGCCCTTGAAAAAAGGAAGTACTGCCCGGCAGTATTTTTAGTTGTTCAACAAGCATTTGACGGAGTCTGGTCTTACCCGATAGTCTGTGGAGGCTTCTTGTCTCATTTTTAAAATCAGATCCTTTTGTGTGGAAGTGCGGTAAGCAAGCGCTCTGACAGCCTATTTCTGCTGTGTGCCAAGGAAGTGTTCTTGACCCTGTTTTGTACACAGTCTATACGGCTGATCTTCCCAACCTTGATATTTGAGGTTTATTTACTGCTACCTATGCAGATGACACAGTGTTTCTGGCTTCGAGTTCCAGCCACAGATTCTGGATGAATTTGAGTGTTGGCCGTCCCGTTGGAGTATAGGTGTTACTGTGGAAAAGACACAGCACGCAACTTTTGCATTTCCCAGGTTAAAAACATCTCGACTCACCTTGGACGGGGTCAGGATCTCACATATGATACAGTAACATATTTTAGAGTTACTTTGAACTGGAGGCTCACCTGGGGTCCCCATGTTAACCGAGTCTATGGCTCTGCCCGCTTAAAGCTTAGAAAGATGGATTGGCTTCTCCGGCCGGAAAGCGGCCTATCTCTCAAAGCCAAAATCAGACTTTTTCAGTCAATTGCTCTCCCTACTCTTAATTGGGCATTACTTTTTGGGGGACAGCCTGTGAAAAAAGTTGAGGTGTGCATGATCAAGGCTTTGCGCCGAATTTTAAATGCGCACCGGTATTTCTGACCATCAGTATGTGAAAGTGTTGAGGTATAATCAAACCAGTATAGGCAACGTCTACTGTCCCACATTATTTGACGGGCCACTGGTCTGACAATAGACTTTAACTAGGTTTGTAAGGTTTGTATACAAAATATTTACACATGTTTCCGAAAGGCCGGAAATACCCGAAAAATTCTCCATTTTTCAGCCGATATTTTGATTGCACATTTAGTCTGTACAGTTATAATAGCGTAAAAACAATTTCATTGTCATTCCAAATTTAATATGCAAAATTTGGTGAACCAAAAATATTTCTATAATTTTTTAAATGATAGTAGTACGACTTTTGAAATATTTTGGAACATACCATGGTAATATGGGATGCAAGGCGTGGATGTCAATTTTCCAAAATACACGTTGTGCCAAACTATGGCATATATTTTAATTTTCGTATATTTTGTTGAATGACGAGCTATTTCGTTAACTTTTACGTGTAAAATCAATAATTGACTGGCATTTTTATACACTTGAAAAAGCGTAGATTAATTTTGCCCAGAAGTTTGTGACGCATAGAGATATTCACTTCCGACCCTATAAACTAGCATATTCCTGATCAGGACGACGAGCTGAGTTTACTTGCGTCCGTCCGTCCGGCCGTCTGTCCGTCTGTCTGTCCGTCTGCTGTTCGGTTCGTCTGTCTGTCGCGAACTAGTCCCTCAGTTTTAAAGCTATCGAGCTGAAATTTTGCACAGAGTCTTCTTTTTGCTGCACGCACCAATATGTCGGAACCGGCCGGATCGATGACTATATCGTATAGCTGCCATAGGAACGATCGGTCGATAAGTAAGTCTTAGTGAAAAAAATTTTTTTGTTTTCCATTGTAGCTTCACCAATCTTAGTGTATATTAGTTTTACATGCTTTCACATAATACTGAACAAATTTATTAAAATCGGATGACTATATCATATAGCTGCCATAGGAAGCGATTAAAAAAACTAGCTCTAGCGTGTAAAAACATTTTGTTTTTCGCCGTCAACAATCGTGGTATATTAGTTTTTGTACATGTTTCCATAAAATTCCGAAAAATTTATCGTACTCGGACGATTGTAGCTATGTACGCATAGAAACGGTCGGTCAAAAATTGTTCTAGTGAGGAAAACTTTTTGTCCCATCGTATCGTCATCTATCTTTGATATAGATTAGTTTTATATGCTTTCACATAATGAAGAAAAATTTATCAAAATCGATGACTATATAGCTGCCATATAAACGATTGGGCAAAACATGCTTAGTGAGAAAACTTTTTTTTCCATCGTAGCGCTCCAATCTTGCTATATATATTTTATATGTTTACCAATTTCTTGAAAATTTAACAAAATCGGAGACTATAGCATATAGTTATGGACACTGTTGAAATGTGTTTTACCAAGAAAAGCTTTCTTTTTATGGTATTGGATTCTTTATTATCAATGATTTGAAAACTTTTTAAAATCGGATATCTATGTCCTATATATATTTTTTAGAGGCTAAATCAGTTGAGTAAACTTTTCGCGTAGTAAAACTTCGGCACAGTCGAAGTTAGCTTTGCCTTCTCGTTATAAATCCAATCAACGAAAAAATTCTAAAAGACTTACATATCAACAAAATTTTACCAAACGACCAAACAAATGCAGAGCTGCTTTCAGAACATTACAAAAAATAGATTTGCTAAATATTGTTGCAACAGATCTGCAAGTGATCTCGTCTACATTTATCAGAAAAAGTTGCTAAAGTGCTCTGCTTCGACCAAAAACAATATTTAAACGAGAAGGCAAAGCTAACTTCGACTGTGCCGAAGTTTTAATACACTTGAAAACTTTACTCTAACTGATTTAACTGGAAAATATATATACGATATAGATATCAGATATTTAAAATTTTTAAATCATTGATAATAAAAATTTGATACCATAAAAACTTTCTTAGTAAAAACACATTTTCCGACCGATCGGTCCTTTGGCAGCTATATGTATAGTCATCCGATTTTGATAATTTTTTTGTCATATAAAAAAAATAACAAAATTGGGGATCGCTACTAAAAAAAGTTTTTTCCTCAGGTATTTTTTGACCGTCCGTTTATATGGCAGCTATATGCTATAGTCATCCAGTTTTGATAAATTTTTTCAGAATTGTGTGGAAACATATAAAACAAATATATACTACGATTGGAGACGCTACGATGGAATTCAAAAAAGTTTTTCTCACAAAGAGCTTATTTTTCGATCGTTCCTATGGCAGCTATATGCTATAGTGATCCGATTTTGATACATTTTCCCAGAATTATGTGAAAGCATATATAACTAACATATACCAAGATTAGTGACGCTAGATGGAAAACAAAAAGTTTTTGTAACTAGAACTGGTTCTTGGCTGATCGTTCTGTGCCATATGATATAGTTATCCGACGGCGGTTCCGACATATAAGGTGCGTGCAGTAAAAAAGACTTGTTAAAATTTCAGCTCGATAGCTTTAAACTGAGAGACTAGTTCGCGTAGAAACAGACAGACGGACAGACGGACGGACGGACAGACGGACAGACAGACGGACGGACGGACAAGCGGAAATGAACTCGGCTCGATGTCCTGATCAAGAATATATATAGTTTATGGGGTCGGAAATGAATATTTCAATGCGTTACAAACTTCTGGGCAAGAATTATACACTTTTCAAGTGTATAATAAAGTACACACCTCTCTCTTTCTCTCTTGGGAAATCTAGGGCAGTCGTTTACGGTTATCAAGCTACTACTGGAGGAGCGCTTAAATTCTGATGCAAAAGTGGCACCTATATTTGTAAAGTTCCATACAAGAAGTAATACTTACATAATAGGATTTTTATGTGATTGCAAACAGGGTCTCCCAAAGTACCGAACTAAGTTCCGTACTTACGTTCGGCACACTAAAAGTACAACAGAGCAAGTACCGTACACATGCAAGTACGGTAAATGCTTTGTAACGTACTGTACCAAAACTGAAGTACGGTACCTTCGTAATGACCGTCCGAAAAAAAAAATGTGTAAAGGAACTATTTTGTGTTTAAGGAGGCGAAGTACAAAACGATTTTAATTTCGACTCAAACAAATTCCGTACAAAAATTCAGTACTTAGCATGCCGATAGCTGATAAATCAAATTAGTAAAGCTAAAATACCGCAAAGATATTTATTCAAGTTGAAAAATATATGGGACGACCGTCAAAATACGATTTAATGGGCAGGTGATAGAGGCAGAAGATAAAAAAGTGTATCTTGCGTTATTTGCAAGAAAAGTCTGGTAAATCTCGCTTCAAACATTAAGCGACATTACAACTGGATTTCAAAGAATATAGACTATGTAGCATCGGATGATGAAAAACCGTGCACCTCAGCGGGCTGCGGAAAGCTCAATATTTCATTATTTCTCAAATTTCTCATAATGCAAGTTTCAACAGCTCTTTAACTGAAAAAAACTGGAAGACCTTCAATACAGGCGAAGGGAGGGGCTTGAGGAAGATGTATTAAAGTACTGGAAGTATCTTAACACAAAGAGCCTCAGTTAGCGAAAGTAGCTGAAGTAGCTTTAGCTGTCCCATTATTGCAATAACACACCCACAGTTTCTTTCTTTTTTTTTTTTGAGCGATATAATGTTTTGTACCGTCACAGTAGAGTGATTTAAAATATCTACAAGCAAACGACTGTAACTGACAAATCCGAGCGGTCCGAAATTAAAATCATTTTGTACATTAAAACATTTCGCTGACTGTTCTTGTTCAAATTGAATTGGTCTTAAAATATTTTTCAGAATTGTGTCTGACGATTTTAAAATTTAAAAAAAAGTCAAACCATTAATGATGACTAATACAATAAAACAATAATTATTTAACCGGCAGCTTATTAATAAGTGAGAATTCTTAGCTATCGATTGAGGCCTTGAGTCAGCACATTGGCTGATTTGATGCACGTCTGTGTACATTTGTGTGCGCCATCATGGTTTGGGTTGGGCAGCTGAAGGCAAGGAACGTGCGCACGCGCCACCAATTTGGGGCAATATGCAATGTCACTTGGGACTGGAAGACATGACCATAAATTCAACAACAACAAATGTGTCCAGCGTTTGGCAAATTTTCAAACAAATGCGCGCTGAAATGTTCTTTTGACACTGACAGCTGTAACCCCCCCACCCCAATAATTTATGTGATCACGACAAACATTGACGGAAGCGCACGAAACGGCAATGGCACAAAGCATTTGCGCATCCAAGTCAACCTTGCAACCATATTAAGCAATGTGGGGAAACAGCGGCCACTTCCAGGTATTGTTAAGGATAAGCACGTTATTAGGTATGGGGAATGATTGATGACAAACACCTTGTGGCATTCCTGTTGTGTTGGCTTTCAGTTATCACTCAGTTACATTAAACACAAAACAAAATCTATTCGTTGAAACCAAACCTAAACACACACATTTGTTGTGGGTAAAATTTATTCCGGAACGGCCTTAAAAAAATGTACGCGTTTGCATTCTGGAAGACCGATGTAAAGAAATACCAACGCGATAATGTATCGCAGATCTGGAAGGATTTGAATGCAACATTTGTGACGTAAGCGAATGGCAAATGCTTTAAATTCCCAGTATTAGCAAAATCTTTCTTTTCAGCTTCCTCGGCTGGAGTTGGCTAATTTACACCTTGGCCATTCTGGTCATAAGCATTTGTGTTTATTTTGCCTATTGCGAACGCTGCCAAAGGAGCGAATCGGTGCGACGTCGACGTGTGATACAGCGCGCCCAAGAGCGGTGAGTATACACAGGCACATGCAAATCTTCTTAACTCTTTTTTTTTTTCCCAGACCACCCCAAAAGCGACGTCCTAATGCCGCCTATCGCGATCATCAAATCTATCGACACATTATTCTAAGTGTTGCCAAATACATGAAGAATCCAGCGGGTATACGCCCATTCATTGATCATATGGAGCAGCTCTATCCGCTCCGAGACTCACTGGCCGATCAGCAGCAGGTGGATGAGCTCTCGTTGAACGTGAATGATGATAATGATACTGGAGCAAATGCAACAGAGGATTGAGTTGGGGGTATTGTGTAAACTGAATTTTCTGTTTTAAATTTTAAAAAACGAAACTCCCCGTTATCTGTAAATCCATAACTTTCGAAGTAAAAATTTACAGAATATAAATCCGAATGAATCTCGTGGGAACATGCGCACTTCTTCCCACGGGCAGCCTAAAAATATGCTATGCTATTTATACCTGCCTCAGACAAATATAAACAAATGCCATGTGCGTCCAAAAAAGCTTGCAGCCAGCCAAGAAAAGCGAGGTCCGAATGTAGGCGAAAGCTCATGCTGTTTTTCCTGTTGCGTGTTGTTGCCTGGAACTGGAATGGCAATGACCATGCGGCGCTTTTACTAGCTCTCTCTTTCTCTGTGTGGCTCTCTCTCTCTGTGTGGGCATTCGATATACATTTAATTTAAATGGGGAATTATCGAATGAAAAACGTTAACTGAATTTGTTTAATTTAATTGAAAAATATTTCCTTTAGAGCTTGTATATCTATATTAATTTACATAATTTCATTTTTACCTAAGACACTAATATTTTATTATTAAAACAAATATCTGATTTTCGGAAAGGTTAGTTTGGTCAAAGAGAAGCGTTTGTTGCCCTATATCCAGTACGGGATTGAGGAAAAACCGAAAAACACTCAAGCTAAGAGTTTTTCTAGGAAGGCCCTCGGTTTGCCGCGAGTTATGCTACAGTTTTAACAAAAAAAAATACTCATACGCCTTGTTGGCAATATTTAAATTTTATTAATTAATCTGAATGTATTTTTTATAAAGGTTTTTTAAAAAATTGTGGAAAGCAATCCAAAAACCCCTCTTTCAATTTGGTTTTTGTCTTTTGTAATTAATTAACTAAATAAAAAAAAAAAAAAATATTTTGTAATTCGGGGGCTGTTCAACAAGTTATCGGCCTGCCAATTAAGTTCTCAAAAAAGGAGTAAAGGTGGTAGACATGATTCTGGGACTTCAGTAGATCGGAAATGAAATCAGTAAATGAGGTTATGATCAGAATTGATGTAATTCTGGCCCGTACCTCAATCATATTTTTCAATATTTTTTTGAAAAATTAGCGGCAGTTAAAAAAATATTTAAAAAATTTTTTTTTTTTTTAAAATTTTTTTTTTTATTTTTTTTAAAAATTTAAATTTTAAAAAACGTGATTTCTAGAAAAATGCGCTCAAGGTTTTGAGCAACGTAAAAGTGTTAAAGTGAGTTAGCAAGAACATTGCTCCAACAAAAAGGCTACATCTGCTAAACTATTTCTGAATTTTGGAAAATGGTTTGAAGGGGATGAAAGGGGAAATGTCCAAGCTATAATAATAATGCAAAAAAAATCGAAAAAAACATTTTGCCGCAGGCAGAAGACGTTTTAAGACAATAATTTTTCAGTTTGACAATTTTTGAAATCTTAAAGAATTTGTTCGAATATTACGTGCTCCCGGGTAACGGCAGATTGACGTTAGCATATGGGAAAAGACAGTATGAATTCCAGCTATTTTTTGTGGTTTTTTTTTGTATCATCCTTCATTTTACCCCAAATTATAGTTCAAATCAGAGTTAGGCTAACTGTTTACACTGTTCGACGCATGAGACATGATAATCAAGTATGCCTTTACGTTGTCATGTTTTCATTGTGAATAGCTTGTCATTTGTCATTAAAAACAAGATAATATGAATGCCTACTAGATCATCATGTCTCATATGTCAAACAGTGTAAACTCAGCAAAATTTTTTTGAAATCTGTCAATTACAAAAATATATGGGAAATTCCATACAAAATTTACCACAATTTTTGTTGAACTGAGATAATCTTAGGTGAAAAGTAGTTTTCAAAATGACTAATTCGCAGTCAAAAATATTTTTTTAAATTAAAGATTTGCTCAAATTTTATTATTTACTAGCATATAACCCGGCGCGCTTCGCTTCGCCACCATCAGTATAGCCGCCAAAATGATGGAATAAAACGATTGGCAAAGATACAACATCCCCGCCCCCCATTTCGACCTTCAGGAAGTGAGAAAATTATTTTCCACCCCATATAATTGGCCCAGAGCAATTCAAACCAAATATAATACATATCGGCTAAAAACCCACCCCCACCATATTCCGACCTTGCAGGAACTTCCCGGAAATACAAGAACACGTGTTTCCATTTATTCTGACCCTAGATCTACAAAACGAATTTTTTTCAGATCGGCTCACAAATAGACATTGTCACTGAAACCGAAAATACGCCTCCACCATTTTGCCTGTGGGCAGAAATTCTACCACCGAGAAATCAAATGTATAAATTATTTTCTTAAGTACAAACCGATTTTGAATCGGATTAAAAATCGGTTTTACCATATAGAATTTTCCGGGAATTTCCTAGTTTTCGTGTGATTTTTTCAACATTGGAAAATCTCTGTCAAATTATTTGCATACTACCTTACAAACCGAGTTTGGAGTCAATCGGATGAAAAATAGTGTTTTATATAGAATTTTTTGGCGGCATTTTCCTTTGTGGGTGGATTTTCCACCAACAACAAAAATCACATGCCTAATTATTTAGCAAACTACCCTTACAAAACCGAGTTTGAAAATGATGAAAAATAGTTATTTCCATATAGAATTTTCCGGGAATTTCAACCTTTCCAGCGCAATTTTTCCAAACATCGGAAAAATCTTATGTTTAATTATTTTGCTTACCATCCCCAGCAAACTGTTTGGCAGTCGATGAAAAATAGTTTTTTCCATGAAGAATTTTCTATTTTTCAGGGTATTTTCAACATTGGAAAATCACATGTCTACTTATTTTTGCATACTATCCTTATTGAGTCATCGATCAAAAATAGTTTTTCATATAGAATTTTCCGGTATTTTTTGTAGGCGGATTTTCCAACATTTGAAAATCTCATGTCCAATTACTTAGCATACTACCTCACAAAACCGATTTGAAGCCAAACGGATGAAAAATAGTTTTTTCACACGGAATTTTCCGGAATTTCCTGACTTTTCGGGCAGATTTTCCATCATCGGATAATCTCAAGTCTAATTATTCTGCTTACCATCCTCACAAACCGAGTTTGAAGTTCAATCGGATGAAAAATAGATTTTTCCAAGAAGAATTTTCCTGCATTTGTGGGCGGATTTTCCGAAATCGGGAAACAGGTGCAAATTATTTCGCAATTATACAACCAAATTCAAGCAACGAGAAAAACAAAATTTTCCCCCATAGTAGCGCTTTTGGGTGTTTTCCTCCCTCTTAGGGGGGGAACCCACTCCCAAACCCCGCCTTAGTGCCTCACTTTCAACTCATAAGGAAACTTCTGGGAAAATTGCTCAGCTTCATCTGGTGATTGCCAACAGTCGTCAGGCAGACAGAAAAACCTTTTAAGATAATTGCTTGATACTTAAACAATTTATAAAAAAACATGTAAAAAAAATAGTAAAAAGTTTCTAAAATTGCATCAGATCCCAATTTAAAAAAATCACATTATAAAATTTTGCAATTTTCTTTGCCTTGCAAATCGCGAAAATTTGTAAACAAAAAACTAATTACCGCGAAAAGGTATATTTATTTCCAATTTTTTCTCAAAATTTCGTCTAGTATCCTAGAGTATACTGTAATAAGGCAATAAACTTTTGGGTTCAAATTTTCGCAATTGGCATAATTTTAAAGTGTTAGTAACTAAGAAGTTTGGGACGGATGAAATTTTACAGATTTTTTTCCATATTTTTTTTACCAATTGTTTTCCGTAGCAAGCAATTATTATTAATTTAAAAAAAAATTTTTGACCTTGAATAAGTCATGTTTCGGAAAATCCCTAAAATCAACAAAGATTGCAAAAAATAATATTTCAACCCAGTAAAAATGCGACTGGTAAATTTTGCATATAGATCAAAGGCAACATTGCGTATGATTGATAATAATAACTTAAGGGGTCTTCTACCTTTGAACAGCGTTTTATGAGTGTTTTAAAAAAATATACTGGAGAGAAAACTATAAGAGCTTTTTCAATTTGGTTTTTTGTTTTGTGTTACTAATTAATTATATGAAAAAAAAAAAAAAATAATGTTTGAATTCGAGGACTTTTCAACAAGTTATCGGACTGTCAATTAAGGCCTCAAAAAAAAATGGTGTAGAGGTGGTAGCCATGATTCCGGGACTCCAGGTTATCAGAATTGAAAACGGTAAATGAGGTTATGATCAGAATTGATGTAATTCTGGCCCGTACCTCAATCATATTTTTTAAATATTTTTTGAAAAATTGGCGGCCGTTGTAGTAAACATTTTTTCCCCTTGATTGAGGTACGGGCCAGAATTACATCAACTAAAAAGACTATATCTGCTAAACTATTTCGAGTTTTTTAAAAATGGTTTGAAGGGGATGAAAGGAGAATGTCGAAGCTATATTAATAATGGAAAACAAAATAATCGAAAAAAAAAAATTGCAAAGGTTTTCTGAGTTTGGAGGAGTCCTTTCCACCACGAAGAATAATTTTACTCTCATCTTTCCATAAAATGTTTCACCATTTTAAGGGCTGGTAAATTTAATTGTTGCTTAGCGAACTTAAAAAGCTTAAAGGAGGGACCATTCTTGAGCCGCTGGCTTTTAAATTAGGCCTGTACCAACTGTTTGGACTGAAGCTGTTATTTTATGGTCCCTTTGAAGCTCAGTTGGAGCCTTAAAAGAACCCCTTTTGTACGTTATTTCTTAGCCTTTTTATTGATAAACATTTTAAGAACGCAGTACGACTTTTTTCAGGTGTAATACGAAGCAATATAAAAAATTCAAGACTTGAAAAACTCGCATACTAATTGTATGTTTTTTGATCAATAAGAAATTGTATCAAAGTGGTGCTATTATTTTTTTCCCAACTGTACATTATACAGAATCTTCCTAGTATGCACAGCTCGGGGTCTTACTGTCAGCCTGCCATCAATTGTTACTTTAAAACTAAAGTTTTACAAATTTAAGTTTCTAAAATCCGTATATATCACTCATACGCAGTGTTGAGAAATTTGTTGCGACCCCTAAAAGTATAAATATCCTTGAATCAGAACGACGAGGCTCAGTCGATTAAGCTCTGTCTGTCCCTCTTTTTCTTCACAAACTAACAAAATTTGCAGCAAGTAAGGCTTTGTCTTCAATTCGTTTAAATAATATGAAAAAGCTGAATTTTGTAAACGCTTTTTTTTCAAATTTAACTTTTCCAGCAAGACTATTCGATTCATTCGATGAGACCAGGGAAAATCGTATCGAGAGAGCAAAAGCAAAGAAAGAGAGCAAGAGAAAATCAATAGGAAAATAAAACAAACTCTTGGCTTTAGCTGGGTGTCCCAGTCGCCAGTCAGACAGTCAGCGTGTCGCACGTAACGCACGCATAGAACAGCAGCAGCAGCAGAAGCAGCAGCAGCGCGGGCGCGTTTAGTAGACACAGACACACATACAACACAACAAACATACACAGCAAACACAATTTTCCGTTCTGTTTGTGGCCCAAAAAACTTTTTCAGTTTTTACCCCAATTTCTGTGACAAAGTGAACAACTTAGTTTATATATTTTTTTTTTGTTTTTGTTAGCAGCATGTTCCCATTCTTGTGCAAGTAATCATACAACAACAACAAAATAAAATAACTATAAATATAAAATTATTCAATTAAAACTGTGCAGAAATTATGAGCCAGAGGAGACTTAATTCAAAATCAAGGCACACACCTGCGCACATGTTTGTGAGAGTGTTTGTGTGTATGCCTGTGTATGGGTGTTGAAGGCTACGGGCAGCAGCCAAAGAAAAGCCAACAAGTAAAGCCAAGAAAAAGATATGATAAAATCAACATTAATTTGAAAATAAACTAACATTAAAATTCTTTCAAGTATTTTCTACTTAATCTGGCAGATTTTTGCAAATTTAATTGGCTTAGTCTTTTTCCTATCTTATCATTTTTTAAATGCATGCATTAAAATATTATTTGATTGATTCATTACCCCCACAAAGCCTGTTCTCAAAAGCCATTTATCTTGGTAGATATTTAGATATTTAACACTTCTTGCCTGTTGTTTGCAGCCAAAAAAAAAACCGAAAAACAAAGTGATAAAGACAAAGTGTTCATGACTTAATTATTAATATACATACATACAAAATATAACCAAAAAACAAACAAAAACAAAATATAATTTAACGAAAACCGCAAAACGTAAAACTAGAGCAATGCAATTTGAATGAAAGCCTCCTTCAAGATGTCCTGTCTAAGGTGAGTGACAATTGACACACCCCAAAAAAGAAACATCCTACCTCAACACAAGCCACAATGTAGCCGCAATATATAAACAACCCCCAAAACAAAAAAATATATATAATATATACAATTTAAGGCAGACTCAATCTATACGACGCTGCTGCTGCTGCTGCTCCAAAATAGGCAGAGTCAGCCAAGACATTCTCGCTTGAAAAGCTCATTGAAAGAAAAAGAAAAAAAAAACTGTTTGGCAGCAGTTAGGATTAGCCAAAGCCAAGTCCTTGTGCAAATACTGAAAAGCTCATTCAAAGAATAAGCAGCTGCCAGCAGAATAGCTCAGGCTTTAGTTAGCTTTACTCAAATCATTTTCCCACACAATTTTATACAAAATTAAGAATTTCTTACACTGGCACAGTGGGGCCAACAAAATTTTTCAAATTTAAATATAAAAAAGCTAAACAGCCTCAACTGGAACCGAAAGATACTGGCCGTTGAGTAAATCCAAAAGATTACCATACATTTCAAAGCATAAGCTTATATTGGGGGTACCAAAAAATCTCCAAAGATTTTAATTTTATTGTGGGTTAGAAGTTTTGTGTCTTAGAATAAAGCTGAAAAGACCCATAATATTTTTTAATATTGGATTTGCGGAAGGCTGAATCAAATGAATTTAAAATGTTGTATGGATACGTTTTTGAGTTAGAATTTTTTTAGTTTTTCGGTAGGTACCCATACCTTTAAGCCATATCTCGATTTACGAACTTTAGATGAAGTCAAGCAAGGGATTAATCAAAAGGTTATGCAATTTCCAATAATCTAGTCACAGAACATTTTCCAATCGGTTTCGTAGTTTAAAAGTTAGAAGCAATAATATTTCAAAAAAATGATTTTTCTCAAAAACGTGAAAAATTTGATTTTCTAAAATCTGTAAATGGTTGAAAATAAAATCAAAAAATTGTTTTTTCTTTGATTCTTACAAATTGCCCTATTACGAAGAAGGTAAGGCGTTGATGACGAAAATCTGTGGATAAATAGCGAAGTTATAAAGCAATTGTGTGAAAAACTAGGGGTCAAATTTGACTATTTCACGTGTTCATTAAAAAATTTTTTTTTACTTTGCTTTAGCTCAATGTAAGAGTTCCAATAGAAGCCAAATCACAGAAAAAATTAAGAGCAAGGCAAAAAACGAAGAAAAAAATAAAAATATTTTTTAATAAATACATAAAACAATGAAATTTGACTGTTAGTACTTTTACTCAATTGCTCACAGCTCCTTTATTTATCCATAGATATTCTTTACCAATGCCTTATTTTCTTCGTAGAAGTGCTATTCGTAAGAACAAAAGAAAAACCATTTATTTTTATCAGTTTCAACCTTTTTTACAGATTTTAGGAAAACAAAATTTGCACGTTATTGAAAAAATAGATTTTTTCTAAATATTTTAGCTTGTAGCATTTTTAACTACTAAACCGATTGGAAAATGATCTTCAGCTAGATTATTGAAAAATTGCATACCCTTTAGATTAATACCTTGCTTGATGACATCTACAGTTTCTATCTCGAGATATGTCATAAAATGTGGGTACCTGGAAAAACGAAAAAAATTCTAACTCAAAAACGTAATCCATACAAAAAATATTTGAATTTAATTTTTGAGCTCAGCACAAATCATTAAAAAATAACAGCTTTAATGGGCCTTTATTTTTTTATTTTTGTAAACTAGTGTAATGGTAACCTCATCTAATAGGTTTGCGTCTTTCTTAAATGAAATTTCCCATTTTTTAGTTCCGAGTTAATTTGAAGTTAAATGTAAATTTGGGCCCTGCGAAATTGATGTAAAAATAAATTGAAATTGTATCGCTCTTTGTTTATCTATTTACATTTCCGATCCTCATGTCTTGGCTTATCTCCTAAGTGTCTATATGGGCTCTCTACAATTTTATAAACTGGTTGACATCATTGATCGTGTACTCTGCCAATCCAGCATCAGTAGCCAAATCAACAATCTGATCTTTTACAGATGCTAAGTTATCAATCTGAAGATGAAAAATGACTTTGAGCAGTCAGGTCTGGTTAATGATTCCTGATATCCACGACTAACTTATAACTTTTGCAGCAACTTTGATGGTGGATTTCTTTCAAAAGTCTGTTATTAAAATGTTGGGGTCTTTAATTAAAAAAAGTAATTGAAATTTGCTCTGCAAATAATGAGCCTTAAACATCGAAATAGCACCTTGATTAATTCGTTGACTGATTGCCGTTGTAATATATTTGGAAGCGAGCCTTATTTAACATCAGCAACCACTTTTGGAATAAATAAGTTTACTACTAGGCAGAAATATTTTCGAAAACATTTCTCAAACTTTGAAAACACAAGGCAACAAAATAACACTTTTTTCAGTTTATTGAATAGGTGATGGTTATTCTAAAAAACTTTCGAGTGCTTAACGAATCTATTTGCAAAATGCTCCATCACGTCTGGATTTTTTTTGTAATGTGTGCCTATAGTTGGTAAAAGTGCCTATTTGGACTATTCTAAGGCATATTTTGTGGGCAACCAATACGTGTGTTTTGAATTTCCTTGATTTTATTGTAAAGTTCTACTCCTTAGCTTTAAAATAAATTATCCCATATCATTTTGTGATTTTTTTAAACGAAGTTATACCATTTTGAATACATGTGTTAGAGTTTGCCTAAAGTCGGACTTATTTTTGCTGTCTAAAAGTATGCTAAGCTAAATACTGTACATCGCCTATAAATTTTTATTAAATTATAATGAAAGTTCTCAACGACACCCATAGTATACTTGGGGCAAGGGAACAGTTGGTCGTTTGAATATCGTTTTCAAAATGGTATATCTTTGTTGAACAAAATCGCAGAAATGTTTGGGATAGATTTATTTTAAAGCTAAAGAATATATCTTTCCAATAATGAAAGGGGGGTAAAAACAAACGTAAAGGTTAACCACAAAATATGCCTAAAAATGCTCAAAAAAGGCATTTACCAACTATGGGCTCAAATTGCCAAAAATCCTTAAGTGATGGATCATTTTGGTAAATAGATTCGTGTTAAGCCCACGAAATGCATCTAGAATCACCATAACTCCATCTATAAACTGGACCATGTTGCCTAGTGTAATTCTTGCCCTTTAGTTTGAACGTTAAAATTTTGGTAGCTGTTTTACTGACATTATTCAATGCCCGCAGATTTTCTGATAAATAATTTAACAAAGGTTTTAATCTGCAATAAACAGATGCATTGTCTTTCGAAACCACTTCTCTGCTTTAGATCGACCTGTCGGCATTCTTCTTCAGTAAAGAAAAAGAAAGAAAAGATTAACTATTCACTCTTTATAGGGGTCTTCTACCTTGAAAATATTTTTTCGATTTTTTTGTTTTGCCTTATTATTACAGCTTGAACATTCCCCTTTCATCTCCTTTAAACCATTTTCAATTATTCGAAAGAGTTTAGCAGATATATCCGTTTTTGTAGAGCAATGTTCTTGCCAATGTGAGTATTTTCAACGTTGCTGAAAACTTTAACCACGTTTTTCTCCCCCTAAACCACGTTTTTTTGACCTGGTAGCCATGATTGGGCCAGTTCTACTGAACCGATTTTGATGAGCCATGTTGCAATCGACGCAGAATTGATGTAATTCTTGCCCGTACCTCAATCATGAAGATAAAAAATTTTTTTACTATTTTTTTCACTAAACAACAAAAAAAACGTCGAAAATCTAATTTTTTTTTAAATGTTAGTAAATTTTAGAAAAAAATTTTTTTTATGATCGAGGTACGGGCCAGAATTACATCAATTCTGATCATAACCTCTTTACCGTTTTCAATTCCGATAACCTGGAGTCCCGGAATCATGGCCACCACCTCTACACCTTTTTTTGAGGCCTTAATTGGCAGGCCGATAACTTTTTGAACAGCCCTCGAGTTCCAACATTTTTTTTTATTTTACTATTTAATTAATTAATAACACAAAACAAAAAACCAAATTGAAAAACTCTTATGGTTTTCCCTCCAGAATTTTTTTAAAAACACTCATAAAAACACTCGTCAAAGGTAGAATACCCCCTTAAATAAGCTCTTGTCCTTTTCTTGAATATCCATTTGACTTATTGGAAGATTACGATGTGTGTTGTCATCTTATCCAAACAATTAGCAAAGATTTCATTTATGTCATGTCGCAAGGTCTTGAACAATACTTTAGATTTTCTTTTTATAATTTTTAGGCCGTTAAATGAATATTGGTATTAAATGGTATGGCCGTTAAGTGAGTATGCCGTTAAACGGGGCGGCCGTTAAGCAAGATATGGGTGAATTCAATTGTCAAGTTGATATTAACCCAGTAATTTAATAATAACTGTTACCTAATAACAATATATTTTCTACAAGGAAGGTTGTTCGGATCATCTAGACATAATCGTTTTTTTTGATCAGATGAATGATGAAGGCAAGTCGAGCGATAAGCAAAGACAATAACAATTCTCGTTAATACGCCGCGAGGTAATTTTCATGTCCCAGAAAATAGTGCAAGGTCTTGCTCACAATGCCTTATTTCAAACTAATTAAAAATCATGAATAAATGATTTTTTGCCCTTTCTTTTCAAGTTTTAGTACCAATTATTCCTAGCCGTTATCCCCTTTTGTTACGCTTAACCATCAGCTGGCGTGTCAAGGTCGTTTCAGTGGAAAAACTGCAAACTGCAATAACGTTAGCTATTTCCATCCAGCTAATTGAATACGTGGGCAGCAAGGCAAAAAAACAATTATGCGCCACAAGTCATAACTGTAACAATGTAAGCCGCATCGCCAAGAATTACAATAAGGGGGCGAGAGAGAGAGAGAAACTGCAACTAACACACACACATAGAAAAGCCAACCAGCACGTCATTTGGCATGTAAATTAGACGACGACTACAACCGACACCGTCGTGGCCCGCCAGCCTTGAAGTATGCACTGGACATGTGGAAATGCCGGAGCCGGTCATGTGTGAAAAATGGCAACTGTGCACAACGTCAACTGCATTATTCACAACCATTTGGTGCCAGATGGGTTGATCAGAGACTGAGACAGGAAAAGGACCCTTGAATTATTGAATTATGCAAAAGCTAACCTTGAAGAAGCAATTAAAGACACGACTCCTCCACCTGGTGCGACACCAAAGGGCCAGCCAGTGTGTGAAATTTCCCATTGTGTGATCGATAAATGAGGCCAGGCCAGTGGGTGGGGGGATTGTGTCCTTGAAGGCAAATTTACGACAAAATAAACAACTTGGCGGCAAACGGCTGAACCTTTCTAGATAAGGGATAAGACAGGGCGCAACGCTTTTGCTACTCACATAAGCTGCCTTTTATGACAGAATGGAAAGTTATTGAAGGCAGGCGAACGGCAAATTGCCCATAAAATGACAAAGTCAATAAAACAAGAGATGAACCGGGAGGCTTCCGGAGAACCTTCATTTTTGTAATATACTGATAGTTCTTCAGGAAAATCTATTACGTTTTTGTAATTGTGTTTCGTGTTAAAAACCTTCAGAAAAGACTTACAAGATCTTGAAGAAAAAATTCTAGAACTTGGCCTTAAGTTTTCAATGCGCAATGAGCTTGTCAAAGCAGACCGAAACAAATCTTTGACTTAAGGTCCTTAGCTGGATTTTTGAAATGCATAATATTCTTGTTAGATCCAATTCTTCTCCTAAAATTAATATCTACCAATTTTGTATGGAAAATATACATTCATGCCTATACATATACTCACTCTTAAGTATGTACATAAGTTTTCATTTTAAATGCTTAAAATGCGCCTACGCTAAGATTTATGCCCGCAACGTGTGTTATTTGCTCCCCGTCGCGTGGTTTGGTCACCCACCACATTCCCAATCCCATTCCCATGCTCTGTGCTCTGCAAACTAACGAAATTGAAAAAGTGAGAGTGAAACGATTATGCGGCAATCATTTGACAACAAACAAAACAGCCAAACAACAAGAAATGACAAATAACCACCGCATGAAATTGCAAGCTAAATATAAAACAAATCTTTAAATACAAAAACAATATTGTATATATACAAAATACTTATAAGTTATGTAGTTTTTTCGAGAGATGAACTAAGAGATGCTCTGCCAAGTATTAAGAGTATAATTATATTTCGAAATGCATTTATCAAAATTCTTCTTTAAATTCAGAAAATATATCAAATAAAAGCAGACAAAAATTGTTTTAAAAGTTTTGGTCTCTGAATGTAAACAAATTGGTATACACTTTAGTGCACTGCAAAGTCTCTTATAAGTGGGTTCCAATAACATTTATCAAAATTTATACAATTTTTCCACGGCAAAGCAACGAATCATGCTACGAATCAAAAATTGCCGCCTTTTTCTGAGGCAGCAGAAATAAATACATCGATAGATATGTATATGGACTGTTTGTGGGTTGAATGAACAGCTGATGATAATTTGAAAAATATACCACAAAATCGGAGCACCAAACAAAGAGAGATCTCATCGATTTTCCAAAATCCAAAGAGAAATTAAATTTTCTCTTCAATAAATGCATACAAAATTCAAATAAAGAGATAGCAACCTTTCTTTATTGTAGAATGTTGCTAAAGGTAGCTAAGTAAATATAAATATGAAATTTAATATCAGTAAGGGCCGATTTCTCATCTACTAGATAGCTGCTACACTCAGAGAAAAAATCGAGCAGATCGTGCTTGATATCAAGCAGATTTCGTGTCAAAGTTCGGCAAGACAGAATTTTCTTGGATTCAAGAAGAAATTCTGAAATCAAGCATGAATTTTCAAGCTCTATTTTTTTGTCTCACCTCCCTTTGCCACCAAACACACAAAGTTTTTCTCGATTTCAAGCAGATTTCTTCTTGAAAATTCAAGACGAAAAAAACTAAATTGAAGCAGATTTCAGTCTTGCCGAATCGTGCTAGATTTCTCTGGGTGTATGTGTCAAATAATCTGAGAATTTACTCTGCTATTTGTAGGTTCATTTGACAGATAGGGCTATGTAGAACATGAGAAATCGGCCCTAAGTCATTCATGCGGAATCGGAAATGGTAAAACTTCCTGTTTCCAAAAACCGATTGTGCATTCTTTTAGGGGGTCTTGTAAAATTGACATTTGGAAAAGCTCTGCTTAAATATCATATTATACATAAGAGTAAAAGTAGGCTAGGTAAATTAACAAAAAAATCATTGATCGTGGTTCAGCTGCTAAGCACATGTTACCGTTCCTTTATTTGGCTTTTGACGTAAATACATCTATTTCACTGAGCGTTCTGCTCAGTGTCACGATGTTTGTAACGCTAGAAGGAAGCATTTCCGAACACATAACTATACATATTCTTGATCAGCATGACGAGCTGAGTTCATTTCCGTCTGTCCGTCTGTTTCTATATTCCTCCCTCAGTCTTGAAGCTATCTTAACCAAACTTTGCCAAAAGTCTTTAAATACAAATACGCTGCAGCATTTGATCAGAACGTTTTCCATCGTAGCCACAAATATAGTTTTATGCTTCCAATAATTCTGGAAAAAATTTATCAAAATCGGAGGACTATAGCATATAGCTGCCATATAAGGGTCGGGCCAATAGTTCGATAGGGAAAAACTTTTTTTGTTTTCATCGATAGCGTCACCAAGCGTAGTATTTTTATATGATTGCACAATTCTAGAAAAATTTTAACAAATCGGATGACTGTAGATATAGCTGCCATATAAACGGTCGGTCCAAAAACTAGTTCTAGACGGAAAAACTTTCCATTTCCAAACCAATCGTATAATTAATTTTATATGCTTCCACACAATTTCAAAAATTTATAAGAATCGGATGACTATAGCATATAGCTGCCATATATACGGTCGGTCTAAAAAACTAGTTCGTGTGGAAAAAATTTTTTGTTTTCCAATCGTAGCGTCACCAATCGTGGTAAATTTAAGTTTCATATACTGCCACACAATTCTGAAAAATTGCTCGATTAGTCGGATGACTATAGCATATAGCTGCTCATAGGAAAGATCGGCTGCTAAAAACGCAAATTCTAGCGGTAACTTTTTATTTGGTTCGCCTTTTGACGAAAGCTGCACGTATCTAAAATGTTCAGCCTTCTATTTTTTTTTAATTGAGATTTAACCTCTGCTACATGATTTTAAAGATTCCACAAAAATTACGTATACGACACGTATAAAAATTTCGCATAGAAATTTCGCTCTCTATCATTTTAATAGCTTTTTAAATTGAAATATTATTCGAACAACGAATAAATATAAAGCAGAAATCCCCAAGGATATTCTATAATTTTAGCTTAGCTTGCGATTGCTGTTAAGTGGCACTGGTTAAGCAAACTGCTCTGATCTGTATAACAACACCGTTTTTGTGAATTAACACACAATGAAAAGTATTTGTGCAGCAATATATTTGTTAATTTTTTAAAACTGTCTCATTATTTTGATTTTGTTTAGAGAATTTTTTCAAATTTGAATTTAGACTCAGATTTTTGGATTTATTTAAAAAAAGAAAAGATTCACTAGTCCTCGTAAAATAGTAAATTGTAAATGGTAAACTCCATAAGTTTACGATACAACAACAAAACACAATGAAAAAAAAACAACTAAAGGAGAAAAGGTCGTGGTATAGAAAACTGCGTCGTAAAATTGGAAGTGTTAAAATCAAAGTATCGAATAAAAAAATACTTAGTATCGTGTCACTCCTAAAAAGCAATTTAGCTACTTTTTAGTCGAAATAGCGATGGCAATGATGATGGCTCTTTTTTGTAAATTGTCGGTTCAAATCCCGGCAAAGACAAAAGAAGACTGTTTTTTTTTTTTTAAATATTTTTTTGTGTCTTTTTAATAAAAATATATTTTTTTCATTCCCGTTATTGTAGAGTGAAAATGGTACCTATTCTAATGCAATTTTATGTAACTGGAAGAGGAAAAAACTCCCGACCGACCCGCTAAGTATAAATATTCCTTATCACAATCAAAAAGCCGATTACTTAAGCTAATAGATCAATCAAATTTGAAATTAATGCAACAAAATGAATGAAAGTAAAAGCGCCAAAAACTATTACCCGATTTGAGAAAAAGTATAAAAAATAGGCTCATACTAAAACAAACGATAATAAAAAAAAAAGAAGTGTTTATCACCCACCCCCTTCAGGATCAGAACACAACCATTAGTTTTAGAGATATGCATTCAGCGCCGCGCACGACATAGCAAAAAATGGTCGTAAATATTAAGCTTTGAATCTACTCTGGTTTACTACTAAAATTACTATCATGAATCACACAAAAGTCGTTCAGTAGTAGTGTGTGGTAAATTTCCATTTACCATTTTACGAGGACTAGTGAAAACCCTCAATATTTTTTATTGTATTTACTGAAACACGACCGACTCGTTCTTATTCTATAACTCAACTGAACTCCTCTATTTGCACATTCGAAACGTACGAGATGTAGAGTGACAGTCCTCCCACAGCACTCTCCCACATCCCTATTTTTTTCCTCAGTTGTCTGACTTAAGATTTTTCCGGAACCTTCTTTAGATGAGCAACGTTCCTCGTCATCTTCTTTGTCCCATCTGATAACTGTACAATGTTACCAGTTCTCTCCAGCACAATGTATTCAGTTAGGTCAAAGTTCGGGGTCAACTTGTTTGAGAAAACTGTGTTCTTTACCACGACCCTGTCTCCTACTTCTATAGTACTTCCCTTTGCCCCTCGATTTTTATCGGCCAGAGTCTTTCCTTTTTGTTTTCTTATCAGATCGTTGTCCCTTTCTGCTGAACGTCTTGGATACCAGGAATCTTGTCTCTAATCACCCTGTTAAACATTAACTCTGTTGGAGGAGTACCAGTTGTGCTGTGTGGTGTCACGTTGTACATCATTACGAAGTCTTGAATCGCCTCTTTGAATTTGACTTTGTTTGCATGAGCGATCTTTAGTCGTTTGACCAGTGTCCTGTACATCCGCTTCACCTCCCCATTTGCCTGTGGCCAATAAGGTGGTGTAGTTAGTTGCTCGATTCCACTTACCTTGCAGAACTGTCCAAACTCAGTGCTCACGAATTCAGGATTTGTTTTGGAAAACCAAGTCTACTGAAGATCTCTTTCATTGCATCGATGATCGTTGTCGAGGTTAATTGGCAACATTCGGTTGAGTTCTGTTTGTGAAACACGAAAGACTTTCGACAATTTTTCTTAAATTATTTTAACCGAGTTTTATTTGTTTTAAACCATCGAAGGCTTTTATATCGCGCCCTGTAAAAACCCCCGCCTACTTTCCTGAAAACAAATTCTTATTGGTTGATTTTCAAACAAAAAAATCCCTAATAATTTGTATGCTTTGATTAGAAACGAAAAACAATCGAGAATAATCGTTATGCTTGAGTAAATAAATAAAACTCGAAATAAAACATCATCAATGATTTTTCAAATAAAACTCGACAAGTAACTAATTATTGTTGATTTTTATAAATAAAATCAGTCAAAATTATTATAAACGATGAAAAATATAAAAACCTTTTATAACTATTACTTCGAGAGGAAAAAAATTAAAAATCAAAATAATTTTTATTTTCTGATTTTTATATAAAAAGGGTCAGTCCCTGGTTTAGAGCATCCTATCGGAAGACGATGATTTAAAGCCCCCGCTATTTTTATTTTTTTATTATTTGGTATTATCCCAAAATCTTTTCAAAATATAGTTAAGGTCAGAATAACATTTGGAATGTTCATTTATGCAATCTAATGCAAACTGAAACTATGTGGGCGCAAATCGCATGTCATTTTTAATTGGACTGAAAAAAATTGTTAAAAATCTTAAACCAATAAAAATTCACTAATTTAAAACAAAACTTGTCATTTTACCGCTTATATTAATAAGCATCTGCCAAAATGCAATAGACTCATTTCAAAATTCAAGCTAGAACATTATAAATGGCTTTAATCAAGGTCGTCGAGGAAAATGATTTATGAGGAAATGCCCATTTAATCTATAAAGATGGTGGAATGCGTTTAAAAATAGTAATGTCTAACGATTTTTTCCATACAGCAAAGTCAAAACGCTTTTTTTAAGTTAAAAAAATGTTTCAATTTTTTTTTAGAATTGCTTAATATATCGTTTGCTAGAAGCAAATTGAAAATTATTTAATTGTATTATTTGAACACAATTGGTAAATAAATTTTAACAGGATATCCTAATATTGTATGGGCGGTACAGGTGGACGTGGTCGGATTGCTCCAAAATTTTGTTTAATTTGCTAAAATTTCGTCATTTGGGGCCACTGTGCGTATGAGTAATAAAGTTTAAGTCCAACCATTTTTTTTTAAAATTTTTATTGTATGTCTTTTTCTCACCAAAACGCATTGCAATTGTCTTATGTTGGTAATTATGCTCTGAAATGCATTTAAGAATTTTTTAAAACGAAATTCCCTCATTGCGTGTTAACTCATTCAGTTTGTAGGGTACAAAAGAAAATGAAAACAAAATTTAAATGAAAACATTTGAAAGAGGCAACATGAGTCGCGACCAAGAAAAGTAAATAACAACAATGTCAGTGGCCGGACTAGACGGCGCACCCCAACTATACGCCTTTCTTTCCGTCTCTCCCTCTCTCTTTGGCTAGCTAGTTTTGTTTTCATTGAATGCTACAATTTCTTGGATACAAATCGCACGCTCTGTTGCTCTACCATAATTATTTAAATCAGCTTCATTGTCTGGCCTATGTTTTAATAATGTAAGTTGTGGGCTGGACTCTCTTTGATTTATATATATATATATGTATTGTGGGCGTGGCTAAACTAATTGCTATAATAACTAAAAACAAGAGAAATACTTGGTTAAATGAAAGATAAAACTCATGTACGGGTGTCGAGTGACAGGCACTTGGCCAAGTGCAGCTGCAACTGCAAAATTGGTTGAATGTCAATTCAACAAGCCAAAGCTAAAACCAAAGACAGAGCCAATAAATTGAGCCAAATGAAATACAAGCTACAAGGCAAGGGCTAAACAATAAGCGTGTATGTGTGTGTGTGTGTGGTGTATCCTTTGCTTATCAATCAGACAACAAATAAACAAGTTCCCGGCTAACCTAGACCCACCATAAATGACAAATTGATGCATTGAGATATTGATTGCTTCGACTGGCTTTGGCTTTGGCCGCCTTCCTTGGCTGAATGTCAAGTCAAAGCATTGAAAGTGCTGGTATTTTTTTTTTATTGATCGCCAGTCAAGTGCTGTGTGTGTGTGCGCCGGTAGCAATTGTCCTTAGTACGATTGAGTTGTATTTATTACGCATACGCCACGTTGCCAAAGTGACCTTGAACCATTGCAATTGACAACATTTTTATGATTATTTTTAGAATTCTTTGCCCTAGTTGAAAATCCCAACAAAAGCTCCCAGGGAAATCAAAGTCCCACAACAACAACAACAAAATTCAAAAGGGAATAAAGCAATATAAAACTAGACACGCGCGCGTCGCCAAGGCGTTGTTTGTCCTTGTCCACCCAAAAAAAAAAAAAAAAAAAAATACAAAAAAAAATAGCAACAACAACACAAAATCAAACCAAACACAACGCACAATTGGCCCATATACGAGTACGATAAAAGCATTCCTCAGCTAAGAGGGTGCGGTTGGTTGGCCGGTTTATTGCCGTAACAGCGGGAAGCACGTGAATTTTAGTTGACTCAATCACGCACATATACTTTAGTCCCCATTTGCTCTATATTAGATATATTATATATATATAAATTTGAAGGAAATTATATATATATACTTGCCTGCTTATGTGTTGATAGAAATCAACGTAATAGAATAGCAAAAAAATAATTAAAACTAATAATCATAATTCTGTACGGAGAAACAGAATATCATTAAGCTGTATTCAGATTTTTATATTCTTTTTCCATTCTATGAACCCATCGATCTCAGATACAGTAACGGTTACGCAAAGTAAAAACTCTCTTATTGTGCCTGATAGCTATCAATTCTAATAATCGAATAAGATCGGAGAAAAAACACGGAAGTTATGCACAAAAGCATGGGGGGTGGGGGGGGGCGCATAGAGCATACAAACAAGGCCTCCCATTTTTTTTATATTGTTTGGACTATGCAAAAAATTTTGGTGATTTAAAGACGGTGATTTGGACTTTTATCGATAAAAGCTCCACACAACTCTTTCATGTGTGACCACGTTTGATATCGATTAACGATTAATCAAAAACTTACCTCGGCAGAAAAATGGAATTAACTCGTGAAAATTTTCGTGCAATAATTTTTCACAACTTTTGACGTGAATTATCACGACAAGAGTGCAACGATGAACTTAAATCTTTGTATGGCGATAAAGCACCATCCTATAGCACTGTGAAAAATTGGTTTAATGAATTCAATCGCGGGCGACGCTCGCTTGAAGACGAAGGTCGTCCAAAAACAGTCGTTGTGCCAGAAAACATTGATGCCGTGCATGAACTGATAATGCAAGCTCGTCATGTGACATACCGTGTGATAGAGGCATCCTTGGGCATTTCTTCCACCAGCATACATTCGATATTGCATGAACACCTGGGCGTAAAAAAGGTTTGTTCTCGTTGGATCCCCACAATTTGCAATCACAAAAAAAAGGCTCGTGTGGATTGGTGCAAAGAAATTTTGAAAAAATATAATCGCGGTGTTTCAAAAGACGTTTATAAGATCGTCACAGGTGACGAATCATGGATTTATGCTTAGAAGCCCGAAACAAAACAGCAATCGACCGTGTGGGTCCAAATCCAACGAAAGTCGTACGTGGAAGAAGCACTTCGAAGCAAATGGTCGCCTGTTTCTTCGGTAAAACTGGTCATGTGGTGACTGTTCCGCTTGAGCAAGGTAGGACGGTCAATTCTGAGTGGTACACCACAATTTGTTCGAGGGAAGTCTTCGAAGAAATTCGTGAAATTCATTCTCCATGATGACAATGCGAGCTCTTTCATATCCCGTCACACAAGCGACTTTTTGTCCGGCCAAAACGTCGAATTGATAGGTCATCCGCCGTACAGTCCTGATTAAGCACCCAATGGTATCTTTTATTCCCAATCAACAAAAAGAATCTGAGTAGTGAACGTTTTTCTATTCTGTACGAAGCTGTTGATGCGTTTAAAACTCATGTTTTGGAGGTGCCTGAATCGTAATGGTGCCTGAGCGAATGCAAAAGTGCATTCATTTTCAACGACTGCTCTTTCTATGGTAAAGTGTCATATCGTGTGATTCCACCTTTAGGATTTTATATTCTATATACTTCAAACCTCTAGATCTTACCATCTCTGAGTTGTAAACGCTTATACGGACAGACAAATGGACTGATCGGATACTGATCAAGAATATATATACTTTATAGGGTCGGAGATACTTCCTTCTGGCTCAATCATAATTTTGCACAAAGTAACGATCACTCGATTACAGGTTCGAAATTTTCCTTTGCTCACAGCTCTCGAGAACCAGCTCTTAGTAGCTCTCGGATCTGAGCTAGGAGCCCAGCACATAGACTTATAAAACACATAGACGATTTTATTAAGACATTTTCTGGTAATTGTTCAGTATTCAGTCCTCCACAAAAGAAATCCTTTCGATTGCCCGCGAATTATAAAGAAGTTACGAGCAGAAGGAGCCGGATTCCGGCAGCTAACTCTCAGAAGTACTGCCGGAATGTTATTGTACATTTGTTTGACTATTAATGTAAGAACTATGCTAAATCGAGTAGCCTTTTTATATTTCCTATACACATTTTGTGAATTAATCAAGTAGTCCTGCCATAAAATTTAATTCACTTTTTCGTGAAAAAACGGCTGTAGCTTAGTCCAACAAGCTGATAAAAGTGCAACAAAATTCGTAAAAATAGCGGATATGTTAGGCCATATGCTAAAATAGTTGTTTTAATTTTACGATTTATGCACTAGGTTGTAGATGACGGTTTATTTTGAAAAATTTGCTATAAATTGAGAAAAATGTATCTTCAAGGTCCAATTTAGTCACTTTCAGGTTTGCTGATGCGGCTCGCTTGATTTTTTATGGCTGCATTGATGTATGTAGTACCGCATAAAACTTATAAACCTACAAATTTGTGCATAATTTTCCATAAGCTAAAAAAACAGCAAAATGGTTTTTCCGCGATTTCTCGCAAACAAAAGCTGATGGAAAAAAACCGAGACCAGTTTTGGAATCAGGGCACAGAACAGAAACAGAATTTTGCATCCAGAAGGCCAGACCGAAATGGCTGTTGCCCTGTGTAATTATACTAGGCAAACACATATTCATCAAATCCAGGTGCTTTTTGGATAAAATTGAGTTGCCTACTTTTAGGCCGCCTTTAAATGTCTATGTTTGTATCTAATACGACCTGAATGCAATTTTAAACGCGGTCTAAAAGTAGGCAACACAGATTTGCTTAAAAATCATCTAGTTGTAAAAAACATGAAGATGAGAAAACGGCCCTAAAGTTGTTAAAAATTCATATTTTAAGCATTTTAAGGCATGTTTTGACAACCCTTTATATAAAAGTACACAGAAAAAAAAGATAGATCTGGGACTCAATAGACATTTTTTCATATAAAAAAAAGCCGATAAGATGCAGATGAAATTGACCTGTTCGAAAATATCAAACTGATATTTTCGATCATATCAAAATGATATGTTTAAGATCAAAGTGGCATTTTTTATAAAAAAAAATTAGGAAATGGCTGGGCTCATATTATTTATATAAGTTATATTATATATATTCCCCGCTCAGAATTTTAATGATTATGTAATATTAGCGCCATAGCCGTTTGGAAAGCAAAGAAATTTAAACATTTTTGTTAGTTAACAAACATTACCTTGTCTGGGGATCGAACCCGGGAGCTCGCACTTTACACGAATGGAATGACGTCTCAACGCAGGAGCCACCCCACGCGTGCGGGCAAACGTCTAAGGGACTATTTATATTTTTTCTACGGTGCCTAAGTTTTCGATAATAAGCATTTTTGTCTCTTTCCTTTTTCTCATTTTATTTATTATCTTATCAATTTGATATTAGTACGATTAATTAAATATTATTTAACATCAAAATGATATGAAAAAATTGATATGTGATAAAATATCATATTGATCAGCCAAGATTAAATTGATATTTGATCTTTTTTTTTCTGTGTAATATTCGTTAGCTTAACCATAACATTATACCAAACAGTTCTGCGATTTTTTTCAACGAAGTTATACCATTTTTAATACATGTGTTAGAAATTACATAATTTCTGACTTATTCCTTAAAAAAAAAAAGGATATTTTTTGCAGTTATATCTTCTACCAAAACTTTATATTGTTTTATAAATAACCTTAAAAAAATAAAATTTACAAATACTTTAAATGCAGTTGCTTATTCCCTTTCCTTTCACTTTAGTCCACAAAAAAAGTGTAGCATATTTATCAGCAGGCGCTGTCCTAAATTGAAAATTCCTTCTGCTTATTAATTGCATTCACTTGCAGGCATTTTGCGTAGACAAAGTTTTTGGTGTGCAAAGTTTTGTCCCTGGAACAGACGCAAAGCAACAGGCGGCAGTCAGACGGGGGGAACAACTGACATTGCAGCTTGGCCAAAGTACTTAAGCCAGTGAGTGACAAGATGCCTGTGTTTCTGTGGTCTTCACTTTGTTCGCTCCTCCACCTTAGCCACAATTTTAAGCCATATGCCACATACAACATGCGTAAGCATAAATTATGCACAAGGAAATAGAAGAACAGTTGCGCCTAAAAATAAACAGGATAAAAAATAGAAATAGCAAACAAGAGCCGAGGCAGCCCAGCCCAGCCCAGTGAAACTGCTGCCAAGGTAAGTTGAGCCCCGGCAGTGAGGTCATGCTTATATAAGCCTCCACGTGGATGATGACGACGACGTCATTGTACCCTGCCACCTTTCGCAACCACTCGCAGCAGCCTTGCTCCGCCTAACGTCATCAAAATGAGTATCCTGCACTCGCCTTGGCCTTCATTGTGCCAGTTTGCATTTATTTTTAGCTGTCTCAGCTGAGATGACGGTGGGGGGGGGTGCGCCTTTTGTTTATTTTTTTTCCCCCCCACCTGCCGCCTGGCATTTAAATATGATTTTATGGCAGCAACTCACTGACAACGATACAATATCACATTCACACATGTAAATAGAAGTAGCAACTCTGCTGTACATATACATTCGTGTGAGTTGCGCCATAAACACACATGGGATACATATTTTATGGTTTGAACTGAAATCTACAAGCATAGCCCACAAAATGGCCTGACACATGGCACATACATACATACATACATATGTAACTTTTGCTAAAAAGGCAAAAAAGATAATATATAATGGGTACCGACAAGTCCTTTGTTGTATTGAAAGTAAAAAGTTTGGTTCACAAATGAACGAACACTGAAGGAAGTATAACAACCCAAATAAGTATGCTACAATATCTATTATTGCCTGAACTTAACTACGTGGGCTGCCATTTATATTACGGGAATGAGCAATTCTCGGCATTCCTAGATCATATTTGATATCTACTTCGAAAAGAAACTTTTTTTTTTTTTAAATTATCGCGTAATTGAACCGTGTACATTTTCAGACGAATATTTTTACAACTTTTGAGGTCATTTAACTTAATTGAATTATTGATAAGATATATGTGGTTCATAAAATTTGATTGTGATGGTGCCCCAAAAACAGGTAGTTTTTTTTTTAAAGAAAAAAAAAATTTGAAGTCTCTTAACCCTTAACACCCATATAAGAAGAATCGACATTTTGAATATTGCAATTTTTGTCTATAACTTGGCTGTTTTTCCACTGATTTTTACGATTCCTTGTTTGACGCATTATAAATATATTTTATGATCATGCCAATTAACTGATCAGAACATTTATTTTACAAATTTTTCTGACTTTTTTTAATGCAAAATTTTGTCAACAAATTTTCAAAAATAACCAGTAATAGAGCTGTAATCGAGTGCCCCGGCTACGAAATACCCTGTACCCTTGACTTTGTGTGCGCTCCCGACGCTTAAGATGCCGCAGCCGCGACGTTACAGACGCGACGATGACTCCGCTGAGAACAGAAAACCGATAACCGTTATACTAGGAACCGAAAAAACCGGAACCATACCGAAACGCTAATACCGGTATTGTTTCGGTTTCTTATTATTTATTTTATAGATTTATGATTATTTCAAATATATATTTCAATCAATAAAAATAGTAAAACATCGCCTCCGCCGATGTTTAAATACCCCTTGCAGTTTTTATTTTATATTAGAATTGGTTTTCGATTATTTTAGAAAAATTTCGCTTCGCTTACAACCTGTCCCAAGCTACCAACAGATTGCACCACTTTCCGTAACCATTTGGCTGACCAAGCCATTGCATTGTGGTATGGGAGCTATCCGGTATATTTATCCGATTTTGATCAAACCTAGCAAAATTGTGTTGAAGCAAATAATATTTACGATTAACAAGTATAAACACGCTTCCTTTGATAACAAAGTTTTTAACACTAAAACTCGATTTTCATCCGTCTGTTCTTATGGCAGTCTTATGCTATTGTCATCCGATTTAGATCCAAACTAATAAATACGAAGTTGGGTGACGCTACGATTAGAAACAAATAAGTTTTTCTCACTAAAACTAGTTTTTTGACCGATCTTTTATATGGCAGCTATATGAAATAGCTATCCGATCCGGCCGGTTCCGACAAATGTGCAGCCTATATGTATTTAAAGACTTTTGGCAAAGTTTGGTCAAGATAGCTTCAAAACTGAGGGAGAAGAGAGCATAGAAACAGACGGCTATTGATGCTGATCAAGAATATATATAGTTTATGGGGTCAGAGATGCTTCCTTCTATGCGTTACAAACATCAGCACAATTTTAATATACCCTCTACAAGGGTATAAAAAACCTTACATTTTTAAAATTTGCTCTTAAAGAATTACCAAAATCAAATTCTTTTTTAAACATATATGTATAACCTTGAAAAAAAATTTCTCAAAAGCCGAAAAACTTTTCTTTGGTAAATATAAACTCTCTAATTAAATGTAAAGAATTTCTAAGAACATAATTCACATTTATTACAAATATTAAACTCGTACCGGTACGTTTACCGGTATGCCGAAATAAAAATCTGAGTACCGTATCGGAACCGAAAACCGAAATAGAACCTTAACCGATATTCTCATTTCGATATGTACCGGATCCGATATTCGTTTCCCAGCTTAAAAGCATTAAACTTCCACAACTTCTGTATTCTATTTGGCGTTACAGATTAGATAGTTATGAGGCCTAAGTTAATGAGTTTTAAACAAACTTGATTTGCGCATGGTGTATACCTAATTACATTCCAAAACACGTGGCTCTTTCTCTTCTAGTTTCTGAGATCGACACGGCCAAACAGACAGACGGACATGCCTAAATCGACTCGGCTGTTATCGCTAATCAAGAATATATTTACTTTATGGGGTCGCAAATGTTTCCTTCTTTCTGTTTCCACAAATTTTTGTTAACCAATAAAAATGTTAAACATTTTTGATTTAACATTAATATTTTTGTTCCAAAATACTCTTCATATTTAGCGAAAGTCAATCAGAGTGTTTTACATTCAAATTATAAAATAAACAAATTAAAAATTTTATTTTTTTTTTTTCTACCCACTATCCCCATTCTCGTGTATTATCCCAAAATATTTACAAAAGAGGCTCCTTATTTATATGTGATTTTGGCCCTAAAGCAGGCTACACTTTTTTTTTAATTATGCCCCCAGTATAATGAGCGTCGCCGTCGACCTCCCCAAATGGTAATCAAAATCTCATCAACTTGTTAAACGACAAAGAGTTGCGCCTTGGCACTCAGCAGCTCAGCAGCTAAAAAAAAAAAAAGGAAGGCAGCCTGAGAACAATGAAAATATTTACATAATTAATCACATTCACGTGCTTATTGATTTTCGTCCTCCCCCCTCGCTCTCCCTCTGTATGGGTTCGCTGAACTCATTTCTCTGGTGCCTGAATGGCCGCTCATTATGTGAACACAAATCGTGCGCGGCTTCTGGTTAAGTTTGCAGCAATAACCGTTATTTCCTTGTAATTGCGCCTGGGAAACTGTTTGCACAAATGACTGACGTAATGACTGGACAACCAGGGGGTGAGGGGTGAAGGCCAGCTGCTGTCTGGCTAATGCAATTCATTGATATTTATCACCTGTCGACTGCCAAAACCCAAGCCAAACCATTGCCCCCGTTAGCGTTAATTAAATTACTAAGTTGGGAGCAGAGACGACGACGTAAATGACAAACTTGTTACCTTACACAATGCTCACCCACAGCCCGATGGCGCCCTGCTGATGTCTAATGGCATTTGATAATGGTGTTTGTGTTTGTGTTTGTGTTTGTGTCTGCGTGCAAAATGGCACACGGATGACGTCGCAAATGATGCTGATGGTCGATTCGGGTAGGGGGAGGAGGAGGAGGAACTGAGACTGACCTGGTATACAGAGCAGGAAATTCACATGTCAATGGTGTGGGCGTAACTGATGTCTTGATCGATGGCCAAAAGCACTAAAAGAGTTGTTGATGCAGTCAAAAATGAAAATTGTTTGGTGTGAATATAATTGTTAATGGAATCACATCAGTAACAGGACATCTGTCTTCACGCCTTACTTAGTATTTTTGCATAGGTAAAAGAGTCGGAGATTGCTTGATAAAAAGCTAAGTCTTGAATTAAAATTTTTTATTTTGTTTTGACCTTCAAAAACCAAAATAATAAAACTGGTTTATTTTCGTTGTAAAAAATTAGTTACAAAAGCTTTAAATTGCTCATACGACACGTGCACCTTATTAAGATTTTAACAAAAATTTCAATCATTGACAAATTTTAAGATAAAACAATCTACTAGGAAGACCAGGAGATTATTTTTTTAATTTAATTCAATGGATTTAAGTCTTATTTAAAAATGGGCAACACTGCGTATGTGTAATACAAAATAACTTTACAGCCTTCTGGCTGTCTTTTTTTGTCTTTTTTTATATAAAACATAAAAAAAATTTTTTGTTTACATTTACAAGATCTAAACAAATTAGAGAGTAGAAAAAAGTAGGTTAAAGTAAAATATATATATTTTTTTTTAATTAAAAATAATCATTTTGGTATTTACAACAAAAATAATTTTTGGAAATGCTGAGCCAAAGTTTATTTTTGTTGCATAATTAATTAAATTGTGAAAACCAAAATGTTTAATTTAAATTAAAAAAAATGTACTATTATAAACAATTAATGATACGACAAGTTTACTAGAACAAAATTTTTACAACGAAGTTTTGAGTTCATTTTCAACGTTCGGCATTAATGTTTTCTACTAGGAAAGATTGCCAGGCAGGCTGTACTTAAGCAGAGAAAGGTCATCGCTACAAGGTTTTGAATAAGTGTTTGACATTACTTATTGGTTCCTATGCATCTGGTGATTACATATTGATATTTGAGTATTTTTTAGAGATTGAATTATAGAATGTCGATCAAAAAAAAGTTTCGATTATTTTGGCACTTAAATCACAGAGGCCATACCCTTATAGGATTATTTCAGTTATAAAAAATGTCAAACAGATTATTTTCTACGACGAGTCCACAAAAATACTCATACGCCTCGTAAGCAATATACAAATTCCTACAATCAAGACTGAAATAATTTGTTCTGTTTGTCAATCCATTCATCAGAGACTGTTTAGCAATTGTAAAACATGAATCGCTAATCGGAATTATCTGTCGAATGGGCCTAATACCAACTAATAAAATATATTTCCACACTGAGAAAAAAAAGCTCAAGATCAATTTAATCTTTGCTGGTTAAAATGATCTTTTAAAAATATCCATTTTTTCATACTAAATATAAATAGTTTCTTAGACGTCTTCTTATAAATGTGTGCCTTGGCTGAGTTTCGAGTTCGATCCCCCCAGACAAGTCAATTTTTTTTTTTATAGAAAAGATCGTATTGATATTTTTTTATCATATCAAGTTAATCTTTGTCATATCGGAGTGAAATTGATATGAAAAAATGTGGAAATGACTACCATTTCATATCAATTTTTTTTTCTGTGCATATGAAATATGTCCGTTAATGTTACACAAATGATTCTGTACTGACGTGTTTATTATTATTTGGTACGTAGACATAAAGTAGAGGTTTCAATCTATTCAAAACGCCAAAGATCATAAGCGTAGCTCTATTTTTGGCGAAGCTATGGCAGATTTTAGGTTACGAATTCACAATAAACAGTCAATGCTGTAAATAATTTTTGAAGAAGTAAACAATTATCTGGTAGCAAACAAAACCTAAAAACTTTAAACAATCTCTGGTAATACCAACACACGTCGATGATATTATCATTTTTTTTTTGCACTTTAATTTCAATGCTTATGCTGCTTTTTCTTGGTAAAAACGTGCTAATCAATTGCTGCAGAATAAAGTTTTACTCGAAATCGATTCTACATACCGGAAATGGTGTTATGTTTCTACCGGATACCAGGAATGGGTTAAGGGGTCTTCTACCTTTGAACAGGGTTTTATGAGAGTTTTTTAAAAAAATTGTGGAGGGAAAACCATAAATGCTTTTTCAATTTTGTTTATTGTTTTGAGTAATTAATTAATTATATAAGAAAATATAAGAAAAATGTTTGGATTTCCAGGGCTGTTCAAAAAGTTATCGGCCTGTCAATTATGGTCTCCAAAAAAAAGTGGTAGCCATGATTTCGGGAGCCCAGGCTATCGAAAATGAAATCGGAAAATGAGGTTATGATCAGAATTGATGTAATTCTGGCACGTACCTCAAACATATTTTTCAATATTTTTTTTAAAATTGGGCGTCAATTTAAAAAAATATTTTCAAGCTATTTTTTTGTAGCTAAGTGTAAAAAATGTAGTAAAAAATGTTTTTCCTCTTGATTGAGGTGCGGGTAAGAATTACATCAATTCTGCGTCGATTGTAGCATGGCTGATCAAAATCGGTAAAGTAAAAAAAACGTGGTTTTGAGAAAATCACTTTTAAAGTTTTGAGCAACGTAAAAATTATCACTTTAGATTTATTATCACTAAAAAAGGCCATAACTGCTTTACTATTTCATATTTTGAAAAATGAAGAGGATGAAAGGGGAATGTCCAAGCTATAATAATAATGCAAAACAAAAAAATCGAAAAAAAAATTTCAAAGGTAGAATTAATTTTATCCCAAAAAAATTTTATGTACCGAAATTAAAGGTGTTTCACATTAAACAAATAAATGATTTTTATAAATAAAATCAGACTGTACAATTGCAAGTTATTGTCAGTTATCAGAGAAAAATGCGCACCTAATGGATTTTGAGCCATATCTTCAGATTTTGGGAGGTAACAGAGGAAAACCTAGTATAAGCAATCTATCTACTGAGTAGGCTAGCTTATATATAAGCCAGAGCGTTTAAGCCTCGGCACAGACTAATATTAATTTGCCTTTTTTGTTACAAAATAATCTTCAGTTAAACCCCAGAGCTACCTCACACTTATTTTGTTTTCAATATCCGTTGCATTCTTTCCTGTTTTTACCGGATACTTATGTTGCTGATCATGATTCAATTGACGGCGGCAAATGCACTTTATGCTGTCATTGTCATGGGTGCCACAGTTTGAGCAGCTGTGACAGCTATGGCTCTCAAACTGTGTCAAGTGCCCCCGTAAAGTGGGTCATTGCGAGATGGTAGAACGTGTGTTAAAGGGGTGAGGGGAAGGACAGGCAGGCGGGCAGTCAGGCAATGCAAAAAGCAAAGTGGCTGGCAGGATAAGTGCGCTTATGTAAAGCGTTTGTGCTGCTAAAAGGCTTTTGTCGCCTGCCATGTAATATATGTAAAATAACTTGTAATAATTTATTGATTATAAGAAGAGGCTTGGGCTATTTTTAGACATCAAGGCAAATGCATTAATTTGTTCCTTTTTTTTATTATTATTAATTGCAGATGCGCACAAAAAGCAACCAACTACAGCCAGAATTTATAAGCAAAAGGATAATCACAATCACAAAAGCAGCGAATAAAAACAACAACAACAACTGAAAAAAAAAAACAAAGCAAATAAATTTTAAACTTAAAACGTAGCACATCAAAAGCCTTACGAATATTTCAAACAAAAAAAAAAAACAAAAATACCCAAACATTTGTGCTGTGCTCTAATTATAGTCGACAAACAAAGCGCGAAAATAATTAATATTAAAATCTATATACAATACAATATATACACATACATACATACATACATAATTAATTAAAAATTACAAAATAAATACAAATTAAATAAATATAATCATTATTCTTCCACTTCAAATGTTTGAAATGTGTAATTTTGAATTTAATACTTAAATTAGTCAAAACAAATTAAATTGCATATTCAAAACTTAAATAATAACCAAACTAATGTTCAATACAACAACAACAAAAAATAATAAAACAAAAGAGCGTTGTGAAAAAGAAGAAAAATCCAATAACCGAAAATCGTACGCAATTAGTAGTTTGTAAATGAACTTTTAATCAAATTTTTAAACGAGCTTCAAAACACACACACAGTTATACACACACACACACGCTCATTATCCTTCACCTTAACCAGAAGCCCACGGCATTGTAATAGAAAAGAACAAAAAAAAAACAACAACAATCAAATTACACACACGGCGACTGAGGCGCCGCATATTTGGCTCAGCGCCAAACCTAAAAGCAGGCAACACAAAATTTATACAAATTTGACTCTCAAGGCGCCACAGGACGACGACAACGACGACGACCTTCGCGTGTGAAGGCGGCACAACTGCAACAACTGAGGCCGTCATGACCGGAAGAGAGGTACGGTCACGCCCACTGGCCTTTGCATAACCACACCACCACCCACCCCTTCACCCACCACCCCACACCACTAGAAAAAAAAAGCCCCAAAAGTCTGAGCACTTTCACTTGCAGTGGCCACAAAAATGCAGGAAATGAGCTACCTGCAGGATAATTCCAAGTTGGAGGCACTCACCAAAGCCGTACTCATCTCCATATTGGGCGTGGCCGTTGTATTATCGAATCTACTGATTATAGCCACCTATGCGAACTTCAAGGGTACGTTTTTCTGTTTTTGATTCACTGTCACAGCTAAGTACGAGCTAAGTAGGTGGGTTAGAGTACTGTAGAATTTAGTTTAAGTTCACATGAATAGCCGAGGGTGAAAAGGATTTGCATAATACTTTAAGATCGGATACAAATAATATCAAATGAATTTTAAGTTTAAACAGTTACTTTAGAGAAGGGCCTAACGGTCGTTTACACATCTTTATGAATTGGAAATCTAGTTGGTTATTAAAAATATGTGTGTTGCCCACTTCAAAAACGATTTTCGAATATTTATGCAACTGCCTATAATTTTAAAAGCGGCCTAAAAGTAGACAACATACATTTTATTAATGTCCACCTTGATTTGAAAAACATGAAGATGAGAAATCAGTACCATTTTGAAATAGAATTAAATTTCCTTTTCAACATATTCTTCTTTATGGCTTCCAAAAAAATATAATGGTCAACAGATAACTTCTTCATTTCATAAAAAACTCTTTCAGCCCAGCCCTTGCTTTTTAATAATTTTTATTTTTTGATCTTGTCCAAGTTGCTCACCATAAAATTTCGTAGAAAATTAAACCGTGTGACCATTCTTACGGAAACTTAACCAACAATCAGCTGATGGATTGCACTATCCATCATAAACATATAGTGAATATCGCTTATATGCAAATGCTATAATCTGCATACAAGCAGTTATCGGTTATATGCGTCATTTGCCAGCAAAAATCAGCATACATATGCTTATATAAGCAATTAATTAATAGACTTTGTTAAAATTTCATGGAAAAATCGGACGAACCACTCCACATGGAACATAAACCAGACCTAACCGAACTGACATTTTAGTTTTAACAAGGATTCCCTGAGATGAAATTGGTAGTGGAAATTGCCTTAGAACAATATTGACCATTAAGGGTTTGACCAGATGCACCGAAACTAACAATTAATCTTATAAATAAAATGCTTCATTGTCAGCAAGAATATTAAAAGTTTCAGTTCAATATCTCCCTAGAGAATCTCCAAAAAATTTTACTGCTTTTGAGAAATTGCCTTGAACTGAAAAACAACTTCATCATTTATACACCCAAAAAGGATAATCATCAAAAATGACACAATTTAGTCATCAATTTGGAACTATTGAGTATCGAATTATGCTCAATACTCAAAGTATCAAGTTGATACTTCGATAGTATTAAAATAATATTTTGATGTTATCAAAAATGATACTAACTTGTATTAGAATGACATTTCTTTGTATTAATTTTAAAGTATCAATTTGAAACTTTTTTGTATCATTTTGATACTAGTCTTTAACAATTTGCCATTAATAAATAAAAAATATCGCACTTTTTTTTTCTGAAATTTTGTTGCGATTTTTGCCGGCATACACAAAACGGCTTACTCAGGTTCAAGTTGCCGACATTAGACTCCTTCACCAATCAAGTGCCCTATTTATATCATCAATGAGCTGAATAACAACTTGAGAATTACAAGTGTCAGCATTTATGCAACTTGCTAGGTAGAGAGAATCGAGTATGACAGTTAGATTTTTCGAACTAGTACTCGATAACATCGAAAAATGTGTGAGTTTCGAATTGATACTTTTACGTAACAATTTAATAGGCATAGGTCAAGTTAACACCTCTAATATTAATTTGATACGTTTTTAAATTATATTGATACAAAAAAAAAGATACTGGTTGTAGTTTCAATTGGAGACAACGCTTATCAAATTAATATTGATTCGAATTTTTTGGGTGTATAGATCTCTGATTTCGCTATCAAGCACATATTAAGATGCCCTAATGATATTTCGACAATTTAGACCATTTAGTCCGGCGCTCTTAATTAGTAAAACACTGATTTTGAAATACATTTTGATATGATTCTTTTGATGAATTTGAACTGTTAGGAAGGGATTTCAAAACTTGGCTACTGCCACAATCAAATATATGTTAGAAAATTCATAGGACTTTAAAGGGCATGGTAAATGACAAAAGCTGAAGAATATGAGAAGGCTCAGAGTTAAATCCAATAATGCTCAACACAAACTTTAAACAGTGCTGGGCGCGTCCGTATAGCGTGTGGCATATGAAAGTCGCAGCGACGTCGCTACAAAGCAACGAACGTTTCGCTGCTGACGACTTCGTATCGGCCGCCACGCACACAACAAGCTAAAAAATGATAGTATTGTGGCCTGACTGCTTTAAAGATAGATACTACATCGCTATAATCAGGGCAATCATATTTCGTTAACTAACATCAAAGACAATTTAAAGAATAATTTTTTTTTGCTTATATTTTTGAAATAGATTACCGACTGGAAAGGTCGTGTAAGAGTACTTGAGGAACTTGAACATTTGGAGGTGCATCGACATTAAAAAGTAACGGAGAGAATTCGACCGTAAGAAGCGGAAGACGCAGAAAAGTTACGCCACTTGCTGTATTGTTTACTATTAGTGAGTCTAAGTAAAATTAACTGAATTCTGTTTGCACAACGCTGATCAGTAGGATCCGGCACTTGGTCTTCATTTTGGCGTTATATGCGATATTTGCATATAAGCGATTTGCATACAAGCAATCCAATTTCTATGTAAAATTGGCGCATACCTTTCGAAAATGGTGCAGTTTTGCATATAACCGGTATTTGCATACAAGCGGTTCGTCAATTCCGATATTTTTATATATCAGTTCGAGTAAATGATATTATTTTAATAGAAAGATATGTTTTGTACCTAAACGATATGAAAAAACATAATTTTTACCACCAGCACAGCTGAAATTGAACTTTATATTTTTGTTCTCTACTAAATTTAATAGAAGGAAACTCGTACGAAATAAATCTACTTAAGCAGTCGGTTTCAAATCGCTTAATGTTCTTTATACGATCTAGTAATCTAGCGTATTTGTGGTCACTGCCATATAAAGTCAAACGGTTTTAGTTTGAAGGGCAAACTTTGAGATTTCCGGGACAGCCCCGATATTGTCCTTTAAAGCCCTATACGGACCTGCGAAGTAGAATTTAGCTTACTTCACCATATATTACGTAAAGGTTTGAGATTGATCAAGAAATTACACGAAATCTTGAGTTTAGTGGTATTTTTCAATTCCAAGGTCACGCTACTCGACTAGTAATGTTGTTGCTTTTTTATAAAGATAACCAACTTCTCGACCAGCCTTGCTGACCAACAACAACTTTTGAAAGAGTTACTGTTTTGATATGCCACATATTATGTGCAAGTACCAAGCAATGCAATGTCGACTATTCAAGTTTGCATAATCAACGTTTGCTACGATTATTTAAATTCTTTAGCACATTTAAATAAGTGTATGACTAGTCAACTTTTTGGATTTTGCAAATAAGTTAGTTATTCAAACCTTGTTAAAACTGTATTAGAACATTGAGTTCTCGTATTAAATTTAATTTTAGCTGTTTGCTGTTGTCGTCAAGGCAGAAGTAGGGTGAAGTAACATTGTTTGCAACAATGTTTCTTCAGCTGTTCAAGTGAAAATCCACAGGCTTAACATAGGTTCCATTCGTGTGCTGTTAAGCGCAACATAGTACTTCTCAGCTCCGTATGAGGTAAAGTAAAGGGTGAAGGAATCATTACTTCTGTTTCTTCTTCCTCAAATTTTGTATGAAACTTCGTATTACTGCTAGGTCCGTATAGGGCTAAAAATTTTAAAATACAAACAGGAAAGAATACAAATTAGAGTAGTAGATCAAAGTAAGTTCAACTGTTCTTGATTTCAGTATTCGCAAATTAAATATAAGTAGATTTATATGTCAAACATATGTGGGGCTATTAGTGAAAACTGTTTTCAACAATTTCTAAAGCATGCTTTTTGCGATCATATTAAATGTTAATTATTGGGCGCGTTTAGCAGAGATCAGCTAAATATAACTACTCTTGTTATTTGGCATCTTTTGAGGCGTCTTGTTAAATTGAAATTTGGAAAAACTCCATGTAAATATAATATTAAAGACAAGAGGAAAAGTGGGCTACGTAAATATATCAAATATATCATTGATCAGGGAGCAAGTTCTTCTGCTGAACACGGCCATTTATATTCTTGATTTTTAGGTAGGCTATGGAAAAAGGTATTTGAATACCGTTATTAACAGGCCAATTTTGTACTTAAAATTTTGTCTTGTTAAAAAGGAAGTTTGAAGATAGTTTGACATTTTTTAAGTTGTAAACCATACCTTGCTTTCGAGGAACATCGGACTTTTTAGCCCTTTTTTGGTTTGTTAGACAATATTGACTGAAGGACAAAAATGTTTGCTGGAATATTTCTATATATATAAAAACGTACAACAAAATACAGCCGAAGTTTTCAGGAACAATCTTTAAAGATATTTCATGTGTGCCAATTGATAACTTTAGTCATCTATGCAGGTCCCACGGAGGTGATTAACTACTATCTGCTATCGTTAGCCATTGCCGATTTGCTATGTGGTCTACTGGTGGTGCCATTTTCGGTGTATCCGGCTTTAACAGGAGAATGGATGTACGGGGATATAGTCTGTCGCTTTACAGGCTATCTGGAGGTGACACTGTGGGCCGTATCGGTGTACACCTTTATGTGGATCTCGGTAGATCGTTATTTGGCCGTGCGTAAACCCTTGCGCTATGAAACGGTGCAAACCAAAACGCGGTAAATATCAATAAGTCGGGATTTACACCATGAGGCAAACTTCATGAAGTTTTCTTAGTAGGCGAATCCTAAAGAAATACATATAAATCTCTCGCCTACTAAGAAAACTTCATGAAGTTTGCTTCATCACTTGACAAGAAAAAAAGAAATGAATTCCAATAATTTTGTTTTTGTGTTTTTCCAGCTGCCAGTGCTGGATGGTCTTCACCTGGATATCGGCGGCGCTGCTCTGCTGTCCACCCATATTGGGCTATTCCAAGCCCATTGAGAATAATGTGACACACATTTGCATGCTAGACTGGGGCAATATGGCCGCATATACAGTCACTTTGGGCATTTTAGTTTTAGGTCCCAGCCTCATATCGATCGTACACAACTATGGCTACATCTTTGTTATGATGCGTAAGATTAGGTCCGGCGAGCCGATTCACGATAAAGAATATGCAACTGCATTGGCTGAAAATTTATCAAACCCTAGTCATATGATGTCATTCGCATTAGTCTTTGCATTCTGGATGTCCTGGCTGCCATGGATATTGTTGCGTCTTTATGAGGTGGTCACGGGCGATGTTAACCAAAGTACTCTTATCAATTTCGCAGTCGTTTGGATTGGCATATTGAATTCATTTTGGAAAATTCTAATCATGACCAGTATGTCGCCGCAATTTCGTATCGCTTTGAGAGTATTTTGCTTAACCATTTGTTGTAAGACTAAGGGCCGTTTGCAAGCAGAGCTAATCGGGTTGGACCCAGATGACTAGAGTTAGATTTAGATTTTCATTAAAAAAACACCACCCCATCCCAAATCCAACAGAATCCACTCCCAAAGTTCCCGTGTCCGCAAAAATCCCGCAAGTAATCAAATTGGTTGTAAAAAATTTCATATATTTGAAGTCGTCTCATCATCTCACATCTCTATCCACCAATCCACTCCACTACTTGCCCGTTTGCCGTATACTAGTTGCATATTTGAGGGCCGTTTGGCAGCTACGCGACATGCCAATGAGAGCGCCACCACAACACCACCAAAACGAACACCACTCAATCCACACACAGCCACATAAAGCCACAGACAAGTTGAAAGACATATTCATTTCGTAGAAAGTAAGCTAAGCCTTAAGTCTAAGTGAGTTTTTATGATTAATTAAATTATTGTATATTTATGAGCTTACCGAAGTATATACATACATATATATATAGCTAATATATATACGCCTAGTTTAGCAAACAACAATTTGAAAACCAATTTCTAATCATTTCCGTTTCCGGTTTAACGTTAATCCTGACATACAATACATATGCAAAATTGGGCGCTAGGCGCTTGTATAAAAAAAACATTTTCGAAAGTCCATATTAAGTAGCATTTAGAATTTTACAAAATGAGTAGAGTTTATTAAACAACAACAATTGCCAAAAACCAAAAACAAAACAACAACAAAATGAGCTCAAAAGTTCAAGTTAAAAAAAAAAAGAAATTCTTCGCACGCTTCGAGAAAACCCCAAAGCGCTTTCTTACCAAATAGTCAAAAATTATAAAAAAAAATACTAACAAATGTAATTCTCAATTTCAGCTAAAAGATATATATACAAAAACAACAACAACAACATTTCCAGTAGTTTTTAGCGCAAACCTAATCTAGTGTTTAATGTACCATAATTTAGTTTTAGAACCATTTTTGATATCATTTGTGGGATTTAATATGAAAAACAATCATTTGCCGCCGCCTGGGCGCCACTCTGGGGCCAGGCAACAACAGACTGTTGCAATTTTGCCCAGTTCCCTTAGTGGGTTTAAATTCAGTTTCCCCACGGCCAGCACCAAAGTGTTGCCCAGGATGTCTGGGTGAATTGTTGCAAACAAACAAAAAAAAATCTATTTATGTTGTTGTTATATTTCCTTAATTTTTTATACATTTCAAAATTAAACCAAAAAAAAAAAAACATGTTATGGAAATTTTTAAATGTAAGCGAATTGTTAGAAACGTTTAAATCAGAAAGGCAAAGGAAATTATTATTATAAATGCCACGAGTAATTTATGTGTAAAATGGAAGCAGTAATAAAATCAGTCGAACGATGAAAAGGTAAACAAGTATGTTGTTTATTTTTTGAAATGTGATGGGCTTGGGGTTTATTTTATATTTTTCATATACAAAGTGAAGTAAAATTTGTCTTCAAGATCGGAATCTTTATTCTTAAGCCAATTTAAAAGCAACCGAAAGGGAGGAAATATGTCAGTTTTATGTTAATATTTGACTCGAAAGGGAAAGAGTTTTTAGACCTAGTGAAAAAGAGGAAATAGTCCTTTGTTAGGCTTATGAAGGTAATATACGGTATTTAATTAAGCTAATAAATGTAAAATATACACTCAAAGAAAAAATAGAGAATTTCATACTTGGATCAGGAGCATTCGAGCACAATAGTATGGTAAGAGTGAAAATTCTTGATCTAAGAATAAATTCTTAAGTGCGAATTTGTTAAAACAAGTATTTTCATACCTGACCTAAATATGAAAAGTTCTTATTTCAAGTAGAAAATAGCTTGACAGGCTCAAACCCAAGATTATCTCATTCTTGAACAAAAAGCCGAACATTCTTAAAACCAAGAATCTATCATTCTTGATTTAAGAGCCGAACATACTCAAATCCAAAGAATTTCTAATTCTTGAATTAAGATACACAAATCCAAGAATTTCCCATTCTTAAATCAAGAGCTGATCATATCCAAGATTTTCATATTCTTGAGTTTAGAGCAGGGACCGTAACTGTTATAACTTTTTGGATAAAAATTTTGAAATAACAATTATTTTCTAATTTTTAAATAAAAATTTGAAAATAATCGTTATTCTATAATTTTTAAATAAAAATGTTGTTTTAACAGTTAAATGATAATTTTTATATAAAAATTTTTGAATAACAGTTAAAACTAATTTTTATTATAAAATTTAAAATTATTTTGTATTTTTATAATAAAAATTACTTTTTAATTGTTATGAAAAATTTTATTATAAAAATTTTTATAAAAATTACTAATCTAGTAGGTTTAAGTAAATCTTGTTTCCTTCTATCAAAGATGATTTACAAACGCCTACTAGATAAGTAATTTTTATAAAAATTTTTATAATAAAAATTTTTCATAACAATTAAAAGTAATTTTTATTATAAAAATTACAAAATAAAAATTAATTTAAATTTTTATAATAAAAATTAGTTTTAACTGTTATTCAAAAATTTTTATTTAAAATTACCATTTAACTGTTAAAACAAAATTTTTATTTAAAAATTATAATATAACAATTTCAAAATTTTTTTGTGATAAAAAATTGCAAATAAAAAATTTATCCCATTTAATGACTCGCCATTCAAAATTATGAAGATTCATGTATTCCATTTTATCAGGGGATCCATATTTCGTAGTAATTTTTTTCACTTCCATAACTGTTATTTTCGGTCCCTGGTTTAGAGATGAACGTTCTTACGTCCAAAAATGCTCCATTCCTGAACTGTAAGTATGAGAAATCTTTATTTAATGTAGAAAATTCTTGAATCAATTGCGAGACTGACTCAAAAACAAGATTCTCTCATTCTTGAATCAATAGCGGTACATTCTTAAAGCCAATAATCTCCCATTCTTGAATTCTCAAGTTCAAGAATCTCCCATTTTTGAATTAGGAGCCGAGTATACTCAAGTACAAGAATTTTCCATTCTTGAATTAAGAGCCGAATATACACAACTCCAAGAATTTCTTTGAGAGCTGAACGTAGTAAAATCCAAGAGTTTTCATTCTTGAACTAAGAGCTAAACATACTCATATGCAAGAATCTCAAGATAATAATTTTCGATTTCAAGAATAAAATTCTTAAAAATTCAAGAACGAATCTATTTTTTTTAAGAGCATTCGTTCTACTTTTCTCTTAGTGTTGGAATTTAGTATTGAAAAGTATATAATTCGGCAATTTAGAATCGGAAACAATTCTAATAACCTGACATTAAGCGTGAACCACTGAACTGAAAATTAACCGCGCTTCAGTTTGCTACAAAAACCGTGTTTCTAACCAAACCCATGGTTTCAATTACACTCAAAAAAAAACCGAGAAAGTCAAACTTAAATCAAGTACAAACGGTGTCAAGTACGAAAAATCTCGATACAAGTACAAAATACTTAATTCAAGTACGATTTTTTCAATCCCGAAATACGTGACTTTAGACCGATTCGGGATACATTAAGTACATTTTGGGCAATTTCAAAGTTTTTAAACCTTTTTCTTACAACGAAATGGTCTTGAACCAATCCTGAGTCGTTTCTATTAAATTGATTCGTACTTAGCTTAAGTACACCCAAGAACGAGAAAAAATCAAGAATTTCGTACTTAAACAGGGGAAATTCAAGTACAAACGATCTCTTCTCAGATTTGGAAATTCCGAACTTAGTCAGAAGTTCGGAATTTCCAAATCTGAGAAGAAAACTCTCATTTCAGTTTGTGTTTTTGATTATAAAGTCCTTTTTACTTAAAATCAAATGTTTTCTATGACTTTATCATTATTCTAAGCCGTATGTTTTAAAATGCAAGACTAATTTCTTCGTGATTCAAGGTAAAAATAATTCAAATGTCTTTAAATTTTAAAAACAAATCGATCTAAATTCAATCTTGGACATACTTAAATTTAGAATGGCATTTTCTTTCTGGGTGTACCTTATAAATTTAATACAACACGGAATAAATTCTATTCCGAAAACGATTAGACTCGAAAATTAGTCGAAACTGTTCAGAACGGCGATCTATAAGCGACTCTTCAAGAGAGTTTGGCCCGGCAAAGTAAAGTAAAATTGGCTGTTACTGCCCCAAGGGCCAAGCCGAGCTTCTCTCAATCTCTTGGCAATGTCAATCTCATATATACAAATTCGCCAAATTTTAACTTTTATTTATAAAGCAGCCTTATAGAGCATTTTTATATGGAAATAGTTTATAAATGTGGCTTATCTGTGAAACTCCCTGATTTTTGGTATGTAACTTCGGTAAATGTTCAGTATGTAACCCTTTACGCCCAAAAATTTTTTTAAAAGCCCTCGATGTACCGCGAATTATCAAGAATTATCATGCAGAAACTATTTCCCGGAAAGACATGGTTCTTTTTTAATTCAATTTTAAAGTTTGCGTTTTTACCCATACAAAATATATGTTGATCACATATGCTTTCAGAATATAATTTATATTGGGTAATTAATTTCTCTGTAATTGCTGACTATTAGTGAAAATGAACGTGTTACTGGGTGCAAGTTTAATTGTACTCCGTTTTTGGAAATGAGCACAGACGAATTGCTCCAATTTTTATGGCAACATAATGTCATTCTTTTGGATAAAATTTGTCCCAAGTGTGGAATCATGTGCAAACTTTCAATTCGTAGTCCTTCAGTGATTAATTAATTTTCTGAAGTCTTTTAAAACACACGGAGAGAGAATACATGAGATTTTCCTGGCCATTGGACGTCTTTATGATCCAACGAAGGAAAATTTAATTAATGAAGATGTCCATTTCTCGGAGGTAAGCTAATAATACACTACAGACGAAAACAAAGTGTAGGTTTGCGCCGCAGGAAAAAAAATTTAAAAAAAAAAAATCGCGAGGAGGATGTGGAGGATGTGGAGAATGAGAAGGATGATGTGGAAGATGGAAAATGATCATAAGCGTAGCATCTGAGCTGGTGTGTATGGTAGAACTATATTTGTACGTCCATTAACACACACATCACATTAATTTTACAGCACATTGTTTAGTATATGTGGACTAGGCCTTCTGGGAAAACCACAATAAAAAAAAACGCGCCTTGAACTTTACCTCATATTGATGGTGTGGAAAAGAGTTCAGAAAAGTTTTATCTAATGTCACGCGTAATTTTCATAGTGGAAATCAAATTAATTAAAAAGAAGGTAAATATCAAACTAATAAAAAAATGCTCAGTAAATTTATATTTAAAATCAAACTAAATTTGAAAAGCATATTCCGATCAACATATATTTTGTATGGGCAAAAACGCAAACTTTAAAATTCAATTAAAAAAGAACCATGTCTTTCCGGGAAATAGTTTCTGCACGATAATTCTTGATAATTCGGCAGTCCATCGAAGGCTTTTTAAAAAATAATTTTTTTGGGGCGTAAGGGTTACATATTGAACATTTACCGAATTTTTTTTTGGATATATCAATATTATTGTAATTTATTCTTTATCTTTATTTTTTTAATTTAAAATTTATGCGTCATGCAATTAAAACAAAGTCCAAAGTTACACAAAAATTGTAAAAACAAGACAATCTTAGTTCAAATCACGGTCATGCTTGAGTGTAGATGGCATACTTTTGTACCACGTACTTAAAATAATCACAAAAAATAAAAGCTCTTGGGTTTTTGTTCAAATTTGGCATACCAAAGAGTTAAAAAAAATCACTAGTCCACCTCCAGTTTCCGGAATGATCCATCAATGCCGCAGAGTTGCTCAAAATCAATTGGTTGACCTAGACGCAGCGATTCATTGGTCTTATAATTAACATTATCCTGGAAATATTCCCTATAGGCATCGAATTTCTTTTCCCATTCGGCCACAATTTCAGGCAAAGAACCATTCTCGCCGCCATACTCTTTGGGCAAATACTTCAAAGGTATTTGTTCGGTAAGCAAATCCATTTTGTTGCCATGCACATAGAGGCGCGACTGCATTTTCTTGGACAACATGGGTTTGAACACGTTAAAGATGGGCTCGAAGCCGGCGATGGTGTTAATGAAATGTTGTGCCTTTGGTCGCATTGGCACCGCCTCCTCGGTGAAAACTGTCATCTTTTTGAGCAAGTTTGGTGTCATCTGAAATACATGTCCGGCAGTGGCGCCTGTTAAATCTAAGATAACAACTATGCCATTGACAGTTGCATAATCATCTTCACGAAAGACGATCTCCTGCATGGCCTGGGATACACGAGACACTTCCCTTAAATCGTATTTCACGGCCGGGCAAAGACCCATACGCCAAACGAGAATGCGTGGTCCATTGCCGTACAGAGGAGTGGGTAGATAGGCAATCACTCTGTTTGGGCGAAAAATTAGTTTTGATAATCACACACACCTTAAATAACCTACCCGGTGCGATGGAACTCACGAAAACTGGCATTATCCACATTTGTTACATTAAAGATATCCGGATATTTGGTGCGTAAAGTGTAATATTTGTCCAACTTAGACTTGGCCCGCTCTAGACTATGTTTGCAACCGCGTAGAAAGGCAATTAGAAATTGATCATCTGTGCGTGCACTAAGATGAGGCTGCTGATTGATCCAGCTCTTGAAGGCCTCCAAATCCGCTTCAATTCTGTCGGGCACCTCATTTAGCTGCTCAATGGCATTCTTTTGCAGCTCCGGCGACAACGCACGTAGTTGTGGTGGCGGCATTTTAAATTCAGATACTGATACTTGTTTCGACTTCAATTAGCTGAAATGGTCTTGGCCTTACTGTCAGGTATTACCCGATTTGATAAGGCGAACTGTGTTTATCAATAGTCGATAAGGCTATCGTTTTATGAACCCACAAATACTAAGGAATTGATAACACAAAGCTTGCTGAAATTTAAAACAACATAAATAGTTTACTATCAAACATTTGAGAAAATCGGTTCCTTATGATACAATATAATATTTTTTCCACTTGGTCTTTATTTCGATAGTTATGCTTTAAAAGTGCATTCTCTTTTAATAAATAGTTTTTAAAGTTTAAACCAGGGATTAATCCCGAAACGAATATCGGTTCCGGTAAGTACCGAAATGAGAATATCGGTTAAAGGTTCTATTACGGTACTCAGATTTTTATATGATACCGGTACGTACCGGTACAAGTATAATTTTCAAAATATTAAAAATTAAATTATTAAAATTTAAATTATTTCAAGATACATAAAAAAATTAATGGTTGATATAGAACTACAAAATTGTTTTCTTAGAATACACCAATTTAAAAACCTTTTTTTTTTTGGTTAAATATTCCGATTTCTAGCCTTTTTTATTTTTGGACGAACCATTTCGCTCCTGTCCACGCTTCCAATGGTATCCCTACACTCAGAAAAATAAAATCTAGAATTAAGGAATTTAGACAAACTCGACTTATTTCTTATTTCTTAATAATGGTTCGAGATAATCCGCTCTAAAATCTTTCGTATCTCCTTTAAAAATAGGTTTGGATAGATTTGAACGCATACTATAAGACTACGGTCCAATATAGCTCTCATTATTCGCTGGTAAAATACTCAAAGGGGTATATCAGCTCTAAAAAACACAAAAACAGATTGAAACATAAAATCTAATTCCTAAATTTATATTATCATTTTTCTAACATTTCTATATTGAAGGGAACATTTTTTTTTAAACTTAGAAATCCTTTACATTTAATTAGAATGATAATATTTACCAAAAGAAAGTTTTTCTGATTTTTAGAAGTTTTTTCTATCTATATATATAAAAGAGTTCAACCTGACTGATTGACGGACTGACTGATTGGTGACCGTCGCACAGCCCAAACCGTTAGAGATAGCATGCTTAATTTTTTTCTGTAGTTTCAACTTATTCTGAAAGTGAGTACTAAGACGGGGTTTTGGAAAATTCCGCCGGGTTTATCATCCGATCAGCTCCAAACTAATTTAAAAAAATCGAAATAAAAATTCAACAATATCTGCATACCAGCTTTCCGGAAAATTATCCCACTAAAATGGGTTTAGCGATTAGTTCCAAACTCATTTTTAAAGCTAATCATACCCAAATTTGAAAATCAGTCCCATGGGTTTTACCTATAGCTTTCGACCCTAAAACGACCCAAATCGTAAAGGAATAGGGTCGATTTTGGGATCATCCGATCTTATCCGATCAGCTCCAAATTTATTTTTAAAGCTTTAAATAACAAAATATTACCATCGGGATTTTTAAAATTTGGAAAGTCCGGAAAACTGGAGAAAAAATATTAAAAAATTTGATTTCCAATTTGATCGGATTCAAAATCATTTTCAAATCTACCCCTCAAGTCGGAAAATAGGCGGAAAATTGATGAATGAATCTCTCTTTATTTTGATAAGATTAGCTTCAATGTGGAGAGCTCTAGATAACAAAATGTTAACAACGGGATTTTCTAATTTTGAAATGAACCGGAAAATTGGCGGAAAATGGTTAGAAAAAATGTATTTTGTTATTCATGCTTATGTTTAAATACTTAGTTTTTTACACAAGTGCGAGCGAGGACGCAGGTATACGCCAGTATCTTATATATCTTAAAAAGCGAATATGATTAGGGAATTTTTTTAAGGGCGAATTTTTAAATTGAATGGCTCTTTTCTAAGTGTATATATGGCTATTTGACCAGTGGAAATATATATTTGAAATAAACATAAATCAAGAAAACAAATAATAAGAAACCGAAACAATACCGGTATTAGCGTTTCGGTATGGTTCCGGTTTTTTCGGTTCCTATTATAACGGTTTTTTCTAATCGGTTCCGGTTTCGATACCGGTACCTGGCTTTAAACTTTTAACTTCGGTTAACGGTTCCTGTTGCGGAGAATCCGCTAATTTTAAGTTTGAATTTTCAACCGCCAGTTATTTGTTAGTTTTCTATAACCGTTATTTAGATAACGATAAAAATGTATTGAATATTTTAGTAATTTGCAATACTGTTTATGTTGAAATCACGAGAGGAAACGAAGAGTACGTACTTCTGTTCAAATTTAACTATTATTTTATATCTAGGAAATAAAATGCGTCATCATCTTCTAACCTACTATTTTAACCATGGCGTTTTAATTAAACTGGTTGGAGGAGGGAATTCATTTCGTACAAGACATTTCGATTCAACAGTTCCGGATACCCGAATACGGTATTATTCCCTGGCTTAAACTCATGTTAAATTTCTGTTATTTTTTGTGTATTTATTATCGATAGACGGTGTTATCGATTTTCACATTCAGTTGTCACGAGTTGTCGAATTTGTCACATCACTAAGCCATGTCAATTGAACCAGCACAGTGGATTGAACCAGTTGGATTGAACTAGCACAGTGGATTGAACCAGTTGGATTGAACTAGCACAGTGGATTGAACCAGTTGGATTGAACTAGCACAGTGTATTGAACCAGTCTTATCACACAGATAGGAAAACACGGTGGTTAGAGCGAGACGGACATTGTCTTGACTGTACTCAGAGACAGCTGATTATTTCGCTGTTAAGTTTGTGGCGACCGAGCAATCGTTACCTCTAATAATAATGCTATGTGGCGACAATAACAAAGAACAGCTGATTATTTCGCTGTTCAGTTTGTGGCGACAGAGCAATCTTTCCCTCTAATAATATTGCTCTGTGACATGGAATGCCGCAACAACAATCCCGGAGCTGTTCAATATGGCAATTTTATGAATTATTATCAATTCAATTCGGCCTCAGAGCGTGTAAAACTGCTGCCCTCCACTGAGATTTGGCAGCCGGCAGAGGATGCTGCTATTAAGACACCCTATATCGTTTTAGATGTGGGCTGTAATTGTGGTGACTTCACACGCCTGTTGCACACCTTTCTGGAGCAACAACTGCAGCGTCCCGTATATATACTAGGAGTGGATATAGATGAACGTCTCATAGAACGTGCCAAGGCAGAGAACACCTGTCCAGAGAAGATAAGCTATGCCTGTGTGGATGTTATGGAAGCAGCTGCCTTTGACTCGGTGGTCAACTATTTGAAGGAACACCAAAGTGAGAAATTCGATGCTATATGCTGCTATTCCATTACCATGTGGATACACCTGAACCATCATGATGCGGGCTTACAACTGTTCCTTAGGCAACTATCGCAAATGAGTAAACTATTTGTGGTGGAGCCACAACCCTGGAAATGCTATCAAACTGCTGAACGTCGTCTGAAGAAAACGGGTGAAGTGTTTCCCTTGTTTTTAAAACTCAAATGGCGCACAGATGTGGAGCAACAAATTGAAAATTATATGGAACAGGTGCTGGGACAGCATAAAGTGTTTGAGTCCACACCCACCAAATGGCAAAGACGCATCTGCTTTTACAGGTCAGCTTCCAATGTTTGACAATATATATTTTTTTATAATACAAAAGTTAATCCACATTAAGTTTTCGGAATGAACCCTCAATGCCAAAGAGTCCCTCAAAATCAATGGGTTTACCCGGACGCAACGATTCTTCGGTTTTATAATTGACATTATCTTTGAAGTAATCGCTATAGGCATCGAATTTCTTCTCCCATTCGGCCACAATTTCAGGCACAGAACCATTCTCGCCGCCATACTCCTTGGGCAAATACTTCAAAGGTATCTGTTCCGTCAGCAAATCCATTTTGTTGCCATGCACAAACAGACGAGCCTGCATTTTCTTGGACATCATGGGCTTGAACATATTAAAGATGGGCTCAAAGCCGGTGATGGTATTAATGAAATGTTGAGCCTTGGGTCGCAACGGCAAAGCCTCCTCCGAGAAGACGGTCATCTTTTTGGCCATGCTGGGTGTCATTTGAAACAGATGAGCCGCTGTGGCTTCCTTCATATCCATAATGAAAACAATGCCATTGACATTGGCATAATCATCCTCATTCAGGGCTATCTCCTGCATGGCCTGAGCCACCTGCATGACTTCCAAAATATTGTATTTCTCGGCCGGACAGCAACCCATACGCCAAATGCCTATACGAGGACCATTGCCATTTAGGGGTGTGGGTAGATAGACTATCGCTCTGGGGGGGGGTTTCAATTTGTTATCATTAAGACGACCTTCAAATATGAAACTATTGCTTACCCCGTTTGATGAATTTCCCGAAATTTGGCATAATCCACATTGGTCACATTTAAGAGATCAGGATATTTGGTGCGTAAAGTATAATATTTGTCCAACTTAGACTTGGCACGCTCCAGGCTGTATTTGCAGCCACGCAGAAAGGCTATCAAAAACTGATCATCTGTGCGTGGATTTAGATGAGGTTGCTGTTTAATCCAGGTTTTAAAGGCCTCCAAATCCGCTTCAATTCTGTCGGGCACCTCATGTAGCTGCTCATTGGCATTCTTTTGCAGCTCTGGCGACAGGGGACGTAGTTGCGGTGCTGGCATAATGAATGGCCCTCAAAGACTAAGTTGAGTTGTGCAAGTTATTTGCTGATTTGATTAGGTGCTGGCACTATTTATCAATACGCCGATAAGGTCTTAATAGTACGCCATATAAACTTAATAAATGATAACAAACAAATTTCATCAGACAGTTGAATTACTTTAACAAATTTTATTCTACTTTTGGAACGGATAATAGTCCAGACCCGAGTTGTAGTTATATTTGGGCTTTTGTTTTCTCTTGGCTATGTCAATCAACTGCTGCACATCTTTGCGATAGGCTGGCGGCAGCATTTCCTCATTTAGTGTACATGTGTGCTCCTTGGCTTCCTCCACTTTGAAGATATATCTGCGTATTATGTCAATGTCACGACCAAATTCCTCTTTCAAATCCGCAATTTGAGTGGGTGCGGTATCAAAGGCTATGGTAAAGTGTGTACCCTCACGATGCACCAGGCCATGCTCGCTGACTTTGTGGGGCAGAGCACGACTGCCCAGATTCTCCAATTTGCGTATAATGCCACCTTTGTCCAGTATGGCCTCAGCTGTGCGTCTAATGGCCGAAATCATTTCCGGCTGCAACAGGGAAAGACAAAACTTTATATAACTCAAGTCTCTGGTGAGATTTATGGTACTTACACGAGGCAGCTGGCGCAACACCAGGGCCAATTCGTAGGAAGGCATGGTGGCAAGGGGGGAGGTGTGCAGGTATTAACAAGTTAAGGAAGTCTTCAGAGCTAAGTAAATTATTTATTTATTATTTAAAATGCGTGAGCAAAATAAAAGATTATAAATTAGTATGACCGTATAAAGCCGATTAGAGATGTGCTTTATTCGTGTGACAGTTACTTGTCACGTGATTGTTACATGACTAGTCACTGCCGTGATAATATTTTTAGTCACTGTTATAAAGTCACAGTTTTTCTGGCTTCGGTTTAAATGAGGACTCCGCCGTCCGCCTTTATCATGGCACTTGTTTCTGCTACCCTTTTCACAGATCATTATTATTAGAGAGAACGATTGCTCGGACGCCACAATTTAACAGAGCAATAAGTCAGCTGTTCTTTGTTATTGTCGCTTTCTGAGTACAGTCAAGACAATGTCCGTCTCGCTCTAACCACCGTGTTTTCCTATATGTGTTATAAGACCTTAGCAACATTTCGAACTCGCGGGCAACATTTCAAAAGTATCTACATGCGTAATATCTCTTTACAGCGCCTTAAATTGAGAGGCGTCTAAATCTTTCTCTCTAAAACTCTTGCTCTGTGCCCTTTTCAAGGTACAAAAATAGTTCATCGTGTTGGAATACAGTCTTTAGCTAAAATTAAAACTATTGTAAAGGCACATATATTAAATTCATCGCAGGATTTGTTGAAAAAGAATTAAATAACGATTTCGTTTTACATACAGTCCACTTATTTCACATGACAACGAATAACCACCTATGAATTAAGACAGTATTTAAGAAATACATTTTTTTTTTTTCAATTTCTAAAAAGTATGAAATATGTGATATTTGCACTCATATTAAAATTTGTGTACAAGTTAATTGATTTGTAAGATGTCAGAATAATTTGGATGTAGAAGGTAGCTCAAAAATAAATCATCCTATCTGATAATAAATGTTAAAGAATACATTTACGAATCTCTTTTTACACCCTTTCCCCTGATAGACTAGATTACAGAATTTTATTACCACAGACTTCATTTTGTCAACAAGCACCAGACTTTTGAAGCCCTCTAAGGGAATATCCATCCAGAACTCGAGATGCTTTCTAATACACTTTAGAATACAAAGCAATAATCAAAACAATTGCCTTAAGATGTCTACCTATGGTTGGTGCGTCTGCCCAAGACGCGTATGAGTTAGTAGTTAAAAATTACGGACGCCGGCAGAGTTATTTTTGGGTATATAGCCCATATCATTCGATTATCGTTTTCAACTATCAAGCAACAGTGGAAAGTTTTCCGGAATAATAAAAAAGTTTCTAATGGAAAATTTTTAATAAAAAGAAATAAACGTGTTTCTTATCCGCGGAGATTTAGACAGCCCTTTTTGGGGGGAACATTGGTTGTGATAGAAAAACTAAGTTCTCAATGCAAATCATAAAATCATAGCATAATTCTCCAGGAATTAGTAAAAAAACATGCGGATCCGGAAGCACTCTGAGCAAACATCTCTATTCGTCTATGATTTTTTGAAAAGAACTCCGTCAATCATTCTATGATAATTCATGTTTTTGCTTCCGGCTCTCAGGATTGCTCGTAATTAGATAGTAATGAAAATGCTGGAGACTTAGAGAGAAAATATATAACAGAAGAAAAGAAGCGCAAGTGAGAACAACCGACTAAAATAAAATAGTAATGAAAAAATATATGAGATATAGCTATGTATAGTAGAAATGCAAACAATGCAAGGAGCCGGGAGTCATAGAATCTCTGCAACACCACATCAGAAGTTGGTCGTCTTCATCATGAATGCATGAAATTTGTAACCGACTTCCTGAAGCCTAGGGTTTGAACCGCGAACCGAAATTCTCTGGAAATTGCAGGGGATCTGCTTAAAACAGCTTCTGCTACATTATCTAGATGCTCGAGGAATAATAAGTTCATTTTGACTAAAATGACTTCGCTAGAGTGCAGCAAAGCCGCAGTATAGATATTGGATGGTCTTAATATCCTTTTAAAAAACATAATAAGCCGATGGCATATAGTTCCCTAAGGTATTCCATCAGCTCGCGAATTTTATCTAGGCAGACTTCTATTCTTTGGCCAGCTTCTCTTGCTCACTTGCTCACTTGGAATCTTTACAGATAATGAACTCTGTATGGCAAGCGAGTGACGTTAGTTTTAGCTTCAGCTGTAAACAAATAAATATCCTACAAATCTTTAGAGTTTAGCACTTCAGCTTTTTTCTTACAAAATGTTAATAATTATTAATTATAATTAAAATAATTAAAAAAAAAAAATTACAGAGCTTAAAACTGTCTAAACCGTTACAAATTGATGGCTTGTTAAATTTAAAATTAAAATCACGCTAGTTGTGGGTAACAGTCACTGTTATACTCGTGACAGTGATATGGTTTAGTGTGACCGTATACCTTCAACATTTGAAATTAACTTTGCAACAAAGTGGCAACACTTCTTAGACCCGCCAAACAAACAGTTTTTCAAAACTTTATCAATTTCAGTTACAAGAATAATTATTTATTTTCAACAGGGAATAACATATACATATATATATATACTGGTCTCTCTGTGTGTGTGTAAATACATTTTAAATGCTTAGGATATTTAATTTGATTGAAATTTCAGGTGGTTTTAGTTTAGTTTTGAATTAACGGGTTTTACTCTACGAGATAGAAGACACTTGCAACATTTGAATACACTTATTATCATCTCAGCTTGCATGGCACAAAATTTGAGTGCGAAAATGCAAAAAATGTATGTTGAAAATAGAATAAATCATTCTACGAGTTACTTAATAAATCTTAAATTAAATGTAGTTTATGGTTATTACAAATACAAAATTGGTATCATAAATACATTTAGAAATTTCTGGTCATTTTTTGTTTTCATTTTTTTTTTTCGGAATGTCCAAGAGAACCAAAGAGTAAAGAAAAAAGGCATTTGGTTTTGGCTTGAATGCGGAATGCTTTTGTATGGGGTGTGGAGGGTGTGAGAATATATGGTTTGGAAGATTGGTAGGGTGTCTACATATGTCTGGTGTTGCCAAAGTTAATGCCTGACTGGGTGGCACCCTTGTTGGAACCATACTGCAGGGAGATGACATTCTGGCCAGCACGCATCTGCTCCTCACTGAAATTGCGCACATTCTTGTCCGCCTCCTTGGGTCCAATCGAGGGCTTATTGAAGTTGGAGGCCTGGGAAAATGCAACGATAAGCATTATCTTTTTTTATTACAATTTCAGTCAGTAGCTCTCACCTTACGACCCAACGACTGCAAGCAGATAACCACAGAGTTCAGATTCTGACGTTCCCACAGATCAACGCTCTGGAATGTCTCCTGTGTGGGCACACCAAAGTTCTTGGCGCACTCCAAAAAGGCGGAAATATTCTCCATGCACTTGAAGGCCATTTTACTTTCGTTAATCTTCTTAATGGCGCCCGGCTGCAGGGCATTGGCCAATTTGCAGAGGATAACACCATCCTTGAGTACCTCAAAGAAATTGTCCGTATCACCGGATGTGTTAATTGGCTCAGCAGTGACAGACTTAATCCATTCCAGCGATTCCTGGGCCAGCTCTTCGCTGTACTTGGAGTTGATCTAGAAGAGAAAAAATTTGAGGTATTAGAAAATATCGATTTTCTGCCCGATTTCTGTATATGGGGTGCCCAAACAAAGTATATTGAAGAGCAAGCACCAATACATAAAAAGAATCTAATTTTTTCAATCGGTCGGCAACAACAACAAAATCTAACTTGGCTCTCGATCGCCAACAAACTGGGAACTGGACTGATACCATTTTAAGCATGAACGCGGTTGTAAGTTTCAAAAAAACCATGTCCTAATTTTCGAGCGGGCTTATTAAATAATATAATATTAAACCAATAAATGTATAGCTTTTTGTTAAAAAAAACTTCATCCAAAACTTTTCATCCCGAATTTCCCAATTTTTTTTTTTGTTGGTTTTACTGGTTGTACAAGGAACCAAGGTGTATCTAGTACGGTGAGGCAAAGAATAAAATTTTTCAGCTCAAAGCTTTCTGATAAATGCACAAGAATGAGACCGACGATGAAATAAAAGCTTTTGAATGACCGCCGCACCAGTAAAAGGCTCTTCTGGTTTTAAAAAAAGGCCTTACATCTACTTTTGTGGGCTATCAGACGCTTTCGATACCAATATGCTAATAGATAAGGGTATTTATCACGGCTGCAATCCTAAATAATTTATGAGAAGTACCGGTTCGCGGGTTCGAAACCAAATTTGACAAGGGTTAAGGTTTAGAATTTTGAGGTTAAAGGTTTTTGTGGTAAGGTTTTAGTTCGTCCCAAGTTTTATCAATATTTTATAGAAAAGCAATTAAAAAAAAGAAATTATCCGAATTTCTACGATTTCCTTTTTTTTGAAGTTTCATATAAAATTTGTGGAAGAAGAAGCAGATGTAATGATTCTTTCACCCTTTACATTGTGCCCATACGGAACTGAGTGGTACTGTTGCGCTTAACAGCACATAAATGGAACCTAAGTTAAGCCTGTGGATTTGATTTTACTTTTAAAAAGCTGAAGAAACAATGTTACTTCACCCTTCTTCTGTTTTGACCCCATCAGCAAACAGCTGAACATAAATTTAAGACGAGAAGATAAATCTAACTTAGTTTGTGTGGAAGTTTTGCTCGTTTTAACAAGGGTTTGAATTACTTAATACAAATAGCAAAAATCTACAAATTTTACTATCTCATACATGCTCAAAGAATTTAAAATAGTCGTAGCAAAGTTTGATTATGCAAAATGAATAGTCGAATATGTTATATAAATGAATATTGTTAAACAAAAAAATTGCCTAAATAACTATTACCTTAGACTCTTTGCAAGACTTAAAACTAAAGCTATGGATCCACCAGCAAATTTGCCTGTTTAATCCCAGAACTAATGGTCGATACCTGCATATCCGAGCATATTAAGAACATTTATATTAAGATTTTGACGCTTTTTGAATTATTTTATAAAAATTTTTTTTTTTATATAAAATTAAATTTTTTTTTTTCCAAAAAAAATATTATTCTGTAAATTTGTAGCCAGAATGCCTGATAATAAAAGCGGTTCGATTAGCTCTAAAACCATGTAGTGGACCGAACCGGTGGTTCAAAACATCTGTGAACCACTGAATTGAACCAGCTCTAATTTATGGAAAAATTTGGTTTTTGTAAAACAAAATCACAATATTTTTTGGGATATATTTTAAGTGTTTTAACATCCCAAAATTCGAATTATTAGCTTAGTTACTACAATTAAGAGACCATCAGAGAAGACACAACTAAAATTTTTTTACCGATAAACACAATATCATATATATATAATTTTATAATGAAATGCAAGATCTCAAACGTAAAACACTTTTTCTTTATAATCATAAATTAGTTATATCTGCGGCTTATGGGAAAACGAATTATCTAGATAATTATTTAAAAAAACGTTATTCATAAATTATTTGTAAATAATTTTATATAATAACGATCAAATATCCAAAAAATTATTTTTATCAGAAATATACAATATGTTCGAATAAATATGTACAAAGAAATTTTCGATAAAAAGTTTTTATTCCGTTTGTTGGGAAAACGGTATTATTGTGGGAGTAACAAAGAGAAGTCTTGAGTAGATTTAGAAGAGTGTAAGAGCTGAACAACAAACTGTTAAGGAGGATAAGCTAAACAAAAAAATGTTTTATAATAAAAGATGACTTATTGAGTTTTTCCACAAATGCAAAGCAAATAAAAGAAAGACAGTTGTTTCAACATGAAATAAAGACTAAGGAGTAGTAAATTTTTAGACAGCCTAACTACGAATAAGTGATAATGTTTATTCGGAAAATTTATGATAAATATTCGAGAAATTAGTGATTTGAACAAATAAATTCATTTAGTTTTATTCGAATAAAATTCCTTTCACAGTTGAGAGTTGGTGTTACATAAACACACACTTTTTTTCCTATCAAAAAATATCCTTTTCCCTAAAAATATTTCACCTTGGATTGATACATGGTTTTGTACGTTAATCTCGCTCGATCAGCAGGAGTTTCTAGACTAAAGTCACAATGTCAATGAAATCAAACCCCAGCCCCATCATATAGAAAATATCTTATCGCTAATGTGGCTTATAAACATATTCTTCTTTACCCCACCCACTCGTGACATTTTGAAGTATTGATAAGGATAAGATTGTCAATTTCTTTTTTATAATTTTTCATTGCATCAGACGACGCCAGCCACTCCCCGTTTGTTTGTTGATCCCAAATACACAAAAAATCTCGTGCAATCCATAACCATATTTGTCAATGCCATAAAGCTGAAGCTGACTCTTGACCATAAATGTCAGTTTTGTAAGTTTGTAGCACCGATTTTGGCCACTTGTTGATCCACATAGCGTGCTGTATTTCCATTTCGTTTAACAAACTTTGGACTGAGGTCATAACGCTACGTTTAGCACCTATTTTTATTAGTTATATTTAATTGAATTGTTGTCGCTAACAGATTTCAGATTAGCAGCAGGGAAGGGTATGTGAAACGGTCTATTAAAATGAATGATCTCAGAAAAAAAAAAACAAAACAAACAAATGGAACGATTGTGTCGCCAATTGAAAATTTCTGTATTGTTCCTTATCGTTGGCTGGGGGCAAATGCAAACTCATAAATTGGCAAACCAACAAAAGGTGAATGCACTGCCCTCAACATTAAAGTTAACGTTCTCATCCAAAAATATTAGTTTTTAGTAGTTTAAGTTTTTGTATCTTTATCCATCAAGTTTATGGTTTCTCTTGTTCTATTTTTGGGACTTTCATTTGGGGTGCAATTATTGATAATTATTATCGCACTGTGTTCCATTTGGCAAATTGCCCTAACGGGCCAGAGACTCTTCTAGTAACTGTTTCCAACCATTTATCAACAAAAAAAAACAAAATAAATGTCCAAAATCGTGAGACACAATTAATAAAGAAAAAAAATCATAATGATTTTGATTGACATTCTGGCAGCTTGAGCACAACCGCAAAATGATGATCATAAATTGACACCCTCAGGGGCAGATGAATAAATTTTAATTAAACATAAAACCTACTTTATACATATATTCATGAGCATAAATAAAAGCCGTTAAGAAATTAATAAATTCTGGCAATTTTTTACACATTCTCCACACATAGTCAAACACCTAAAAACTAGTTGGTGGTCTAGGGAATCTGTTAACTTCTTACTTAAGACTAAAGTGACGAAAGCAACACCAAAGTTGGCATCATAAATTATACATACAATACAGATCTATGCGAAATTTTATTTAGACCGGATTTACACGATGAAGCAAACTTCATGAAGTTTCTCAAAAAGCTGGTGTAGAGGGGCAAGCTACCCCACCACTCCTCTTTCCATCAAGCAAGAGCTTTTTAGAAAACTTCATGAAGTTGGCTTCATAGTGTAAATCTCGACTTACTAAGACCGCATTTACACGATGAAGTTTCCTTCATGAAGTTCTTCATGAAGTTTTTGTTTGTGGGGAAGAGGTGAAGAGGGGCAGCCAAAGCAGGCAAAGCTTCATGACCTACCGTGGAGTGAAGCTTTTCGATAATTCTCCTTTGCTTTGTTCCGATTGAACTGACGCAGGGTTGATTTGTGGGTTATTTGCTTATCGATAACTTGTGTTCGAACATCATGAAGCCAACTTCTTCATGTAAATGCGCTTGAAGATTTGAAGATGCTTCAAAACGAAATCGAGGAGAGCTTTATAAAGCAAACTTCATCGTGTAAACACGGACTTAGTCCGGATTTATACGATGAAGCAAACTTCATGAAGTTTCTCAAAAAGCTTTTGTTTGTGGGAAAGAGGTGTAGAGGGGCAAGCTACCCCACCACTCCGCTTTCCATCAAGCAAAAGCTTTTTAGAAAACTTCACGAAGTTGGCTTCATCTTCTTGACCGCCAGAGTGCGCTGCTATTGCAAAAAAAAAGATAATGTTGCCTTAAAGTCCATTCATATTTGGGCAAACATGTCAAATTTCAGCGCGATGCAGCACTTAGTTATGTTTTGACAGCTGATTGTTGTTGACGTTGATGGAAAAAATCGATTTTCTTTCTTTTGTTATTTTTTGAGAGGTAAAACGGGTAAGACATCAAAAGAAAAGTTGGATAAATAGTATGAGGCTAATGCTCCTTCAGATTACATCGTGAAATATTGGTTTCAAGAGTATTATGGCGAGCGCCCTTCGAATGCGGAATCGGGCGGACTTTTGGCGTCGATTGGTAACTTTCGATGAAACCTGAACCCACTTTTACACACCAGAGAACAGAATGAGTGCCCAGACAATGAACTGAAGCCGGCACGAGTGCTCCAAAGCGGTCGAGGGAGGCTCAATGGGTCGGAAAGATCATGGCGTCGGTTTTCTGGAATTGTCATGACATATACTTATTGTGAACTACCTCGAAAAGGGAAAAATGGGATGTCTTTTTACCAGTGCGAAAAAAAACATGCGCAGCGATCAGCTAGGAATTTTAGTTGACATTGTAAAACAAGGAACGGGAACTACTTATAATGGAAACATATCAAGAAAGTTCTTTTATCACGTTTCAATTACTTCAAGTATCAGTGGAGTAAATGGAAAATTAAGTAAACGAATTAGTATTATTTGGGTAGCAATAATAAGCAATACAATAACAAGCAATCGACTATAATAAATTTAATAAATTTACACTAAAGAAACGGCCAAATTATATGTCTTACTTTATTCTCTTCATTAAGAGTTGTATTTTTCCATTAGGAACATTATCTCAAGAATCTAAGAAAAAACATTATAATTATAATCGCTTTATGCTAGAAAGAATAGTCGTATCGCCACAAATGACGATTTCTTATAATAGAATGTGCCTAACCTCTGATCCATGAATTTCAAATAATGAAATAATTTCCCATGTGGCCTCATTTTCGTAAAATTATTTATTTAGTTGTTATGCAATATTTATTTAAATAATTATTTTTGTATAATTAATTGTCGAATTTAAATATTATTTTATCTGAAATATTATATTTTATAACTTTTATTTTTGTCTTTTATACAGGGAATCAAACCGAATCGAATTTCGGTTCAGGTTCTGGTTCTGGTACGTACCAAAACTAATGTTTCGGTAAAAGGTTCTGTTAAGGTTCTTGTTTATTTTGGTATTCGGTTCCGTATCGGTACCTTGGTTTTTATTTCGGTATACCGGTACGTACCGGTATGTACCGGTATAATTTAAAAAGCCTTTTATCCGAAGATATTATAGAACGGATAGCAACCTGCACAGCAGAATGTCGTTATAAAAAAGGAAAATTAAATACAATTAACCTTACCCGGAAAAAACCAAAACTAATAAAATCTGCTTTGATTAAATTAACAACTGGAGGGAGAGCAATATGTATATCAAAATTTTTCACTCTGATGGAGTGTCAAATTCAGAAGTTTAAAACAAACACAGAATACAAGAAATCATTTTTACCGTTCACGGTGTGTGTTTTAAAAGTAAGAATCTGCAAAACAGACATTTTGCACAATTTATCTCTGCTTTTAGGTTAATCTCATTTGGTCCAATTATTTCGGTTCCAAAAATAAAGGTTCCGAGATACCGGTTCCCAAAAAATAATTAATAACGGTTCCGGTTACGGTTCTGGTTCTGAGATTCAATCGGTTCTTTTCGGTATACGCTTCCGGTTCGGGTTCCGGTTTGACACCCTGCTTTTATACGCAATTTAGATCTTAGTGTAAAACGTTTTTACCTAATATTTTTGCGGTTTAGTTAGGCATTCATCACCAGTCTGGTTTGCTTTATCAAGAGGTTTTTTTTTTTGTTGGTTGGCTTGGTTTTATCTAAACAATATTGAAAGCTAATGAAAAATGGCCACGAATAACAACACATTTTTTTCTCAGCAAATATTTTTAGCGCTGTTTTAATGAGTCAGCAGAGCAGCAGCAGCAGAGCAGTTGAGCTTCGCTATGAGGTCGACTTGAAATTCGACGACAACGAATGTTGTACGAACATGTAAAATGAATGCCAAATGTACAGTTAATAATAATTAAGTACGAGTAGTATATATAAACATATGTATGGACAGCTGGTCAGAGAATGTTTCCCTTATCGGTGGCAGAGCAAACACATGTACTGCTATCAAGCAGCTTTTTTGGAAGGTTGCTGAGGGAAAAACAAACTCCCCCAAAATGGTCAACGGTGACCCGTTAGAAATGTCGTCAGCGGATTTGAAATTTTGGTTTAATTAGAACTTGGCAGAAGGTTTGTGTTTTGTGGGTCTGTGGGTCACTTGATGAATTAGGCACGATAACCATGAGCAATTATAATAAGCATGACAATGAAAATATGCTGCTCAAACGAGCTAATTAATTTTGCTGCTCGGCTGTACTTAGACACATCATTCTCACCACACGCAAGGTGGGCCCCACCTGAAAGTTGGCTTTTAGTTAAATTAAAACGGGACCCGCATTTCATTTCCTTTCTAAAAAATGTCAAAAAAAATCCAACCGGTCTTATGACACCCACACACTTGTGTGGAAAAGTGAAAATTTGTCAAGTACGAGGGCAATTTGATAAGTCAGTGAATTTTTGCTAGGTACAACAGACATGGTCAAGAAATATCAATATCGTATTGAAAAGTCAATATCAAAGGTAAACTCGGAAGCTTGAGTCCCTACGGAACTCGAAATGAAATGTCAGTAAATATTGTAAAATCCTCGGGATATTGTTTCCAAATTAAAGAATTTTCATGTAATTTTATAACTCGAGAATTCTTTCATCTTCGATGTATTTGATTGACAATATTCCATATAACAATATGATATTTATTATTATTATTATTATTGAATTGTTTATTTAATTTGTATACCAGGAAAAAGCTCAAAAGATACTTTGGTATAAATAAAACAGCCCGACATACCTGGTTACTCATTTATCGTTTGGTTTAAATCTCAAAAATTAATACTTTAAATTTTCAAAGTATGTTGAATAACCACAAAGTAATTGTGGAAGTGTCGTGACTTGTAATGTTAAAAAAAAACATTCTATAGGATAGTTTAATTGGGTTTTGCCCGATTTTGCCCGAATTCGTAAAATCACGATTAAAATTATGAAAGATTATTTTCAAGGTATATTTAATAACCTCAAAGTAATTCTGTTTCTTGGAGTAAAAGTTTGGTGGATTGTCGTAACTGTTAATGCAATATTGTTCATTAAATTATCTTCTAGATTATAGTTAAATTGGGTTTTGCCCGATTTTGCCCAAATATTTGATAGCTATCGACAAAAGTCAGCAAGCTTAAAAGTTTAATGTGTTAACTTCACAATTATTATTCTGAGTTAAAATATAGATCAATTGAAAAGATCGATTAGAACGGGCATTATCAATGCTTAATTTAAGCTTTGGTAGAATGAAGAGGTCATCACTGAACGCCTATTTGGCAGAATCTTGAGAAAAGCCCATTGTAAACAAGGGAATCTTTTAACTAAAATTATTTGTGATACACGATCCCATCTCTTATAAAACTATTTTGCAAAATAAGCAATTTTTTCTAAGCACTTGAAATGTTGATTTCTGTTAGATTTAGGGCCCCAAATACATAAAAAATCAAATTAAAAAATTCCAAAAAAATAATTATTTTTACAAAAATTTTGAAAGGTTTTTGGAAACCGCGATATTTCAGCTATTATAACTTGGGTAAACAACCACTAACACCTTAAAAAGTGTAACTGTTCCTTAAAGAAAATAAATAAAGCTCGATCACATACACTTTTTGGAAGTATAAAAAATGGACCCATTCAGCAGATAACTTCGATTTTGCGATTGTTGAAAAGTCTGTGCTGATTCTTTAGCTGAAGCGCTTGTTATCCAAAAATATACTCACACTAATCAAATTCAATATTTCAATTTATAAATGCTAGCAGCTGCTCTATCAATCGGTAATCGCTCCCACCAATCAGCAATCGTTTTTGTCATATTTAGGTAAAATAGGCAAAAGAACACAAATCGAAATTATCTCCAGAATAATCCCAAAGGATTAAGAAATATTCAGTGTAAAGGTCTGAACTTTGATGAAATAAAAATGTAGTTCGGTACAATACTTCATATAAGAAAGATATTTAAAAGCATTCAGCTTTGAAAGCTGTTCGAAAGTGTTTCTATTCATATGAAGCAGGGCTGCAAATCGGTTTTGAACCAAACCGGAATTCCTACTTTTCTTTTACTGTGAACCGAACCTCGAACCGAACTTCTTTTAAAAAAATAGCTCAACCTGAACCTTTTCCGAACCAAAACTTTCGATTCGGTTCAAAAAAGTTACAAGTTTTAGTTAAGCGGGTATTTTATTGATAAAAGAAGTGGTATAGATGAAAAATTTCTCAAAGAAATAATACTAATAAAAAATTTAATTTAAATTAATTGAACTCGTATGTTCAAGTAAACAAAAATTCAGAAAATCTGTAATTTTTTGTATATTTTGAACAATTTAATTACTCTTCTTTACAAATTTGGAAAAACTTCGGACGAACCAAAGTTCGAACCAAAACCTTATTCCAAAAACCTTGAACCTTTAATTTCGGAACCTTAACCATAGGTAAATTTTGGGTTGAATCCACGAACTTGACTTCCCAAAAAATGATTTGGGTTTGCAGCCCTGATATGAAGTATCTACTCATCCGAGTACAGACCTTATAAGAAAAAAAAAGAAACATTTTTTGTTTGGTTTTTCGGGAACTCGGGAAAACTCGGGAAAATTCAATAATAAATATATTGTACTCCCAATTTTGTCATAATTATATAATGGCATTAAGAAGCTCACGTTTAAGACTTTAACCCATTAAAAACCTGTGGTAATTAGACCAGGAGTGCCCACTGGAAGCATATGAAAGAGCAGACAAAAATACGTATGCAGCTCGTGCTTTTTGCAGATCAACAACAAACTCTATATTGCTTCTGCCAAGGTGTGAAACAAGTATTGTATTCCAAAAAAAACAAAATATTAAGTTGTTTTGCTTCTCGCGTTCCCGGAGCTCTGACTGTGAAAGTAAAACCTCAAAAACTTGTTCTTTTCTATTGCTTATATTCCATACAATGTTGATCTGCCAAATTTGTTTAAATAAATTGAGGAATCATAAAAAACTAAGGTCAAATTTGCTATTTCAGTTTTTATTAAAAGAATAGAATGCTTTTTGAGTTTGGTTTTTGGGCATGTACAAGTTCCAATTGAGGCAAATACATTAAGAGCAAGGTAAAAACGAAGAAGTATAAAATATTTTTTTAAAATAACTCTGATTTGATTGTTAAGAACGTTACTTTGTTGATCAATTGCTCACAGCTCCTTTTATACCATAGATATTCTTCACTACCAATTCCTTCGAAATATGACAAAAAAACATTTAGTTTTTATGTTGATTTTTTCAAGTCACTGCTTATTCTTGTTAACTATAAACCGATTGAAATGATCTTCAACTAGATTATTGAAACTGGACTTTAGATTTACTTTGCTCTTACATGTTGAGGCGTCCTTCATGTCTTGAAAAAAACTCTGGGGACTCAAAACGTTATTTTACCGGTCTCAAATAATAGTCTTTATTCAAAAAGTCACTGACTTATTCCACAGCCCTCGTACATTCCATTCATTCCTCCCATTCAACTCATAAAGCTTAGCACATTTGAAGGCAGTTTCCGTTAAAATTTTAATTTCTGTTCTCCCTCTCAAAAAAAAAAAACAAAAAAATGCTGTTTAAATGTTGATGATCATTGCATAATAATCCAGGGTAGAATATTTATTTAATGTATAATGGAAGAGGGACAGCAGCAAAAGCAGCAGCACGTAATGCTTGGCTGATGTGAAAGACAAGCCGAAGCCAGCGTGCGATCAGCAAGCGTAGGATGATGTCATTTCTTTTTGGCCCATCAGTTTGAACTATAGCCATATTTCAGATGATTAGTTAAATGTGCCTAAAGTTGTTGACGCATCAGTGAGTGGGTAAATATATATATGTATGTACACAGTGCGTTACGTAAGCTACGCTTCACAATCAGGCGATTATTCACTTCGATTTCGCTTTCTTTTGCAATGTGTCATGATCCATGACAATCGCACTGACCCGATACCCAAAAAAAAATAACCAACATAAGCAAAATGTAACGAGGTCAGTTTATATGATTTTGATTGTTGCCTTGAGTCAAGCCCATAAAAGAGTACTGAGTACTCTTAGGGGGGGGTTTATGGGAAATTTTCACCGGAAATTCAAACAACATTTGATTTATGATTAAATTGTTGTTGTTGTTGTTTTTGGCTGCCACCTTCCCCTGTTTATGGCTTATCTAAAAATGACGAGTGCCCAACAAGTTTCATTTACGGTTACCTACAAACTACATACACATACACATACATTTATATCTATGTCTCTGGATTCCATTCTTGTGTGCCCAAATGCGGCAAGGTGATTAGTACGTGGCTAATGTTCCAATTGGCTGGAAATACATTAACAGACACACCAAAAAAAAAAAAAAAGGTAACCGGAGAACACCCAGCAACTAATTAACGTTTCTTGGCCAAAGTGGAAAATGAAGAAGAGGCAGAAGGGTTGCAACCCTTGAGAACTAACTTATATACTTATATATGTATATATATACAATACTTGTACATAGAATCTTAAAAAGACAAACAACAATTTTTTTGTGACTAGGTTTTTGTTTGCTTATGCCACACACACACACAACACACACACAGAACACACTTAAGTGCTTTGCGCATGGAAAAAGGTGCTATCTGTTGCTGCTCTTTCCCTCTGCTCTCCTCCTCTCTAAGATAGCTTCTTTTTTTTTTTTTTTTGAAGCCCAACCATCAACCAAACGCAGCTGAGGAGTTGAGCACAAGATGACATCATCGCCATTGACGACTATGACTCCTGTGGAGCCATTCGATCGTGGTACTTTGAAGTTGAGGCCAGCTGCTGCCTCGGCTTGGGACTGCAAATCATGCAGAAAATGTAACATTTTGGTATTAGAATAGCAAATACCCTAAATCGTTTTATTTAGTTCATTTAAAGCAGCAAATTTTCCACTTTCGGTTTAAAGTTTCAAGTTCGAAAAACTTGGAACAATCCTAGTATACTTGTATTAATCCGAAATTCCGAATTCGAAATGTTCCGATCCTACACATAGAAAAAAAAGATCAAGATCAATTTAATCTTTGCTGGTTAAAATGATCTTTTAAAAATATCAATTTTTTTCATACTTAAATCTTCATAAATGTGTGCCTTGGCTGACTGTGTTGAGACGTGTCGCAAGGTCTCGAGTTCGATCCCCGAGACAAGTTAATTTTTTTTTTTTTTTATAGAAAAGATCGTATGGATATTTTTTATCATATCAAGTTAATCTTTGTCATATCGGAGTGAAAATGATATGAAAATATGTGGAAATGACTGCCATTTCATATAAATTTTTTTCTCTGTGTACTTGATAATTAAAATCAATATATTTGGGATTGGTAAAACTCGTACTCAAATCAATTCTTTCGTATTTAATTTGAGAAAATTAGGAATTGACCTACTTCTGACATCGGTAAGGATTGATTTTCATCTGAATATCTAGAATTTGTTTCTACTTTTCTTGAGTTTGTTGTTGTTTGACAAATGTTTTTTATGCTATTTGTATTAGCTATTTGTATAGCTGCCATAAGCATTTTGTGGGAGTGTCGGAAATCGCTTGATTTTTCCTTTAATGGGTTGTGTTCCACATAACGACGACAATTTCGGTATAAACGTGTCGATTTCATATAAAAATTGTTTAAGTTTACATGAAAAGTGACAATTATATCAGCCGAAACTAGATTAGGTCGAAAGATATTTGTAATTATTTGAGGATTTGAAAACACTTGGCGTTGAGCAGTCGATTTAAAATCGACCAACATTCTTTACCAAATCTAGTGACAGAAGAAATATTGGTCACATCATTTATAAAGTTGTACGGCTTAAAATGCGAACGTTTAGACGGAAATCGCCGTCGAAATGTGGAACACATCCCTCTTTTCCTATTTTTTGGGTTCTAATACCGTTAACAGAATTTTGTATGGTTAATATATGTCCAATGGATGACCAATGGTAATTTCAGTTGAATTATAAAATTTATTGTGTTATTTAAAATTTAATTCAGCATTAATTTTGAATAACACAATGTTTACATTTAATCTAAATCGTACAGAAACATTTAAAGAAATATAATATTTAGGCCTGTTCCCGTTTTCGGATGCGGAATCGGAATTAGAATTGGTAGTTTCCCAAAAACGATCATGTTATTCAACTTCAAAAGTTTTGCCTTCGAGTCAGTGGAATGAAAAGTAAATGGCTATTTTCTAGATTTCATCTTTAAAGTTATTCTTTTTATTCGAAATCCGATAACTTCTCCCTTTTTAGCAACTGTGAAATCAGCTCTTTTTATCGATAATTAACTGTCATCAAATCAGATCGATAACGATTCGAACATTCTTTCGAAAAGGAAAAATGATTTGTATTTCACAAGGAAACGGAAACACATAAATGAAAACAATTCGGAATTGCAATCGTTTTACTTTTTAAATCCATTCCATTTCGACGAAAAATCGAGAGACGAACATAGATTTTGTTTTCATTTAAGGGGTCTTTTACCTATAAAACATTTTTTTTTCGTTTTTTTTTTGTTTTGCATTATAATAATAGCTTGAACATTTGCCTTTCATCACCTTCAAAACATTTTCAAAAATTCGAAATAGTTTAGCTGATATCGCCATTTTAGTGGAGCAATGTTCTTGCTAAAGTGAGTATTTTTTACGATGATCCAAACTTTAATCGCTTTTTTCTCGATACCACGTTGTTTGACCTGTTAGCCATGATTGCGCCAGTTCCACTAAACCGATTTTAATCAGCCATGTTGGAATCGACGCATAATTAATGTTATTCTTGCCCGTACCTCAATCAAGAAAAAAATTTTTTTTACTATTTTTTCACACTAAACTTAAAAAAAATTTTATAAATTTAAACTTTTTTTTAAATAGCCCCTAATTAATCAAAAAATTTTTGAAAAATATGATTGAAGTACGGGCCAGAATTACATCAATTCAGATCATAACCTCATTCACCGTTTTCATTTCCGATAACCTGAAGTCCCGGAATCATGGCCACCACCTCTAGACCTTTTTTTTTTGAAGACCTTAATTGATAGGCCGATAACTTGTTGAACAGCCCTAGAATTCCAACATTTTTTAAACAAAATTTTATTTAATTAATAAAAAACACAAAACATAAAACCAAATTGAAAAAGATCCTATGGTGTTCTCTCCAGAATTATTTGCCTTAATACCGACTTTAAAATAAAAAAAGATACAAAAAATATCTTTAGAAACCATATTTCAACAAATCTTTTTTTACAAAATATATGATTAAGTTTTGAAAGATCTATTATTTAATAGATTAGGTTCAGGGTCCTGTTCATGGGTGCCGAAAGACCATAACAAAACCGGTATTCAGGGGTGTGGTTTCGTACCGGTTTGTGGTCTAATCCGATGCTATTTTATTTCTCCCACAAGTAAATCGTCTTTTTAAAAAACAATTTTAGAGAATTTTCAAAAATCGGATTAACCTAAGATTTTTGTATCTTTAACTTTTGATATTATACTTTTGGGATATCATGAAACATCTTTGAGGGTATGGTATATCCACTTCGCAAGAAATGTGAAATTTGTCTCAGTTTCTGTTGTTGTTGTTGTATATTGTTTGAACAATATTTTTTTTAAATGAATTGTTGTCAGTGTGCACTTAATCCCCCTTTGCCGGCGACATATACAATTTCACTTGGGCTTGCATTGCGTAACCCGGACTTGACGAGGGCTAAACTGTCGAAGGGAACTGACATATGTATGAATGCATGTACATATACATATGTAAAATAAAATGCAGTAAATAAGCGGCACTAATGTTGTTAAATTAGCTACAAGCTGAATAGTCATGCAAATGGTAGACTATGAGGGATTGCAGCCACGTTTCCGATTTAAAAGGGAGACTACGGCTAATTTGTGGCTATTTTTTTTGTTGTTGTATACCACCTCATCATCAATTTCAATGATGATTGAGGAGCCAACTAAAATCATTACGCATGCAACACACACACACATCACATTAAGATTCACATTCACCCGTGCTTATGCATATATATATACTTGTCGCTGACTTATCAAACGGAATGAGGTCATTCCTTGTTAGCTAAACGCAATTTCAAGTCCATTTTTAGCGAAATTTGTGCTTTTGGCGCGAGCAGAGATAAAAAACTCTATGACCAAATAAAGTCAATGCAGCTTCCAAACACTACACACACACACACACACGCAAGGCTGTGTTTTTTTTTTTGGCAATTTGTTTATTCTGTGTTGTACTTACTTTACGCTGGGCTTCGGCCGCAAAACCAGACTTGGGTGCACGATTGGACGACATGGTGTTCTTGTTGTTGTTGTTGTTTTGTTGCTGGGCTGGAGAAACGGGTTTGCAGGGAACTTGGTTAAAATGTAGGTTGGTCTTGGGCTTAAGTTATATATATATTCGTATGCACAACAACGCTGTTCGATGCACTGTCCAAAACGCCAAATGCTAAATGGAATGTTTATCACGGAATACGGGAGGAACCACGACCAGGTAAGATCAAGCAGAAAACACACACAAGACACGTCCGTTGACAACGAGAGTTTACAGCGTTATAAAAAGCGGACATCAAGCTGGCAACTGAGGAAACCTCTTGGCACAAACAAAAGCTTAAACAGAGAGAGAGAGAGAGAGAGAGAGAGGGAGCTAAAGCTTAAAGCTTTTCTCTCAAGTGCTTATCAGCTTGTTGATTAGGCCCGCAGCCAGCTAGAATGGGGGGCCCAAAAATAGAGTTTACCAACATTAAATGCAAAAATTAACAAAAATAAAATTGATTCATTTTCAAAAAATTTGTATTCGAATTTTTATGTGGTCTCCAGCAAAGCTTTCTGACGCAAATGTTGCCTGCTGGGCTGAGCCCAATACAACAAATGGAACAGCGACTGATTGGCATTTGCTAATTTGTTTTCTCTACTTGGCGAAAGGTGAGGGAGCTGCTTTCGAGCTGTGTGAGTGAATTGGCTGGAATGTGTTCCTCCATCAGGCGCTTTGGATGACAAACTGTGCTGAATATGAATGTCCTATTATCCTTCAGTCGTGGTAAATTCGGCCTATAGCAGATCCATAAAAATCTAATCAGCACACACCGAATTTTCGTAGATATATTGTTTATTCACAAAGTCGTTATTCGTGAAATCGTTGAGAAGCAACTAAAAGTGCGTAAAAGTAGGAAAGAACCTCTCGAAACGACTTGATAACAGAGCGAATCTATATAAATATATAAAAGAGTTTGACCTGACTTACTGGTCTTTTATAAAAATGTAAATCAAAGTAAATATCGGTATATAATTTGTAAAAAAAAAACCTAAACAAGTCTCCTGTAATTTTCTTAAATGAATTAATAAACACAATAATCCAAAGAGAGATCAGCTTGGTATAAAGTTTAGTTTTTTTTGTGTAGTATAAATATGCAGTCAAAATGCTGATGGTTTTCTGATGGATAAGGGGGCTCCCAAATTACGGATAAAAAATTATATAAAATGTTCCGGTGTTGAAATTTTATTTGTCCATAACTTTCTAAAAGCATAACCAATTTTTAAAAGCAATAAATATAAAGAAAGGTAATAAAGAGGACTACAAAAAATCAAAAAATTTTAAACATATCCGACCGGTAGTTTTTTTTATAACTAATTTATGAATTTGTATTTTTATGACAATAAAACAAAACAACATTTTTGAATGTTCAAATACGTGAAAATAAATCATTAATATCTTTAAGGAGGTCTTCTACCTTTGCATATGATTTTTTGAGTGTTTAAAATTAAAAAAAAAAGCATAAGAGCTTTTTCAATTTGGTTTTTTGTTTTATTAATTATATACAAAAAAAATAAAAATGTTAAAATTCTATGGACTGCCATTAAGGTTTCCCAAAAAAGGCCATGATTCCGGGACTCCAGGTTATCGGAAATCAAAACGGTAAATGAGGTTATGATCAGAATTGATGTAATTCATATTTTTCAATATATTTGTTTTTTTAAATTGGGGCAATTATATCTGCTAACGAATTTTTGAAAATGGTTTGAAGGGGATGAAATGGGAATGTCGAAGCTATAATAATAATGCAAAACAAAAAAATCGAAAAAAAAATTTTCAAATTTAAAAGACCCCTTAAGTCGATGTTTTTCTGATCTTTGTTAATCTACACTCACACACATAGGCTTAACGAAAAGCGTATGTCGTATCTTAAATATTATAGCAGGACTCAATATTGTGTAAGATAGTCCCACGTTACTGCAATTTTAAGGAAAACAAGTCTGAATATTCTTTATACCGCCCAAAGTTTGAATATCACTGATAACTCTAGGCAACAAGGTCCAGTTTATAGAAGGAGTGTTGGTGATTCTATATAATTTTCGAGTGCTTAACTCGAATCTATTTACCAAAATGATCAGGACATTTGGCAATTTGAGCCTATAGTTGTATTTTTTTAGCATTTTGAGGCATGTTTTGTAAGCAACCTAGACGTTTGTTTTTACCCCCGGAAAAAGATATATTCTTAAGCTTTAAGTCTAATACATGCATTCAAAATGGTATATCTTCGTTTAAAAAAATCACAAAATTATCTGGAATAATTTATTTTAAAGCTAAGAAATAGAAATATACATCGGTATCGTTTGTACGAAAATCATTAGTAGATTTTCAGGAACGTTTTAATAATGATATGAGAAGAAAGAAATGCGATTTTATTTAAAATTCTTAGAGGTAGTAAATCTACATACGGAGAGAGTCAAGCGAGATTTAAAAAAGGTTAGGGGGAAAAATTGTTAAGAATGCATCCGATCTGTGGGGGCCTTCGACAAATCGCTCTTGGTAAAGAGCGGCAAGGAAACAGTAAGAGTGTATGGTGTGGAGTGTCTGGACAAAAAAGGCCTAGAGAACATTTGTGGAAGAAGGAGGCTTGGTAAGCACGGGCTTATCTTGTCAAGGTTTCAGAGGGTCGCGCTCGTGTTAGTGCAGAAGTGGAATCGTTGGGTGTCGACACGAAGTTTCGAAGAGGTTTGCGTCGTGTATCGGCCCTCTAAAAACTCGAGGTAAAAATTTGTATTTTATATATTTAAAATTTAAAAAGTAAAATATGGAAAAAATCTTTAAAATTGCATCCGATCTCCTACTTCTAAATTACTCACACTTTAAAATTGTGCTAATTTTTTTTTTGTATCTTTTCTTCCTTAATTTTTTCTCAAAATTCGTCTTGATTTTACCGTTAAAAATCTGGAATTGGGCAACTCTATAGTTTCGGAGCTATAAATCTTTAACTGATTTATTTTAATTATTTTGGAACTGTGATTCATATACGTCAAGCTAATTGTAGATTTGTTCCAAAAAGTGATGGTTTCTTACCTTTTCGATCTGTGGAATTACTGAAAAAAAGAGTGTCGAATTTTTCGACACGTAAACATACTGGATCTTCTCTTACAAGCACGACAATTCATTTTTTAATCACGACCAGGGTTCGTAAAATGCACAAAAATTATTTTCACGCCATGATAAATAATATCAATGTAAAAAATAACTATTTTCAGAAATGAAAATAAAAAATTTTACATATGAAAAAAAATATTTTTCTTCATGTAACTAACACGAGCATTTTTGGACACGATTGATTTGGAGCTGCCTTCTTGACGCCAGTAAAAAAACAGTCGTGTCAAAAATGCTTGTGTTAGTTACATGAAAATAAAAAATTTTACATATGGAAACAATTTTTTTTTTTGCTGTAAAAAATAATTATTTTCAGACATGAAAATAAAAAAGTTCACATATGGAAAAAATGATTTTTTTCAGACATGAAAATAAAAAAATTTTACATATGGAAAAAAATGATTTTTTCAGACATGAAAATAAAAAATTTTACATATGGAAAAATTTAAAATAAAAATTTTACATATGGAAAAAATGATTTTTATTGAAAATAAAAATTTTTACATTGGAAAAAAATAATTTTTTCATTTTTCCATATGTAAAAATTTTTATTTTTCATGTCTGAAAAAATCATTTTTTCCATATGTAAAATTTTTTTTTCATGTCTGAAAAAAACATTTTTTCCATAAAAATTTTTATTTTCATGTCTGAAAATAATTATTTTTTACAGCTTGTATATTTTACTTTGAGTTAATATCTTCCGTGTAAAGAAAAATGTGTGTTATTTTACGAACCCTGATCACTACAACGATTTAGCACCGATTTTTTGTTGCATTCGCAAACACGTGCTTACAATTAAAGGCAAAGTACACAGAGTCCATTAAAGTGTTGTCACAATTGATTTAATAGAAAAAATCCAACCCTCCCACAATGCATTTTTTTTTGCTTATCTATTGTGATTCAACTAGAATTTATCAGCTTAATGATTTATAGCTTCAACTTGCCCATTGTGTCAAGCTAATGTGAGACTTTGGGGAAAACTAAATAAGTTGTATTTTCTTACCTAAGCCGATAACGTGTTCCGCCTAGAATCACTGAAACTAAATTGAAGTTAACTTTTGCTTGGGGAAACATTCAAAATGGGTTATTGAAACTACGTTAAAATTTAGTAACATTTTCTTGTCCACCCAATGATTTGACAAAACGTGCAATTTGTTTGATAAAAGCGCGAGACATGCCTTATCACACAGCAACAGCATTCCAATTCAATGACCAAGTAATTTGAGGGACATAGCTAGAAATAAACAATGAACAAGAGTCTAGACTCGAGAGCGTTAAGTTTTGCCTTGAGAATTAGTTACATTTTATTCACATAAATATATATTTAGTGTTTTTTTGTTTTGTTTATTATGTTTGTTTGTTGATTTGATTTTTCCAAGATACGTAAAGAATTTGTGTTGTGTTCTAAATAAATAGAGGGAATTGCTTGTATATTTTCGTGTGTATGTGTGTTTGTGTAATAATAATATTAATAAATATACATAGTTCAGCTTGATCTTTTAAGGTTTCTTTGCAATGCAGCAGCAAGACAATAATAAAACATTTGCAATTTGTCTTTTTGATTATATCGCCTTTAGGTTTTAACATAGGAAAGCATTATTATTATATTTAACTACAAGTTAGAGTTTATTAGTTTGCATTACATATATTGCCATTATCGTATATATATATATATATATATATCAACTATTTTAGAAGGGGTTTCTCATGCGAAACACTCGACAATGTGGGGGGGATATCATGCATATATTGTTAAGGCCCTGGCTCTCAGATACAAGTGGATGTGGTGTGTGTTATAGACTATGGGGGATGATATTCATTTTTTTTACAATCTTTATAGTTGCATTTAAAGTGCAAGGGGTAAGGGGGAGGGACTCAATTTAAATTTTTAAAAATAATCATCAATATAATTTATTTTATTTTTTTTTGCACAAATTACAAATAGAAATGTGTATATATAAAAAAAAAAGGTTTTTACCAAAAAATATATAATTTACAAGTGTGTGTGTGTGTGTGTGAACTTTGACTACAATTAAAAAAAATGACATAAGCATAATCAGATTTTCGACTCCTATTACAAAATAGTACAACATAATTACTCTCCCTTTTTATTATTAGACCTAGGCGTACATACATACATACATACATATCAAGCACTGATATCTTATATCTGTGATTACAGAGTGTGTATGTGTGTTTGTTTATAGGCTACCTACATATTTGTATATCTGCAAATAATTTCAATTGAATTTGTTTTTTTTTTTGTTTTTGTAATAAATAATACCGCACGATTCGTTGGCTCAACGTAGTAAACTTAACTTACAAAACAACTGTGCAAAGTTGGGCAAAATAAACGTGAGGAGCCTAGTGGTTGGGCCCCTCCTAGCAGTGAGGCGCTGTGGTAGGGGGGGGGGGTATGGTAGTTTTATACCGCGTCTTCTTTTTGTTTTTTTTTTTTCCTAATAATTCTATATAATTTTTTAAGTTATACTCAATGTCTAAGCATGCACTTTCAACTTTTAAAGCGATTTCGTTAAATTAAATTAGATCGAATCGAAAATTGCATCAACTTGATATTCTTTCAATTGCTTCGCAAGATGAGGGGAGGATTAGGAGCTCTACCTCTGTGGTTTAGTTTTTCGTCTTCGTCTTAGTTCTTAACTAATTACTCTTGCAGATCTCGTTTACATATACATATATACATACATATATGTATATATGGATTTTTATAAGCTTTTTGTATGTATTCCTGTTTTTCTTTTTCTTTCTTTTTTTTGTAGTAACCATAATTTGTCTCCGCATCCTATAAATAAATATATATATATATATATATATATACTCCACACACATTTAGCTATATCAAGATTTTAGATTTAGAAAACAATCAGGTTTGATTTCCTCTTCCTTTTTTAATTCACAGCAACGATATATCTAAAAAGAAAGAAGAGAAAAGATTAAGATATTAGTTTGGTTAAAATCTATTTTAGCTCCAAAAAGGGAAGGACGCAACAAGGGTTTGGTTGTCCATCATGATAACGCTCGACCGCATACATCTTTAGTCACTCATCAAAAAAATTATCAAGCTGAATTGGTTGGCCCATAGACAATGCCCCTGCTTGGTGCAACTCCACTTCAAATAAACAAAATTCAGATGCAGTGACCCTAAATTTTCAAAAATTATTGTAAAGTACAATGTTTTCAACAGTGGAAAAACCTGGCACGAAGCTAACTCTAGGAAAACGTAGCTTGTCAAAATTTTAGAGAGCACAATGCGGCACTTGTCAAAAGATGAAGCAAGGCAAGACAGAGCGGCTGTAGAAACTCATACTCAGAAAATAATTACTTTCATTAATTATATCAAATATTTTCAAGTCGAGAGTCGAAATGCTAAGCCTTAACTACAAACCGCACCATCGGAATATTGACATAATGTGCAACTTGGATGTAGAATATTTTTATACACTTAATATTTCCCACAAATTTTAACACAACCGACCACATAAACTATTATATCTTGATCAGGAAGACGAGCCGAGTTCAATCCTGGTGTCCGTCTGTCCGTCGCGTCTGTCCGTCTGTCTGTCCGTCTGTCCGTCTGTCTGTCTGTCTGTCTGTTTCTTACGCGAACTAGTCCCTCAGTTTTAAAGCTATCGAGATGAAATTTTGCACAGAGCCTTCTTTTTACTCGCACGCAACTATTATGTCGGAACCGGCCGGATCGGGATGACTATAGCATATAGCTGCCATAGGAACGATCGGTCGGAAAATATGTTTTAGTGAGAAAACTTTTTGTTTTCCATCGTAGCGTCACTAATCTTGATATATGTTAGTTTTATATGTATCCACATAATTCTGGAAAAAATTTATCAAAAATCGGATCACTTATATCATATAGCTGCCATAGGAACGATCGGTCTAAGAACTTAGTTCTAGTTAGAAAACTTTTTGTTTTTCATCGTAGCGACACTAATCTTGGTATATGTTAGTTTTATATGCTTCCAATAATCTGGAAAAAATTTATCAAAATCGGATGACTATATCATTATAGCTGTCATATAAAGGGTCGGTCGAAAAACTAGTTCTTAGTGAGAAAAACTTTTTAGTTTTCCATCGTAGCTTCACCAATCATGGTTTGTATTTAGTTTTATATGCTTCCGCGTAATCCTGGAAAAATTTATCAAAATCGGAAGACTATAGCATATAGCTGCCATATAAACGGTCGGTCTAAAAACTAGTTCTAGTGAGGAAAACTTTTTTGTTTTCTATCGTAACGTCCCTAATCTTGGTATATATTAGTTTTATATGCTTTTACACAATCTGGAAAAATTTATCAAAATCGGATGACTATAGCATATAGCTGCCATAGGACCGATCGGTCGGAAAATGTGGTTTACTAAGAAAAGTTTTTTTATGGTATCAAATCTTTCTTATCAATGATTTCAAAATTTTTAAATATTTGATATCTATATCCTATACATATTTTACCGGTTAAATCAGTTGGAGTAAACGTTTTCAAGTGTATTAAAACTTCGTCACAGTCGAAGTTAGCTTTGCCTTCTCGTTTGGTTACATGCTATATTTTTAAGGAAATCAGGGAATACATGACTCATTGAAGAGGAATGTCGTGCCCTACTGAACGGAAGCAACTGGGTTGGTCTCGCATCTTTTATAAGCAGAGCCCCTAAATATAGACACAATATCATTTTTGAAAACTTTTAATGTAAATCCATTGTATAATTTCTTATGTAGCCTTTATTGTGTTAATTCTTAAATGTTAAACTCAAATGTATAGATGTAAAGTTGAACAAAACAAACAAAAATATGTAATTATATTACCGCAAGAAACGGCTGATGGCATATTGCCAAACCTACAATAAGCCATAATAATATTACTACTACTACTAAACTAAGAGAACATGCGCTTTTAAAAATTTTTTCGGGACCCGCGGGAATCAGGTCCCTAAACTGGGCACAAGGACTTTTTTTCAATATAGGTTACACATTTGTTGAAACCACCTGAATCCAACCGCTAGATCAATGATCTAGATGGAAAAACTTTTAAACCACTGGACAGTTCGAACTAAACTTTTTACTGTTGATAAGGAAGACCAGACTTCGTATACATTATTAAGAATCATAAAAAAAAATCGTGTGTCTGAACCGAATCAAACCGTACCGAACCGCTTATTTGAGCTCGTAAACCGAACCAAGAACCGTACCGGTGTTCTTTCGAAAATGCCGAAACAAAAACCGCCTACAAAGACGGTTCGGTTCGTTTCGGTTTAGTTTATCCATGAGTTTAATGATGTTAACAGTGTAGTGTTAGCTTGTTAATCTAAATTTAGCCTTTTTAGTACCTTTATGATCTATATTTTTAGTTTATAGAGCAATTATTATGCGTTCTTCTAGTTAAGACAATAGAACGACGCTTCCTTTTGCTAGGCTTTAACTGGTAATCCAATTAACAAGCTTTCGAAATGCTATGGTATTTTTTTCTTGAACTTATGAACGCCGCCTTTAAATTTGTCTTTTCATACTTAATAATTTATAATAAGATCAGCTCACCCAGGCAATAATGTATTATATGCACGGTTACCGATTTTTATCTGAATGATTAATATATTTAGATTAAGAATCGAAATTACTTAAGTGCATTTTAAGAAATAGATTTCAAAAATAAATAGAAACATCATAAGTTTCGTTTTAGAAAGTTCGAAAATTTGGAATTCGGATCACGCCTGATACTATGATTAACCTTGTACCCTGAACTAACCGAACCAAAAAACCGCGGTTCGGATTGCTACAAAAACCCATAATATGGTTAAAAACCGGTGGTTTCAAAACTTAGAAAACCACAGAACCGAACCACTCCTTATATTCGAACGGTTTGCGTCCCTGATTAAAAAGTCTGTATACGTTTTCTTTGATAATTTGAAATGGTATTTGCGAAAAGAATCTGATTAATATGGGTTGCTTTTCGTTAGTGCAGTCCACTTGTGCCTGTGCGGCCTTCATTGTTTTAGCAATCTTACATAAAGCAGAAAATCCACATGCTTGTTATTGACTTCCACAATTAGGAAGTTATTCCAAAGTTAATATCACAGTCTGTGTTCATTTGTGTGTAAGTGTGACCATTCAATTAGTTCGATAAAGAACTTTTTAACGAGAGATGAAGTCGGCCCTGCTCGACTTCGATATACCCGTTCTCAGGGTAGCTTTTTTTTTAAGAATATTATATTAGATCACAAATTGTGGAAGATATGAGTTTTTTTTTTCAAATTGCGGGGGCGTGAACTTTTCTATCGTTCATCTGATCACGAAATGATGTATGGCCGATCGATAGGTAATGATGATTAAAGTATATGTCTAGAAGGTTCGACAATCTATTTCCAAAATTGTGGGAGATATGAGGTTTTTTTCAAATTGTGGGGCGGAACTTTTCGTCCATCTGAAGTAGGGCCGATCGATAGGTAATGATGATTAAAGCATATGTCTAGAAGGTTCGAACAATCTATTTCCAAAATTGTGGGAGATATGAGGTATTTTTCAAATTGCGGGGGCGTGGAACTTTTCTATCGTCATCTGATCAAGAAATGATGTATGGCGGATCGATAGGCACATGATGATTAAAATATATGTCTAGAAAGTTTGAACAATCTTTTTTAAAATTGTGCGGAGATATGAGCATTTTTTTAAAATTGCGGGGGCGGGAACTTTTCTACGTTCATCTGATCACGAAATGATGTATGGCTGATCGATAGGTAATGATGATTAAAGTATAGTCAGAAGGTTCGAACTATCTATTTTCAAAATTGTGGGGAGATATGAGGTTTTTTTCAAATTGCGGGGGCGGGAGGGGGCGTGGCAAAATTTGAAACAAACTTGATCTGGGTGCAGACCATACAAGTCTACACAAAAAAAGGAGCTCTAGCTCTTATAGTCTCTGAGATCTAGGTGTTCATACAGACGGACGGACAGACGGACGGACGGACAGACGGACAGACGGACAGACGGACATGTCTATATCGACTCGGCTATTGATGCTGATCAAGAATATATATACTTTATGGGGTCGGAGATGCTTCCTTCTGCCTGTTACATACATTTGCACGCACTTAGTTTGATACTCTACGAGTAACGGGTATAAAAACGGAGTCCAAAACCGTCCCGTATCGATCCCGAATATTTTTTCACGACCCGCGGGAGTTCGAAAATTTTCTGTGCCTCAAATTTAAAGTCAATCGGAAGAAAACGATATATTTTTCGCCTAAATAAGCTGCGAAGAATATTTTTTTCCAAAAACCAGGAACCGTTTGGAGTTGATGGTTTGTTTTTATACATTTTTCCTAGAAACTGGAGATTTTTTTTTGGGTTTTTATGTTGCCACGATAACCGTAAGTATTGACGGATATTTTTAAGAAAGTGGAAATCTCCTCAGCAAATTGTATATAAATTTCTTCATGGGCTTTTTAAGGAACCAAACACAAGGTTTTTTAGTTTGAAACTCGGTTCGTTAACAACTTTTTGTCGTTATTTTCGACTAATTTCATGTGTCCAAAAATCCAAACTTTTAATTACGGCTGCAAACCGAACCGACATTTTTTACACATTTAACTTAATTTCACAAATTGATATTTTTATTAAAATGATTTGTCATGTTTTGTTGGTGGGATTCAATCGACGAAAGGACATTATCCAGGTGCTTTTTTGTTCATGAAGCCATTATTATACTAGAGATTTTGGATCAGGTTTACCCTTGAGAAACACAATTGAATTACTCGCCTACTAAGCAATCTTCATAAAAAGTTGATCCTAAAGTTTCTCATAAAATGTTTTTTTTTTTAGACCAAACTGTGAAACCATTTTTTAACTTTAGAATAAACTTGGATCCATCAGAGACAGAGGAACAGTCAAAGCAGTAAATTGTCTCTACCGGATTAACTTCAAAATGAGGAAAAACAAATTATTTATGGTCGATTTCTCATCTTCTGTATATGTAGGTGCTATTACAACAATTTAATCCATTCTGGGTAATGTTATATCCCTTTTGGAATAATGATTAATTATTTAGCACCCAGGCTTGGTTATTATTCAACAGAAGGTTGATGTCTTAGTTAATTATTTTTGCAAATTTTTGGCTTGGAAAAAAATGCATAAAAATTTGGAATGAAAGTATTTAAGTAAAAGATTCCCTAAAGTTGTCAAAACACTGACCTTTATTCTCGTGACTATCAGCAGTGACTAGGGTGGTGGTAGCCGCTGTGCTTGTCAGCAAGCTGTTGTTATTGTTCAGGTGTAGATCTTGTTGTGACTCAATGCTAAGATCGATCAGCTGGGTGGCAGCCGGAGTCACGGCATCCTGCAGTAGATTGATGTCACTGTGGAAGGAGAAAGGGATTATTACAAAGTATTTTTGGAGTTATATCTTTTACACTCACTTTTTGTTATTCACATTCTCGATATGGCCATTACCATTGGCCACCGCTGGAGTTGTGCTGTTGGTGGTATCAAAATCCGCCAGCAGCTTGCCATTGCTCACCTGATGCAAATTCTTGGCATTCTCATCAATGATCATTGTGGAGAAACTATTGATAAGCGAGTTCTCCTTATCCAGCACCGATTGCTCATACATGGCCTGGCTATTGGGTGGCTCGGAGGATGAGACATCTGCTGCAGCAGAGCTAGGTGAACCGCCGGCTGAATTATTGCTGCTGCCGGTGGTGCTGTCGCCGCTGCTGCTGCTGCCGCCGCTGCTGGGGGGATTTGCCTCTTTGGGAGTTTCCTCTGAAGCGGGCTTGGCGCTGTCGTTGGATTCCTAAAGCAAGAATTTATTAGTTGTTGTAATTGAGGAAAAATTGAATTAACTCTTACCTTGGCAGGTGTGGCCGCAGCTCCTGCTTTGCGTGTGCGAGACATTATGGCCTCCACTCGCTTACGTCGCTCTTCACGTTCCTTCTCCTCACGCTTGAGTCGTTCGGCCACCTCAATACGCTGCTTTTCAGCCTCTTCCTTAGCCTTCTTTTCGGCTTCCTCACGTTCCAAGCGCTGTCGTTCATCATCCTCGCGTTTTCGATGCTCCTCCTCTTCCCGCTGTTGGGCTTCCTGTAGAAATTTTATATGAATAAATAAAGTGGTTGATTTCCTTTTTTTCCTTACCTCAATGGCCTTACGTAGACGCTCCTCCTCGCCGCGTCTTTGTTCCTCGGCCATACGTGTGGATTCCTCTTCAAACAGTCGCTGACGTTCAGCCTCTTCTTCCTGTGCTTTTATTTCAGCCAGGCGTTCGGCCTCAATTCGTTGGCGTTCCAATTCTGCCTGTCGTTCGGCCTCCTCGCGGGCCAGACGTCGTCTTTCGGCCAAAGCGGCCTTTGCCTCCTCCTCAGTCGTGATTTTCTTGGCCATCATTGAAGCTGTCATCAAATCAGCCTCATTGGCTGCCGGCGGTGTCAGCTCACGCACCTCAGAGTTCTCCTTGCTGCGCGATGGCTTCTTAGGAATAGTTGGCTCTTGAATTTGCTGCTTCTCTGTGCCCTCGTCTGCCTTTTCTTCTACATTAAATGTAGCAGCAGCTGATGGCAGCTCAGGCTCAGGCTCTACAGCTATCAACACTTGCTCTTTATGCTCAGCAGCTACTTCCGTCTCTGTTTTGACTGAGTTAAGAGCCTCCTTTTCGGCTTTGCTTACTGAAGTGACAGCAGGAGTTACCTCAGGCACCTCTGCAGGAATTTGTTCTATTTCCTTAGCTACACCATTTTGCTCTACAGCAGTAGCTGGAGCTGGATTCACTAAGTGTGTAGTATTAGCTGTGACGTTGGTGGTGTTGGTGGTGTTATTACTGGTGACAATCATGGATCGGGTCATTGCCGAGGTATCCTTGGTTTTTAACTCCTTGGTGTTAAGCCTGCTAATACGCTCCGAGCTGGCGGTACGACTTGGCAGAGCCTTGGAAGCGGATGCCGCCTTTGGCACCAACGGTTCCTGTGAAAATATAAAGTGAAAAAAAGAGAATTAAAAATTTTCCACCATTTTTAAAGGTCAATTATGATGCAACACTTATTCGGACACAACCAAAATTTCACTGACCAACTCAAAATTCTCTTAATTTAACCGCATCCTTTAGGCACAATAAACTAAACTTTGCAAATTAGAATTTAAGGCTATTTAACTAGGAATTTTACCTATTAAGCAAAACCTCGTTGCCTCGCAATAGAAACTTGTGTATTGTATTCACGAAAAGGAGTCACACTTATGCAAAAACAGTTATGGCAAATGTTGGCAAAAGTGCGCATGTGTCAACAAAGCCGAGGCAATGTATCCGATAATTCTATTCGATGCATATACAGAATGACAAACTTAATTCAAATTTCAGAACAAAAACAGAGCAGTTAAAGAATAATTCATTTATATTTTTAAATTAACTTATTCTTATTCTGAATAAGACAAAGTTGTTATGAAAAAAATAAAATTTTGTTTACACTTTGTAAAATATTTTGTGTAAAATTTTTTTACAATTTAAATATTCAACGAAAAAAACAAGCGTCTATTAATCGTGTTAGTTACAGAAAAATTAATTTTCAAAAATCATTTTCATTAGGAAATTTTTATTTAAATAAATAATAAATAATAATTTAGATAAATGAGTGATTAAAAAAAGACAGACAATTACTGAGAAATATGAAAAAGGAGAAGGCAAAGCTAACTTCGACTGTGCCGAAGTTTTAATACACTTGAAAAACTTTACTCCAACTGATTTAACCGGTAAAATATATATAGGATATAGATATCAGATATTTAAAATTTTTAAATCATTGATAATAAAAATTTGATACCATAAAAAAATCTTTTCTTAGTAAAACACATTTTTCGACCGATCGGTCCTATGGCAGCTATATGCTATAGTCATCCGATTTTGATAAATTTTTTCAAAATTATGTGAAAGCATATAAAACTAATATATACCAAGATTGGGGACGCTACGATAGAAAACAAAAAAGTTTTTCTCACTAGAACTAGTTTTTTGACCGACCGTTTCTATGGGAGCTATATAATATAGTCATCCGATTTTGATGAATTTTTTCTTTATGATGTAAAAGCATATAAAACTAACATATACCAAGATTGGGGACGTTACGATGGAAAACCAAAAAGTTTTTCTCACTAGAACTAGTTTTTTGACCGACCGTTCCTATGGCAGCTATATGCTATAGTGATCCGATTTCGATACATTTTTCCAGAACTATGTGGAAGCATATTAAACTATCATATACCAAGATTAGTGACGTTACGATGGAAAACCAAAAAGTTTTTCTCACTAGAACTAGTTTCAGGACCGATCGATCCTATGGCAGCTATATGATATAGTCATCCGATCCGGCCGATTCCAACAAATGTGCAGCCTATGTGTATTTAAAGACTTTTTGCAAAGTTTGGTCAAGACAGCTTAAAAACTGAGGGAGGAAATAGCATGGAAACAGACGGACGGACAGACGGACAAGAATATATATAGCTTATGGGGTCGACGATGCTTCCTTCTATGCGTTACAAACATAGTGACAAAATCTCATAGACGGAATCTACTCGAAAGCGTGGCTTGCGCGATACCAATCTTACACGTACAAGAAGCAATCGCAGCGCACTAACTTGTACGTTCAGAACAGTGTGGAATAATGCAACATTGGTGGTGGCAGGACTAATCCAGTTTGACCTGAAGGCACAAGAGGCGACAAATCGTTTCACAACTTTATCACAACTCCTGACTGCACAATGGGTGTATAAAATCATACCTTTGTAGGTTTTAGTTCGCCGACGACCCTTACAGCAAGAGTGTCGGTTCTAAATTTTTAATAGTATATATTATCTTCTGCTTGTAATGGGGTACAATAGTACCCCATTAAAATATAGCGATAATTTTCTCTAATTTTTTCGTAAACGTAAGTCGTGTTACATATTTAAAGCATTGACAATGCAGAAAAATGCTAGGTCTAAATAAATTTTCTTGAATCTTGCTTTAAATGTTTTTGGGGTAGGGACGAATTAATTTTTTATATAGATTTTAGCTTCCAACTGACAAAAAATATATTTGTAAAATTTTTTGTGAAAATTATATAAAACAAATTAAACTTTAATAAACTCTATACCAGTCAAAGTTTGTATACTTATAACAGACAACTTTTATATATGCTGAATCTTGCTTTTAAAGTTTATGGGGTACAAATGTACCCCAAGACTATTTAAGGGGGTATTCTACCTTTGAAAATATTTTTTCAATTTTTTGATTTGCCTTATTATTATTGCTTGGACATCCCCCTTTCATCCCCTTTAAATTTTCAAATATTTGAAATAATTTAGCAGATATATCCATTTTCGTGGAGCAATGTTCTTGCTAACGTACGTATTTTCAGCGTTGCTCAATACTTTAACCGCGTTTTTCTCGAAACCACGTTTTTGACCTGGTAGCCATGATTGGGCCAGTTCTACTACACCGATTTTGATCAGCCATGTTGCAATCGACGCAGAATTGATGTAATTCTGGCCCGTACCTCAATTATGAAGATAAAAAATTTTTTTACTATTTTTTTACACTAAACAACAAAAAAAAACGTCGAAAATCAAAATTTTTTTTTAAAAGTTTGTAAATTTTTCAAACAAAATTTTTTTTTATGATTGAGGTACGGGCCAGAATTACATCAATTCTGATCATAACCTCATTTACCGTTTTCAATTCCGATAACCTGGAGTCCCGGAATCATGGCCACCACCTCTTCACCTTTTTTTTGAGGCCTTAATTGGCAGGCCGATAACTTTTGAACAGCCCTCGGAATCCCAACATTTTTTTTTATTTTTTCTATTTAAATAATTAATAATACAAAAACAAAAAACCAAATTGAAAAAACTCTTATGGTTTATCCTCCAGAATTTTTTAAAAAACACTCATAAAACACTCGTCAAAGGTAGAAGACCCCTTAAAGACTAAGAATGAATCAAAATCGTTAAATATTCGCAAACCGTTTCAGAAACAAGCGTTAAACAGGCGTTTACAATCCAGACGGTTCAATCCTGATGTTCTAAATCATCAACAAGTCTTAGGCTCATTTTTCGGACAGGTCCCTAAACTTGTCGAACCTAATGAATTGGTTTTGAACATTGTTTGTATAAAACCCCTTTTTTCGGGTTCTGGAGATCAGAAATTTATATGCGCAGAAGATAGTGACGCGCCGAACTCTGCTTTCGCTCAATATAATGCTTTTTTTCTTTCAATTAAACTCCCCAAAAAAAAAAACAAAAAAAAACCGCTTTGAAGGCGTCTTCTTTTCGGCACTGCTTAAACGCGCTGAGCTGGAGGTCACGATCAAGGAGGTGGACATCAGATTTGCAGTTCGTTTTGGTGTTGTTTGTGCGGATGGCGATGCGGCAGTTGTTTTTACCGGCGGCTTATGTTCCTTCTTCAATTTGTTGATCTCTGGCGGAAATAAAGGAAATTTGTGAAGAAAAAAACAAAACTAAACATTATCCTTATTTATTACCCTCTAGAGACATGCCAGTGCCAGCAATGCTGGCCGGTCTTGGTTTACGTGGCGCAGTGGCCGGTCGCCTGGGCACAAATCCAGATGTGGACATTGTTGTGGAGTTGGACATGGCGCTGCCGGGCCTAGAATTATTGAAATGTCCGCCAGGTGTGGCATTCCCAGAGCGCGAGCCTAACGAGAAGCACAAAGTGTATATTAGTTGGGAGATAATTATGGAGAAACATCATTATCAGCGTCAATGGATGAGCACCAAATTAAGCTTGTGAGTTCAAATTGTGACCGGCACCAGAGTTTTCCATAATAGAACAAAAGGAAAGGAAATGTACACACAAAAACCAAAACCTAGACAAAAAGTTAACCAACGAATACAGATCAGATACATAGCGGGGGCGGGGGGACAACATATAAGAAATCAATATACCAAAAAGACAATAATTTATACCAAGGACCAGGGTGAGAAAGGCGCCTAAGTGTTTGTAATATGTTTGTGTTGAGGGGGGAGGAGGAGGAAATGGATGATTAATTTTAAAATAATAATTTATACCCATTGCAATGATTGAAATAAAAAGTGTGCGAATAAAAACATACGAAACGAACGACAAATGAGACGACATCCAGCATACAATATGGACCATAGCTAACCCAAAGACATTGAAAATTATGATGAGAAACGCACCGTACTTCAAATTTCTGTATCCAGACTTTATTTATGTTTATTTAAGAAGAAACTGCTTTTAATATAAGCCAGAGTCGGTGTAAATGGGATTTGCATGGTGTGTATATGAAATCGGGAAACATTAAACGGGTATGGGCATGGTACAGAGTGGCTGATGAATATTGCTACCGAAAAAAAATTCGTAATAACTTTTTTTCTGTGTTTTAAATCGGTTCAATTTGTTTTTAAGACTATTTTACAATATTGTTTTCCAAAGCTGTTCTCCAACACTGGTTTTAAAATTGTTTTCAATATTGTTTTAAAAACTATTTTTCAACATTGTTATAAAAAAAAAATTTTTCAACACTGTTTACAACATTGTTTTCCAACAAAATTTTTTAACATTGTTTTGCAAGAAAATTTTTCAACATTGTTTTCCAACACTGTTATTTAACATTGTTTTCCAACACTATTTTTAACACTGTTATCCAACATTGTTTTTAACACTGTTTTCCAACACTGTTTTTAACATTGTTTTCCAACACTTTTTTAACCCTATTTTCCAACACTTTTTTAACCCTATTTTCCAACACTTTTTTAACCCTATTTTCCAACACTGTTTTAAACATTGATCTTCCAATACAATGTTTGGTCTGTTTTTACTTATCCGTAAAAAAAAGCCGCGAGATCTAAAGCGGTTGTCCACGTATTTAAACGTGTTTTACAGCAAGTCCGGCTTTGACTGGTCACGAAAGGCATATTTTATTGGAGAATCTAATTGTAAAGGACAATGCCTTCCGCGCAATTTTTGTAATTTTTTTTATTTATTATATATATACAGGACTGTTCCGGTTTTCACTAAAGTGAATTCGAATGTGGTACATGATCATTTTTCCAATAAACGATCAAACTAATCGGTATCAAAACTTCAATTTTAAATTTAAGCCGATTCAATCAATAAATTTTACACAACAACACATGTACCAAATTCGAATTCGACAAATTTTGTCGAAAGTGAAAACCGGAACTGGCCTGATAGATAAGAACCTTCTCCTGACAATAAAAAAAAATTAACGACATCGGAAGGAAAATATGGATTCATTAAACCATCGTTTTACACGCCTGTAAAATATTTTTTTTTTTTGTATCTACATGATAGATCGCTTGTGCAGCATGTGTTTGTGTATTCTAGTGTGGAGGTGGGGAAAATTGAATACGTCACGAGTCATCGCGACGCGTTGTCCCATTTTTTCCCCGATCTGTTGACTTCCAGAGTACCCGCTTTCCCATCAATATAGAATATAGAACCCGGAGGGTCTTAAAATAGCTGTATTGACGACCCGTTTTGAAATTATGTGTGCCTTGTTACTTACAGTTATGAGCAAACATAACTTATATGACCTCGAGCCAGTGGTCAAAACAGTAACATGATTTCCTTTAGACGTCCTGATTTCTCAGCAAACTTTTCGTCTGAGTTTATGTCAGCCCGTGTAAATAGGGATCTGAGTTGTTATTTGACTGCTCAGCTGAGAAATTGAATGATATTAAACCGGTTCTAATTGATCTGAGCGCTTGGATGAGCTGTCATCTGTCATTTCATAGTGTTGTATAATTTAAGTGTGCTGGCGTTGCCACTTTCTGGATTTTTCTACAAGCGATATACATTTATTATCGATTTTTGACTATCGGTTTGGTTTTTTGTCTAATTAAAATTAAGCAACCAAACTGCAGGATATTGATTCTTCAGAAAGTAAAGATTGTATAATTGAATAAAGAATAATCAATTAAGATAAATTTAAAAACCAGAAGGCAAAGCTAACTTCGACTGTGCCGAAGTTTTAATACACTTGCAAAAGTTTAACCCAACTGATTTAACCGGTAAAATATATATTGGATATAGATATCAGATATTTATAAATTCAATCGGTCCTATATCAGCTATATGATATAGTCATCCGATTTTGATAAATATTTCTGGAATTATGTGGAATATATACCAAGATTGGTGATGCCTACGATGGAAAAAAAAAGTTTTTCTCATTAGAACTAGTTTTTGGAACGACCGTTTACATGCCAGCTTTATGCTATAGTCATACGATTTTGATAAAAATTTTCCTAAATTATGTGGAAGCAAATAAAACTAATATATGCTAAGATTGGTGACGCTACGATGGAAAACAAAAGTTTTTTTAACAAAAACTATTTTTTTGACCGATCGTTCCTATGACAGCTATATGATATAGTCATCCGATCCGGCCGATTCCGACAAATGTGCAGCCTATATGTATTTAAAGACTTTTTGCAAAGTTTGGTCAAGATAGCCTTAAAACTGAGGAAGAACTAAGGGGGCGTGAACGATTTTTCCATCACGTAACGCACGATTCACGAAATAAAAATATCTTGACGCACGATTCACACACGGAATTTTTTCAGCAATTCGCGTCACGCACGATTCACTCACGATTTACGAGACGTCACGAATAATCACGCACGATAAAAATGCTTCCCTATAAAAAATTTATGTAACGCAATTATGTATATATCTGTAACACACACCGTCCGCATATTTTTGGCAATAATTGCAGCTGCTTAAGGTCAGGGCCGACCAAATAAAAAGAACAGAAAAATATGATTGGGTTGGGGAGTGCTGCAGTCGACCGCCGACTCGTAAAATCAAGTTTTCTGTGCTCACCCATTCACCCAGGCATGACTTTGGTTCGCGTCTGTGTTAAAAACACGAATTCGCTCGTCTACTGGTAGCTATAACTTGGCCGGGACTGGGCCATCACCCCCGTTTTTGCATGTCGATCTTGCAAGCAAGAAAGACCGTCATTCCATTGTGGGTTTCATGGCCACAATGCGCTCTCTGTATGTATCATCGAGCGAGCAGCGGATTCACAAAATCAAAAGCAAATAAAACAAAAAATTCGTGACTAATGCATAACTTATATTCACGAAGTAAAACTTTCACACGCACGAATCATGCACGGATCACGGATGCACAAGCACGAAAGTCTGAGTTTACTCACGATCACGTCGTGACACGGTAAAATCACGTCACGTGCGCACCTCTAATAGAAACAGAGGGACGAATTGCTATATCGACTTGGCACGTCATGCTGATCAAGAATATATATACCTTATGGGGTCGAAGAAGCTTTCTTATTTGCAATACAAAAATCTGTACAATTTTAATTTGAATTTCTTAATGTAGCAACATTCATTAGCCACCCTTTGTATAACAAATTGTTGCTCAGATGAACTAGAGATAAACTCATATCGATCGTTTTTTTTTTCGTATGTCTTCTATATGATTAGGTATGTGGATATATGTGAGTGTGTGTGTGTGTGTTTCGAGTTAGCCAATTTAGTGTGCTATGTTTGTTTTTATTCATATTTTTTTTGTTTGGTGGTTGCTTATATTGGGTTATGGGATAACCAGAGCATGGAGTTTGGGTTTAATGACTACAACTAAAGCTGCGAGTAGTAGAAGAGTACGGAGGAGGGTGGGTGTATGGTTTTTTGTTTATGGTGTTGTTTTTGTTGTTGTTTTAAATCTCACACACCTGCATTCACTAACAAACTAGAAGAGTTCATGAGCAACAATGAGTTTGGATCGAGATCGAAATAACGGTGGGGGTTAGTAGAAATCGCATATTGTTGCTGGCCACGCCTAGTCGAGGATGCGGAGGATGAGGCAAATGATGATTGAAGATATTTTTTAGTTGCGGCTGTTTGCAAGCCAAGATTGGATTGGCGTTGTTGTTGGTGGTGGTTTTGGGTTGGTGTAGTGCCATATGTAGTTGACCACGAACTAATCTGTATCATGCTCTTACTGGTGTCACGTGGCCCGCCACTGCCCAATGGCCGGAAACTGGTTGAAATGCCGCCGCCCAATGAATATTTTCCACGCTCCCGCTGGTTACCCGCTAGATGGGTCATGCTACGTGACATTATGCCCGCGGCAGTGGATGTACCACTGCCCGCACTACCCGCCCGCTTGGAGCGTGCACCGGCGGCACTACGTCGACCGCCACCTAGCGAAGCGGTTTCATCCAACATCTCCAGTTCACGTTCGCGTCGTTCCCTTTCCAGTACGGCTCGAACATGCTCGCCATTACGTCGTATGGGCTGGGCCAGTTGATCCAGACGATTCATCGAGTAGGCACGTCCTGTGATTCACGTGAAAAGTTAGAGATATCGCAGAGCAGTAGACGGCACAGAGAGAGAGAGAGAGAGATGGGGGACAGACTTTTTTTTTTGTCTACGGTATGAGTGAGTGTGTGTAATTAAGTGATATAGAAGTGGTGCTGGGGGGTTCCTTTCTCTCTGCCTAAGCTTTCAACTCAAAACAGAAGGAAACAAAAGGGGGTGGTGGTAGGAGGGGCAACTCTTTAATTCAGGAATTGGCACCTTACAAAATGGGCTAACTGGAATGAAGGCGGCAATGAATAATGTTTGGATGGCTGGACAATGATCTTAGATTTTGGGAGGAATCCTGCTGGGGACGCATTCTTACCTGGGGTTCTGGCTGGCGTGGTGCTCAGGGAGCTGCGCGAACCAAAATAATGCCCGTCTCGGGGGCTGGGTATTGTCGGCATAAGGTCCGTTTTCCTGCGGTAAACGCTTCGGAACACGATGGGTGATGTGTCAACGTTATCTTCTGCAATATGGGGTATCGGAGGAGGGATTGTTTTTTTTTTTTTTTTGGAATTACAAAAGCAATTTCAATTGGATTTGCTTGGCTTTGCAGAGAGCACCGGGCAGGGACTTACTGACTAAGCGCGCAAGAGCAAGAGAAAAACCAAAGCAAAGAAAATAACCAAATTGGGTTTTATACACAAGGATTGATGTGAAAATTATGGAAAGATTAATGACCAAACCAACTTAATTTAATTTAAAACCTTTTTTATCCTTACAGTTTCAATAAGCTCATGTACATGATCCATTAAGATCCATTTGGAAGGGATATTATAATACCCCTTTTTTTAAGAAATATTTTAATTGTTTTTTAGCTCCTTTGGAACTAAGATACATTTATGAAATGGATTAAAAACGAGAAGGCAAAGCTAACTTCGACTGAGCCGAAGTTTTAATACACTTGAAAAACTTTACTCCAACTGATTTAACCGGTAAAATATATATAGGATATAGATTTCAAATATTTATATTTTTTTTTAATAATTGATAATAAAAATTTGATACAATAAAAAAAAACACATTTTCCGACCGATCGGTCCTATGGCAGCTATATGCTATAGTCATCCGATTTTGATAAATTTTTTCCAAATTGTGTGAAAGCATATAAAACTAATATATACCAAGATTAGGGAAGCTACGATAGAAAACAAAAAAGTTTTTCTCACTAGAACTAGTTTTTGACCGACCGTTTATATGGCAGCTATATGATATAGTCATCCGATTTTGATAAATTTTTTCCGAATTATGTGGAAGCATATAAAACTAACATATACCAAGATTAGTGACGCTACGATGGAAAACAAAAAAGTTTTTCTCACTAGAACTAGTTTTTGACCGACCGTTTATATGGCAGCTATATGATATAGTCATCCGATCCGGCCGGTTCCGACATATTGCGTGCAGTAAAAAGAAGACTCTGTGCAAAATTTTCAGACTAGTTTACAGTAGGGCGTGAATTAATGATGTATGTATGCCTAACTAAAACTGAGACTAGTTCGCGTAGAAACAGACAGACGGACGGACGGACAAGCGGAAATGAACTCAGCTCGTCGTCCTGATCAAGAATATATATAGTGTATGGGGTCGGAAATGAATATTTCTATGCGTTACAAACTTCTGGGCAAAATTAATATACAATTTTCAAGTGTATAAAAAGAATATTTTATTACCCAGTTTTAACAGATATGGAAAATATTAATTTCATCATACAAAAATATCCTTTTTTTCGCATATGTGAAGAACCAGTTCGTAGTATATTATTATTGACATTATTTCTCTCAACACACAACTAAATTCATTTACCCTTACGCGTCTCAGCTCAGGAAATTAACTAAAACCATTTCAATTGATGTGACGGACAAAGTGGAAAAAAAAATTATTGTAGTAGATGTAGTTGCAGCGCCCTTGCGTTCAATTTTAGTGCCCACCGCTGATCTAGGAAATTTACATGTAGCAAAAAAGAACAAAATAGCCATTTACTGAATTTTTATGTTTCATTTACATGTAATCCATTTGAGATATCGAATTTCAGTTTACCATTTGAGCTTCTCTCCTGAGAATAAATCAGTTTTGAAATTTTGTCAAAACACTTTCTTCACATTTAAAAAAATGAATGTTTTTGGTTTTTTTTTTTTAATATTTAAACTAACTCGATTTTGTTACTGCGATTGATTCACTAGCTCAAAAAACCATAGAGAATCAGAATACACTTTAAAAAAGAAGCGGTGCCCATAATATATGTATGTTTTTATAATAATAAAGGGGGGTAAAACTCGAGGACTTATTTGATTGATCTTATATCAATATCGTTCCTTATCTAAACGGTGTATGGTGGATCGATAGTAGACGATTAAAATATACTAAGTTCAAACATCTGCAAAGATTTAAGATACGATTTTTCAAATTGTGGGGGGCAACCACAGTTCTTGAAATATAGTTTAGGTGTTTTTAGGTAATAATAAAATTGTATTTGGGTGTTTTAAATTGGGGGTGGCAACCTATTCGTCGACTTGTTATTGGTAATATTTTGAAAGGTTCGAACACCTAATCCAAAAGGTGGGTGTTTTCAATTGGGTGGCAACTCTACTATCGTTCATCTGATCGGAAAACGATGTATGGATGCTCGATAGAAAATGATGAGTAGAATATATGTCTAGAAGGTTCGAACAACCTAACTCCAAAATTGTAGAAGATATACGGTTTTTTTCGATTTGCCGGGGAGGCAGGCGCGTTTAAACCTTTTTACAATTGGCTTAGACCCAGATTTCGGTAATTATTTAATCCTCCATTTGGCGGAGGAGTCTGTCCAGACCTTTTCCATTTTAAATTGTAAATCTACACGGAAAAAAGAAGATCCATTTGGACTAGGTATGAACATATGCTTTTTGGGGAAGAAATTGAAATGCATATCCTTTTAAAAGGTACACTACCTTTTGATATTTTTCAGCCCCATTTGCACATCCTTTGGATATTTTTTTTAGCTAAATTGGATGAAAAACTAAGAGCAATTTAACATTATGAAAAAAAAACGGATATGGACATATCCAGTCCAAATGGATATAAAAAATATCCAATGGATCATCAAAAAATATCCCTTATTTTTCAGTGTAACGGATTTTTAACTGAGCTAGCTGTCCATTCTTTCATTTAAAAAAAAAAAAATCAGAAGGATCCGTACTTTAAATGGATAATTATAAGGACATTTTGGTCGAAACATCATGTTCGTACCTCAGGGTCTATACATTTTGTATGGAAATGTATAACATTTTTTTTTTGTACATATATATGTATGGAAGATCAAGTTGGACATGTTTACAATACGCGATATCGGCAGCAAACTTTAAATGCCGATTTTCATTTCCATAGTTTAAAGACGCGTAAGATGATCAAGATGTGTATTATGTGCCTGAAGACGATGCATCAGACATTAAAAATAATTTTTTCGGAGGTCCGGTACACGGTACACGAACCAAAATTTACCAAAGGTTAAGGTTCAGAAATTAAAGGTTCAAGGTTTTTGTGATAAGGTTTTGATCCGAACCTTGGTTCGTCCGTAGGTTTTTCAAATTTGTAAAGAAGAGTAATTAAATTGTTAAAAATATACAAAAAGTACAAATTTCAATTTTTTACAAAAATTTTAGTATTTATTTCTCCGAGCAATTTTTTGATCTGTTTGGCTTAGACAAAATCCAGTTAAATAATTTAAATTTTCACCTGATTTTCTTTGTTTTCCACATCAATCTTAAAGTGTAAAAACCCTCAACCATGCTGAGAGAGAGAGAGAGAGATCTACCAAAATCTGCGACTGTTGCTTTTTTTGGTTAGGTACACAGAGCAAAGATTAAGAATGGGTCATGGATTAGAAAGGAGCTAAATACAACTTGGTAGGGGGGGTAATAAATACAACATGCAACATGCCAGGGTGGGGAGTTATGCAGAGCCTTACACAAGGAGGTTAGAATAAAACAAATAAACAATTATTCAAATTATATAAAAAAAAAAAACAACAGAAACAAAGAAGTTCAGAGTAGAGTAGAGAACCCTCACCCTTACGATACAAGTAATGGTTGTTGTTGTAGTTGTGGCTTGAAGCTGTTGTTGTTGTTGTTGTAAGTTGTATTTTGTCTGTGCGCAATTGCTGTTTGTTTTGGATTGGGTGCTGGCCCATCAATATTAATCTCACTGCTGGCTATAGATAAAGAGAACCTCTTTGGTGGCTCATCATTTGAATAGCCCCAATTGAACACCTCATACATGGACGAAGATTTGCGTCGATGATCTGTGTGAGAGGGTGATGGGGTGTAGTTTGGAATTTCATACACAACACACAGAGATATAAGGAGAGAGAGAGAGAGAAAGAAAGAATTGTGAAGTGTGATTTCTGCTTGCTTTGTTGTTATGTGCGAAATCATATATTAGAAAATTAAAACGGAAAATAAACGTTTGTTTTGTGCCTGGGTGATATATATATATGTATATATACTTGTGGGATAGTTAGGGGCACACTTAACAAAAAAAAATATATAAAATAAATAACTGGGTTTACATTTATCTAAGTTAGCAATAACTGCAAAGTAAAATTTCAATATTATGTGTGTGTGTGTGTGTGTGTGGGTGTTTTTCTTCTTGGAGTGTGTGTGTGTTTGTTCGAGTTCAAGTTAAGAGCTGGTTATAGCTCGACTTAAAGATGACTCACCATCTTGTCTATCCGTGGATGAAGAGGCACGCTTCTTAGCACCACTGTCGGCAAGTTCACGCTCTGAACTTCGACGTGAAAGCGAGGCGTTCGCCACATTTGAGATTGATGTGGATCTAAAAATGAAAGACAAAAAATTAATTATATATTTTTTAAAGTAAAAAGCGTATTTTCAACTGAAATGAAATATACATTTGGCATTGAGCCAAGCGGTTTAGACTGCTTAAACAATTCCAATTTTTCTCAAACCTGATATAGTAACATTATTTTACCCACTAACATTTTATCATATACGATTTCTAACAATTTTATATATTTTTAACTTGATATATGTATCTAATGAAAGTATTTTTAACAGGTCTGCCGGATCGGAGTCCAACCGCCCCAGAATTTTCGGGAAGTCCGAATCTAAATCAGAGAAAATTTATTCTTACCGGAGGAAAAAACAACCTAAATTTATGAAATTTTTTCTTATGGAAAATCAGACAGTTGGTGGGAAAATATTAGCACTATTATGACACTTTTTCTTATTGATACCAAAATTCCCTCTATTAGAAAAAATAAGTACTGCCCTTGTAATGGTTATCGATTTAATGGAAAAATATCTAAAAATAGCTTCACTAACATATTCTTCATAGAAATCGCTATGTTTCGCAGAATTACTTTAATGAAAACCACATGATTAGGAGCTTTTACTTTGATTTTATAATTTTGATCAAGTGTAAAATAAATTAGTACAATGGATCGTGGAAAACCAGGGTTCGCAAAATAACGAACATATTTTTTACACGCTAATTATTAACTAAAAGTAAAATATCATAATAATAAACAAATATAAAAATATATTTTTTCAGACATGTAAATATAAATATAAAAAATGTTCTACAAAATATTTTACAGGTGTGTAAATAATTTTCGATTTTTTTTTATTCATTTAATTTGCATCATACCAACTCCTAAAAAAAATCTTTCAAGCATAATGAAAAAACCGAAAAACGAGAAGGCAAAGCGAACTTCGACTGTGCCGAAGTTTTAATACACTTGAAAAACTTTACTCCAACTGATTTAACCAGTAAAATATATATAGAATATAGATATCAGATATTTAAAATTTTTAAATCATTGAATATAAAAAATTTAATACCATAAAAAAAAAACTTTTCTTAGTAAAACACATTTTTCGACCGATCGGTCCTATGGCAGCTATATGCTATAGTCATCCGATTTTGATAAAATTTTTTCCAAAATTATGTGAAAGCATATAAAACTAATATATACCAAGATTGGGGACGCTACGATAGAAAACAAAAAAATTTTTCTCACTAGAAGTTGTTTTTTGACCGACCGTTTCTATGGCAGCTATATGCTATAGTCATCCGATTTTGATAAATTTTTTCAAAATTATGTGAAAGCATATAAAACTAATATATACTACGATTGGAGACGCTACGATGGAAATCAAAAAAGTTTTTCTCACAAAGACTTATTTTTCGACCGACCGTTTCTATGGCAGCTATATGCTATAGTGATCCGATTTTATAAATTTTCCAGAATTATGTGGAAGCATATAAAACTAACATATACCAAGATTGGTGACGCTACGATGGAAAACAAAAAAGTTTTTCTCACTAGAACTTGTTTTTCGACCGATCGTTCCTATGGCAGCTATATGATATAGTCATCCGATCCGGCCGGTTCCGACATATTAGTTGCGTGCAGTAAAAAGAAGACTCTGTGCAAAATTTCAGCTCGATAGCTTTAAAACTGAGAGACTAGTTCGCGTAGAAACAGACAGACGGAGACAGACGGACGGACAAGCGGAAATGAACTCAGCTCGTCGTCCTGATCAAGAATATATATAGTTTATGGGGTCGGAAATGAATATTTCTATGCGTTACAAACTTCTGGGCAAAATTAATATACACTTTTCAACTGTTTAAAAATGTTTTACAAAATATTTTACAGGTGTGTAAATAATTTACGATTTTTTTTTATTCATTTAATTTACATCATATTAACTCCAAAAAAAAAAGTTCAAGCATAATGAATAAACCGAAAAATAATCTTAGAGGAACAAACAATGAAACGAAATTTAGTATTTCAAAAAAGAGTGGGAAAAAAATAACATATTAGGGAATAGTAAAACTACGAAAATTTAAAAAAAAATCACAGTTCCAAAATTAGGAATCTCAAATGCAGAAATTGTCTGAAAACTAAAACTATAAAACTGGAAAGCTTTTGTAATTCCTGTTAACGGTGAAACTCACTCTCCAAATAATATTCATTTATAAAAATGTCTTTTCATATACCGCCCTTATTCGGTTTTTACGAAGTCTTTCGATTTGAAATCGAATCAAAATCGAGCGATTTCATTTAAGCTGTTCTGTTCATTCGGTTTCATACTCCATAATTTTGATAAAATTCGAACACCGGAGCATCTTTGGAATCCAAAATCTGGATCTTATCAGCTGAGAGTTGCGAAGGATCACGACATAAACATTGGCAGAAGTACGTTGTCGATGGTTCGAACCATAATTTACCAATGGTTAAGGTTCAGAAATTCGAAGTTCAAGGTATTTGTTTTAAGGTTTTGGTTTGAACCTAGTTTTGTCCAAAGTTTTACCAAATGTTTATTGAAAGAAATTCAATTGATTTAAATATTTTACAAAATATTCAGAATTTCTATATTTTTGTTTACTTGAACACATTCGATATCATTTACTTTCAATTTAAATTTATTATTATTATTTGATTGAGTAATTGTTGGTCTATTCTTCTTCTTTGATCAGACATAATAAAATTCAGGGTTGAAAAAACCCGCTTAAATAAGATTTCTAACTTTGCTGAACCGAACCGAAAGTTCTGGTTCGGAACAGGTTCAGGTTTTTGGTTCAGAAAAAAAAAGTCGAAATCGGGTTCGGGAACCGGTTCGGTTCAAAACCGGTTTGCAGCCCTGAATAAAAATATTTAATAAAAAGTCGGGCGATTTTCTAATATTTATTTTCCTTATTCTTGAATTTCAGATCTATTATTTTTCTCAATTTTTGGTACTCCCATATATTTTCCCCAAATATTTTTTTGGCTAATCTCGAATCTCCCAGTTTTTGATAACCGATTTTTATTTTCCTTTCTTTTGGCTTTCTAAATAATAAAACGTCTGTTTAAGCCGACTCAAGGTACTTGACCTTGACCAAATTCCTCTACGATTTGGATTGTTAAGTCAAAAACGATTTGTAGAACACCCGGAATAGGTAATTTCAAACTCTTTTATTTTTTCATTCATTTCAGTTGGAAATACTTTTTAAAATTTGCAATTTTTCTTACCTTCGCTGACCCCAATAGGCACTGGGTGATACCAGACCATAATCCGCAGGCACATCCAATAAACGTGGTGTCGATGAGCCAAAAGCAAAACCAATAGAGTTTCTGTCCCGTTTCTTAATCTCTAATCGCGAATCTCGTTCCTGAAGAGGGGAATGCAAGGAATAATTAACATTTTAATTTAAAGTTTCTATTGCCCGACTCACCTGATTCTTTTTCAGTATATACTCGCGTCGCTCTTTCTCGGCCTCAATGATGGCCCTTTTACGCTCCTCCACCAGATGACGTTTCTCTGTGTCACGTTCACGTATCTCATCAATGCGTCGTCGTCGTTCCTCTTCCTTTTGTTCGCGATACCTTTGAGCTGCCTCAGCCTGAGCACGCAATTCCTCAATTTTTTTCTGTCTCTCCTCATTTTGTCGATCGCGTGCATATTTCAGTTTCTCGTCTCGATCTTTGGACACTGTAAAGGAATGAGAAAAAAGGTGTAATATTTGCATATTTGCTACCTGTGGTCAACAAAAAAACAAAAAAATCAATACTGTTTTTTGGCATTTGCCGGTAACCGGAGAACAGCTGACGTCATCAATGACGATGTGCGCTTACTATGTGGGTCAATTGTCAAACTAACTACACAAACACACACACACACAGAACGCCCCCGCTAGCCCCTCAAATGTGCAAAGCAAAAAAAAAAAAAAAAATGTAAGCGATTTTATTGAAATGACATTGGGCGGCCCAAGCAAATATGCAAAAAGAAAAGATAATAATAATTGCCATTAACTTTGGACAAGCAAAACTAATCAAACAACAGTTTTCAGCACAGTGACCAGTAGAGAGGGCTTATCGCTGGAAATATTTGCTGGCATTTCATGACGTAATTAGCATTGGAGGTGTAAACTCATATCTATTTATAAAGTCAACTTTGTCGCTCGAAAGGTCTAGAGTCTTATTAAAATGAAACATTTAGAGTAGACCAAAGACCAAATGATTCAAAGCTTTGATAAACTTAAAAAATGCTGTTAAAGTCAAACAAAAAGCCGATTTAAAAGGTATTTTATATAAATTAAAGACAACAATTTGTTCTTGGTGGTCAGAGTTTTGTTATTTAGACTCCTTTAACATATTCGCCGATTAAAGTTCGTCATTAACATTCCACTGCGGCCATAAATTATTATCGATATTTAAATAGTTTTATGAATTGTGTACAACTTTACGCTTCGTAAACTTTTGGAAATTATTCGAACTTATTATAAAAATTCGAGTTCGATTATTTAAACTTTAAAAGCTTTTTTTTAGAATGTCCCATGGTACCCCTGAGCAGCTATATAAGGCGGTGAACTTCATTCTTCATGGTTTTCAGGCAAAGGTTGTATAACTAAACATCCAACAGGCCTTTGACAGGGTATGGCATGACGGACTGCTTTGCAAATTGAAAGGCATCCTTTCACAGCAGCTTTCTATCTGACAGAACCTTCTCAGTGGTCTTAGATGGTGTGGAGTTCATCACTTAATGGATTTGTGCTGTGGTGTTCCACAGGGCAGTGTTCTCTTTACTCCCTTTTCACTTGTAAAAATTCCTATGTAGGATCCAGATGACTTTCTGGTTGCCACATTTGCTGACCATACTTTACAAAATATCTAAGCTTGCTGGGTTTTTTCCTTCTTATGGTTGTAGATTACAGATGCCTTAGTGCGATTTCTCATCTCCTCCATAGCGCTACCTGTCACGTAAACTAACAAATAACAGAGTAAAATTTAGTTTAATCTGATACATAGCAGCTATCTAGAAAATGAGAAATCGGCGCCCATTAAATACCCTCGGATATAAAACCTTGAAGTTTTTGAAAGGCGCTACCAAAACTTTCCCCCCAAAATTAGTTTTTTCATAGACCGTTTTATTAGTTAGCCGATTCCGATAAATTTTTCCAGGAATTGTGTGCAAAAACTGATATATACCACGATTGGTGATGCTGGATGGAAAACAAAAGTTTTTCTCACTAAAACTAGTTTTTGTACCGACCGTTTATATGGCAGCTATATGCTATAGTCATCCGATTTTTATAAATTTTCCAGAAATGTGTGGAAACATATAAAATTAATATATACCACGTTTGATGACGCTACCATGGAAAACAAAAAGTTTTTCCCACAAGAACTAGTTTTTGACTGACCGTTTATATGGCAGCTATATGCTATAGTCATCCGATTTTGATAAATTTTGTCCAGAATTGTGTGGAAACATATAAAACTTATATATACCACGATCGGTGACGCCACGATGGAAAACAAAAAAGTTTTTCTCATTAGAACTAGTTTTTGGACCGATCGTTCCTATGGCAGCTATATGATATAGTCATCCGATCCGGCCGATTCCGACAAATGTGCAGAGTATCTGTATAAAAAAACTTTCTGCAAAGTTTGGTCAAGATAGCTTCAAAACTGAGGGAGGAGATAGCATAGAAACAGACGGACAAACCGAAATGAACTCAGCTCGTCATGCTGATCAAGAATATATATACTTTATGTGGTCGGAAATGCTTCCTTCTCTGCGTTACAAACATCGTGACAATTTTAATATACCCTCTGCAAGGGTATAAAAATTAATTTCAGCACAATATAAATTTCTTATGGGCCTAAAGAAAGGTGGAAGGATCCATATTAGGGATCGTATATAATTTTCACACACTTTATACATCTGTATATTACCACTTACAAATAAATCGCCACTTTACTGAACACACACACACACTGCAACCCTTTGTGAGAATTCTCACTAGACACTAGTGGCCGCATATGAGTCGGGCTAGACATTCTTCAACATCAACAACTGCATAAATCCTAGCCAACGCGCAAGGCTAAGTTACTTCGGGGATCCAGTGCTCGAATTGGAACAAAAAAAAATCAATTTTAATTGCAGTTAAAGTTTTGCGAAAGGACTGAAATTGCTCAATGACTCTACGAGCTGTAAATCGAAAAGAGAAAATGCACTGAAAAACTGGCCAAAACGTACATTTGTACTTTCTAGGCCGATATATCGCCATCGCTAATAAGAAAAGCTTTAAACTCCTTAATTAAAATTACTTTTTTTTTTATGTACCATTTACCATTTAAATGAATTTTTTTTTTTAAAAGTACATATCAGAGATAGTTCTTCCATAACATAATAAAGATTCCACCATTCAATTCCATTATTTAACCCTTTACATATTAAGACCCATATGGGAATGTTGAAAATAATATTAATATATCGATAATTCTGTTAAAAAAATATATATCATTATCGGGAGATTTAACTAACTAGATATATCAAATGTTTTTTTTTTAGGAATTATTTTAAGTTCTGGATGGAATAGAAAGACAAATTGTCGGCGCTTTCGCTTTAAAGCCTTCCACAAAAACTTTCTTCAACCAAATTATTAATATCGTTATGATACTTTTTCAATATCGATATGGAATACTTGATTCCTAGTTTTAAGCACCCGTGGAAATTGAACGTTTTGGAGTGGCTCATACTTTATAGCCTATTTCCACTGCCACATATGGGCATTTCTTTTCTGACGTGACGTGACATTCGTACGATAAAATATAAAAAAGAAAAATGAAAGAAACAAGTTTTTAAAAAATTTTTTTTATATTTTAGTAGTAATTCAAAAGCACTTTATTTAGAAAAAAATTACAAGAATCGACGCAGAGGATTCAAAGAAATCAGTTAAAATATGCCCTGACGTGACGTTACTTAAAACGGAAGTGGATTTTGACTTGGATAACAAAATTGCAAAACTCTGCGAATTGAGAAACTCTTTATGTATGAAACTTTTTTCAGTTGCTTTTAGAATAATATAAGTTTATTTTCCAATTTACCAAATATAAAATCATTTCTCGTTCTTTTTGTATTAGCTTTTTATATCTGACGTGACGTTACTGACGTTACGTTACTTAAATTTCGTTTGCCAATTTTTTAGTGAAGAACATTTTTCTAAAATGATTCGACGCAACAAAAAATCAATTTTAATTGTAGCTAAACTTTTGCGAAAAAGAGTGGAATTGCCCAATGACTCTGAGAGCTGTAAATTGAAAAAAGAAAATGCACTGAAAAACTGGCCAAAACGTAAATTTGTACTTTCTAGACACATATATCGCTATCTGTACTTAGGAAAGCTTTAAACTCGTTAATTAAAAATATTTTGCATATTTACTTTTTCTAAATCAAGTTAGATAAAACTTTTAATGAACTTTTAATTTTTCGGTCATGGTAGACTTTTCTGCGGAAATGCCCATATATGTACATCAACAAAATTTGCTGTTCCACTACAAAAAGTTCTATCAATGTTAACTTTACATGTTAACTCTAATGTCATGTTAAAATTTGGATGACATCCAAACATTTGCATAAGCTTTGTATACCTGTTTTACTCTACAAGAAACGATAATTTTAAGTAGAATCATAAACATAAAAATAAAGCAGGGTCCGAAAATAACAGTTATGGAAGTGAAAAAATTACTACGAAATATGGATCCCCTGATAAAATGGAGTATATGAATCTTCATAATTTTGAATGGCGAGTCCTTAAATGGGAAAAATTTTTATTTGCAATTTTTATCACAAAAAAATTTTGAAATTGTTATATTATAATTTTTAAATAAAAATTTTGTTTTAACAGTTAAATGGTACTTTTTATATAAAAATTTTTGAATAACAGTTAAAACTAATTTTATTATAAAAATTTAAATTAATTTTTATTTTGTAATTTTTATAATAAAAAATTAATTTTTAATTGTTTGAAAATTTTTTATTATAAAAATTTTTATAAAATTACTAATCTAGTAGGTTTAAGTAAATCTTGTATCCTTCTATCAAAGATATTCTATAATTTACAAACGCCTACTAGATAAGTAATTTTTATACAAATTTTATAATAAAAATTTTTCATAACAATTAAAAAGTAATTTTATTATAAAAATTACAAAATAAATTAATTTAAATTTTTATAATAAAAAATTAGTTTTAACTGTTATTTAAATTTTATATAAAAATACCATTTAACTGTTAAAACAAAATTTTATTTTAAATCATCAAATAACGATTATTTTAAATTTTTATGTAAATTAGAAAATAATTGTTATTTCAAAATTTTTATCCAAAAAGTTATAACAGTTACGGTCCCTGAAATAAAGCATACAAAAAAAAAACAATAAAAGAAAAAAAAAAGACCAACTATTACCCGGATTCGAACCAGCACATCACAAAACAAGGCGTCAAGCCTATCCACTCAGCCAATGCCTTTTCCGTAAATCTAGTAGCTAAATTTCTATATATAGTTAATCGATACATAATGTTAAAATGGAGTACTTTATGTTAAATTTCTCTGATGTACTCAGTATGTTTGGGGCGAGTACCAACATCATGAAATGATGTACATCCATTTAACATTTATTTTCATATAGAAGGCCCTGTGAAAAAATTCCATCCTCATCAACATCAGCTCGGATGTACATATATGTAGCAGTGGAAATAGGCTATTAGTGTCAATAGTGAATGTAAAATTCGTAAAACTAATATCATTGTGGATAGAAACGATAAAAATGTCATATTTTCTAAAAGAAATGTAAAAGTTATTTATTTCTGAAATATAATATATATGGATCATTCCATGTAAACTCAGTCACACAATTTTTTTTGGTGTTTTACCAAAAGTTCATTGAATAATCTTATTTTTTGAGATTAAAAAATTATTGCATCACAATGGTGCACTCGATTTAAGCGAACCATATTGTGAATTTACGATTATCATGTCTTCTATCCGAAAAAAATAAGAGGTTAACCAAAAATTAGTTCTTAATTAGAGTTTTGGCCATCTTTAATGGTTTTTTTTTTTTTTTTTTTCAAAGAGGGCCAGCCGATAATTTCATGAAATATTTCGTATACTTATTTTAGAAGAAATCTCACGATGGGACAATCGTTTAATGCGCGAGGAAAAATATTTTTCCAACATAACAATTTTTGAAATAAAAAATAATGGATTAAAAACAATGTCTAAAATATTGTCAACCACGGCGGATATTAAAATCTTGCTTTAAAATTACTTCCGTCATTTTAGATAATTAAAATTAGGTGTCATAAAACATTAAAAGAAATTTCAAATAAGAAAAATATGTTTCCTCGTGAAGTTTTTTCTAGAATATGTATACGGATATCCTTTACAAGAAAAAAATTATTTCATAAAAATATCGGTTGAAACCTTTAAATTTCGCTAAAATCCTACTTAAGAAGAGACTTTTTTGAACCTTTTATTTTTTCTCGGATAGAAGACATGAAAATAGTAGAATCACAATATAGCACTGTTACGATGCTATAATATTTTCAAGTTATGTTCTTTGTCGTTTATCTCGCGAACTGTTAGTGGTGGGGATGTTCAAAATTAGGATTATATTCTCGATGTGTAGAACTTTGAATCGCGGATAGTGATTTTTTTTTAAAACAATAAAAAATTTGGGTGGCTGAGTTGACATGGAACGACCCATATACCCTTGTAAAATATAAATATGTAAAACCCTTAGCTAAGACACAAACCATTAAACTAGATTTTAAACAGGAATGTATTACATATTAAAATATGTAACACCAACGACTTTTGAGAGCATTTTACAAATCCACTAGGGTCAAAATTACTAGGGATTTCTGTGAAATGGATTTTAGAACAAGATTAAATATAACATCTTTGTGAAGTTTTAGCTCTTTTTCATTACATTATTAAATATTTCTAATGGGTTTTTTATTTTATTTATTTATTTAATATACTTTCCCCTTAATGTTTGACAGTTAAATTAAATTAGAATATTTATTCTGTCCGCTAATTGTTCCTTAAAACAGTTTTTCTCAGAGGTATACAAAATCTTGTAAGCTTCTTATAGAAACCGACATGTCTAGATCGACTAAGTTCAGGGATTGTCTGCAAATGGGTATATGTGGGTGACTTAATAATGGCAACATTATAAGCTGCAGGCCAGGTGATAACAATCACATAAATATTGGATACAAATATCAATGCTTTAGATAAGAGGGGGCCGCGCCGCCTATCAGTCTCTTCCCCGCTGAGATCATGCAACGGAATGTAAACTACCTTGAGAGTCGTCTTCAGGGCGATAGTCGGTCGTCGCCCACCTGAGTAAACCAATGCATATATGCATCAATGTGCCGGTGTCTGACTTTGTTGCAGTGGCTTCACAGCCTGCGTGGGCTGGCATACATGCATTATACACACACTTATATGGTCTTTGGCCAATTTTATGTAACAAGTGATTGACTAAATAAATATGTAATTAACTTTACCTTTTCGTTCGGCACTCCCCTCTCGGCTTTCGGGTCGCTTTTGGGGTGTGTTTTCCACTGAAAGTAAATAAAGTTGTAGAGGGGAAATGATTTATTTTGATTTCGTATGCAGCAGGCAGAACTTCCCCCGCCCCCGCCCCCTACCGTCTGGCCAAAACAAATGCTTTGGCTGAATATGAGTAGGAAAATCAATTGGCTTCTGTTTTGCACTTGTAGCCAGAAGAAGAAAACACGCATTTGGCTTATGGCTTTGAATTGGTTGGTAAGAGGGGGAGGGAGGGACACACACACACACAGACAAACAAAACTTTCAGCTGCACGATGACGAAGCAGCGAGACGAAAAATGTTTTCCTTCTGGAAACATGAACTTATTTATAAACTCAAACTCCGGTGGACGATTTGGGGGAAAACACAACATGCACATAGAACACACGGCAGCAGCAGCAGCAGCATTATTGCCACCCATATGAGTGGGCTTCTTTTCAGTTCAGTTTTTTTTCCATCATTTTGCTTTGGTGTGCGTGTGTGTGTGTGTCTGCCGTTGCTGCGCAGTCGACCCGAGAATTTTTTTTGTTTTTTTAAGGCTGGTGAAAAGCCTTGTCACGGCCATATCCTTGAGTTTTTTCACTTGGCATAGGTGGCCAGGGGTTTGAATATTATTTAGGCACTTGATTAAACCTTTTTTAGTGCCTACCTGCGGGATTATTTGTATAATTTTCGTGCTGGCCCCCAAGACTCGCCATGTTCACTTTACTAGCTGCAAAAACTATCAATTCTTGTATCGATGGTATCGATAGCATACCTATCGCTGGCAATAAGTATCGAGTAAGTTGGTGATGTAATAGAGATGGGTGTTTTTTTAAAGATATTTTATTCGATAGTTTTGGGGTAACTATATAGATATACAAGATAATAAACAAAGTTTGCAGTTTAGTAGATATAAATGGATAATACCAGTTGGGTAGAATATCTAACAATTTATTTATTATATTATTTCAGTTATATTAAGACTTCTAGCACGGGTTCCAATCTATCTAATACGTGAAATATCATTAAAGTAGCTCTATTTTTAATGGAATTACGGCAAATTTTGGCATTGTGATTGTTTTTAAACTTTTTAAGGCTGTTTTTCTCTTTTAAGATCTACATTCAATAGTTTAAGGCTTTATTTGAGCCAAATTGGAACGTAATCTTAAAGTACGGGTTCCCATATATTATTGTGATTGTTTTAGAACATTTTTCGAGCTGTTATTTATTTTTAAGACCTTTAAAAAATAGTTTAAGACCGTTCATAGAGCCATATTGGAAAGGAATCTAAAAGTACGGGTTCCCATGTATCCAAAACGCTCTATTTTTGGCGGAGCTACGCCATATTCATAGTTGGTATTTATTTTAAAGCGATTATCGGCTGTTATACACTCACAGTCTGGACACACTGTTCAAGACCCTTTGGTTTTTTTAAAGAGCGTTCTGGTCACACTGTTGTGTTGCTGGCTGCTTTTTAGTGTGGCTGTTCAAATTAGGGTGACCACACTCGATTTAGACAAATTAGGGCGACCACACTCGATTTTAACAAATTAGGGTGACCACACTCGATTTAGACAAATTAGGGCGACCACACTCGATTTTGACAAATTAGGGTGACCACACTCGATTTAGACAAATTAGGGCGACCCAACTTTAATAATGTCGCATCAAACGGGCCTAAAAAGTATTCAAACAAAATTGAAATAAATTGCGTCGGCCGAAATACATGCGTCGGCCGTATGTGGACAGCGCAACATCAACATCATCAGGAAGAAGAGTTCCGTGGACAAGCGCCCAGTGGATAATTGGCACAACCAGCAACGACGAGGCCTCGAGCCGCTGCAGCCGCCATTAAAGTTTATAGAAAAAAAATCAAAAACAATTCCGAAGGCCAGCCAGGCCCCACACAGATGTCGCTGGCAACGGAAGCAGCTGGTGGAGAGCAGGTTAAAGGCTTTGAGGAGCTGCAGGACGGTGACACCAGCAGCCTGGAGCCGGGCGAAGTGGTTACCCCTCCCCACCAGAATTTGGACAATAAGAAATTGCTGCTTTCCAAGGATGTGATGAGCAAAACGTTGCGCAAGTTGGCACAATCCGAACTAGATGAGGGGCAGATGGGCGAGGAGCAGGTAAGGGCCAGATTGGAGCTGGAGGCTATTCGACGCAAGGAGGCCAAGGTCAATGGCAATGCTGAGCCACTGCCAGATGAGGACAGTGAGGGATTGTATTCGGATACGGACTCGTCGGGCGATGAGCAACAAAAAAATGTAGAGGATGTGCAGCAGGCGCGCAAGGAAAAGCAAGCCGAGGCAGCTGCCCAAGCGGCACAAGCTCAGGCGCCGCCTCCCGCAGGCACCACATCCTTTTCTGGGCATCAATCAACTGAGATTTCATATGCGTCCACCACCTTGCTTTGATTTTCCACGCATGGGATTTATGCCACGAATGGCCAGGGGTGGTTTAAGAGGCATGCGACCGCCTCTATTTTTTAATAGGCCACCCGCACCCAAACCCTTAACCACGGCTATGGGTGGAGGACCCGCAGCGCCAGGAGTCTATGGACCTGTCTTACCACCTAACATTAATCAGTCTGCTCCCAAAAGAGCGCAATCGGAGTTGGTGTAAGTAAATGTGGGTTAGGACCTAATTTAATTAGTTTTAATTTTTTTTTTGGTAGCTGGACTTCGGCTCAACCGCCGCTAAACTACATTTTCAATCTGGTCAATGAGTGCTCCAATCTGCAGCACAAAAGCTGCCAGCACAAAATGGAGCAGGATGCCAAGGAGCTGCCAGCCGAAGAGCCGCCTAAAGAGAAAAGAAAACGAGCACGTTCCAAGGAGAAATCCAAAGAAAGCAAAAGAGCCAAATCCAAGGACAAAAATAGACGAAAAAATAAGTCCAAGGAGAAGAAAAGGGAAAAATCAAGAGAGAAAAAGCGTACAAAATCCAAGGAAAGGCGTAGACATAAATCGAAAGAGAGACCCAAGGAACAGGACGACGAAATCACTGACCCACACACTAAGGAGACCAAGCGAAAGGATATTGCTTTAAAGGAATCACAGGAGAAGCAGCAGTTTAGGGCGGAATCTAAGGAAAAATTTATTAAAGACCACAAAAATGGTTCAAAGGATGAATTTAAGGATAAATCCTATGCTGAAGTTAAGGAAAATCCCTTTAAAGATTCCAGGGATCAATCCAAGGACAAGCTTAGGTCTAGATCCAAGGAGAAATTCACTAAAGACTCAAAGGAAAAACGTAGGGAAGTCTCTAAAGATAAACTCAGATCAGGATCCAAAGAAAAGGAGAAACCTCGGGATGTCTCTGAAGAAAAATGTCTAAAAGACTCCAAAGAGAAACCTAGGTCATCCCTAAATATCTCCCAGGATAACGTACAGCTAATCAAATGCGTTCCAGAGCCATTCAAAGATCAAATACAAAATTCTACAAAAGAGAAGACCAAGAAGCGAAAAGAAGAAAATACACACCGAAATTTGTGCAATGACATATCAAAGGAGGACAGGACAGAAAAGACCAGAGAACATTCTCAGGAGAAGTCCAGAATTATATCCAAAGAGAAATCCAAGTATGGAGATGCGGTCAAGGAAAAATTAAAGGATTCCGGTCAAGAAAAGAAACGAGAACGCTCCCAGGAGCAGCGTAATGATGGACTCGAGCCTAAAATGGAGGGTAATGGCAGAGAAAAGGACAGAGAACGTTCCCAGGAGCAGCTTCGCCATTCCCTCAAGGACAAATTATACAGAGAAGGTTCCCAGGAGAAGCATAATGATGCACTCAAGCATAAAATGGAGGATTATGGCAGAGAAAAGAACAAAGAACGTGCCCAGGAGCAGCTTAAATTAAACAGAGAACGTTTCCAGGAGGATTATGCCAGAGAAAGGGACAGACAACGATCCCAGGAGCAGCGCAATGATGCACTCAAGCTTAAAATGGAGGATTATGGCAGGGATAAGAACAAAGTAGACTGCCCAGACTCACATAGAGCTGTTTCCAGGGACAAATCAAAGGATTCCTGGAAGGTAAAGAACAGAGAACGAACTCCAGTAAAGGATTCTGGTAAAGAAAGGAACAGAGAACGCTCTCAGGAGAAGCATTCAAAGGAAACTCCTACAAAAAGCTTACAGGAGTCTGCCAAAGATCTAGCCAAGGAAAGATCCAAAGATTCCGGGAAGGAAAAGACCAGAGAACGATCTCCAGTAAAGGATTCTGGTAGAGAAAAGAACAGAGAACGCTCTCAGGAGAAGCATTCAAAGGAAACTCCTTCAAAAAGCTTAAAGGAGTCTGCCAAAGATCTAGCTAAAGAAAGATCAAAAGATTCTGGCAAGGAAAAAACCAGAGAACGTGTTCAAGAGAAGCCCAGAGATGCTGTCAAGGATAAATCCAGAATTCCAAAGAGATCTTGCCAGAGACAAGCCCAAGGAAAGCTGGAGAGATAAGCCCAGGGAATGTTCTCCTGAAAATAAAACTAAAAATTTTCCAAAAATTTTAGAGAACGTTCACTGGAGAAGGCCAGGTCCAGGGATCACTCAAAAGAAAATCCTACAAAATTTGATCAGAAATCTATGAAAGATTTCTGTAAAGAAAAACCCAGAGAACGTTCGCAGGAAAGGCATCGAGCAGCCTCAAGGGAGCACACAAAAACGTTTCAGCCCGCATTAAGAGATGCCTGGAAGGAAAAGTCAGGCGAATATGCTCAGGAGCAGCACAGAGGCAAAGATAAGGTACAGGATTATACTCAGGAGAAGCACCGAGACAGAGACAAGCCGCAGGAGCACTCCTGGCAAGAAAAGCCAAGCGAATTTGCTCAGGAGAAGCAACGAGGCAGAGATAACTCCAGAGATAAGCCGCCGGAGCACTCCTGGCAGGAAAAGTCAAGCGAATTTGCTCAGGAAAAGCACCGAGACAAGGCACAGGAGCACTCCAGGAAAGAAAAACCAAGCGAATATGCTCAGGAAAAGCACCGAGACAGAGCTAGCTCCAGAGATAAGCCGCAGGATTACAACCGGCAAGAAAAACCCAGCGAATATGCGCAGGAGAAGCACCAAAACAGAGCTAGCTCCACAGATAAAAGCGTACATTCTTCCCAGAAACAACGTGAACGCTCGCGTTCCCCTGATAAGTATGTAAAAAATACCAGAGAGTCTCCCCGAGCTCGATTAAAGAATAAAAACAGAGAACGCTCCCGGGAAAGAGGAAAATCCAGTCACAAGTCCAGCCGTAGCACCCGTTCGTCTACTCCTGACCCCGCCCTGCTCACCACTCAGCCTCCGGAGGATGGCAAATCTAAAGCCTTTGACATATTTGCCGAATCTCCACCCACATTAACCCTACCAGAGCGTAGCACCACACCACCTTTGGCCAACTTGGCTGGGAAAACTTTACCCCTGCTCAAGGCCAGCGAAATTCATAGTCGTATAGGTGCCTTACTGGAGGACAATGATTTGCATTTGGAGGCTTTGCTGGCCACCCAAGAACAGCTACTCAAAAAGACCAAAAAAGAACATGTAAATCCTTTCAAGCGTCGTAGTAGCGAGGCAGTATTAGAAAGGGAAAAGGAGCTAGTAAGCATTAAGTTAGAGAAGGATCGCTCGCAAACACCTCCGCCCCTATTCCAAATGGTTAAAATTAAAATAGAACGTAATGTCACACCTCCTCCTCCGCTGCTGCTGCAACAGTGGAGGAGCCCAGTCCGGATACGGATGATTATTTAGACAATTGGGAGAATGATGATTCACAGGCTAGTATGAGTAAATCAAAGTCCAAAGTGGAGGATGATGATTCGAATGCCTTGTGGAATGCCAAAAGTACTCCCCCACCCAAAGCCAAGCAGCAGGAGCAGGAGACACCCCTACAGATCTTAATCATATACATGACATGTATGACAAATTTATGAATAGCATACAAATGGAGGAGCAGCAGCAAGCTGAATCCTCCTCGGATACCGAGACCAGCAACTCGAATAGCTCCAGCACCAGCAGCAGTGGCAGCAGCAGCAGCAGCAGCAGTGGAGAGGATAGCAGCAACAGCAGCGGCAGCAGCTCTGAACCCGAGCAGGAGGAGGAGGAGGAGAGCAGCTCTGAAGCCGAACCCGAGGAGCAGAAAAAGAATAATGTTAGCAAGGATTTGCGTAAATTAAAAAGCCTCGAGGATAATCTCTCGCGCATACAAATGATGCGTGAGAATTATGACTCCGGAGATGACATTTGTGAGGAGCTTTTAAAAATGGAATCCCTGTTCCTGATGCAGCGCAATGCCATTATGGATAAATATCGTAAACATGAACTGAAATCCCACTCCAATGAACAAATAGAGCCACCACCTCCTAGTCCTCCAATTAATAACATTTTTGATGCCAATCGTGAGGCCATTAAATTAACCATTTCACCCTTAAAGCTCACACGTAAATCGGCCATTTTTGACAAGGATGAGGGTGATAATCTCAAGCCCGAAGACATCCAACACACTCCCGCTCGTCCCATCAAGGAGATAGCCATTGTAAAACCCACCATACAGGAAAAGAAGAGCTCGGAACGTGCTTTTACGCGTCGTCGACGCAACTCACCTACTCCCCCACGTCGCTGGCGTCCGCCCTCACCACGTGGCCGGCCGGGTAGCCGTTTTGGCAAATCTCGACGCAGTCGCAGCCGAAGTCGTACACGCAGTCGCACGCGTAGTCGCAGTCCACAGCGTAACAGGCGACGCACCAAGCAGCGGCGTAGAAGTTGCTCTCCCCTTAAACCCCTGGGACCACGTTCACCACCCCCGCCCCGAAGACGCTCCTATTCCCGTTCACCTTTACCCTTTAAACCGCCCTCGCCGCCCATGCGACGCAGTTGGTCCCATTCACGTTCACGTTCCCCACCACCCGCTTTGCACAGGCGACGATCTCGCTCTCCTTTGGATAGACAATCATTTGCTGACTATTTTGAGGAGAATCCTGGTCTAGAGGCGGCTGCCTACTATTACAATGCCATGTTTCAGGAGGAAGATGGCACGGGTGAGCAATATGCAGATAATTATGCGGCCTATATGGATTCGGGTTATAATATGGAACAGGCCTATGCTCAATATACCGAATACTCGGCTGCCTATGATTATGGTGTTAATTTGGCATCAACCTCGGCTGTGGGCACGGTATTACGTGAGTTGCCCAAGGCTCCGGTGGTTCCAGTGGCTGTCCAAAAAGGCAATGTATTGGAAATTGTGCCCATGTCCGGCTTGGAGTCAGCAAGTGTGGAGCAAACGCAACAGCTAATTGCTCCCTTGATGCCCGAAGAACCGGCAGAGGACATAAGGTAAGTTTTTCCAAACTTGGGAGTGAATTTCCCGAAATGAGAAAATTATTTGCCCATCGTACAAAACGAACTTCATTAAGATGGGGCCCTGAACCCAACCACGCCCGCCATTTTCCGAACCTGGGTGTCACATTTCTAATTATTTTTTGTTCGAAGTCAATCGGATCAAAAATAGCGGTTTTCATATCGAATTTTCCGGGTATTTCCCGACCTTTCGGGCGGATTTTCCAACATCGGAAAATCTCATGTCTAATTATTTGGCACACTATCCCTACAAATCAATTTTAAAGATAAATAGTTTTTTTTAAATATAATTTTCCAGACATTTTCCGACCTTTCGGGCGGATCTTCCAACATCAGACAATGACATGTCTAATTCATTTGCATACTGTTCTTGCAAACCTAGTTTGAAGTCAATCGGATAAATAATAGTTGTTTCCATATAGATTTTTCCGGGTATTTCCCGACCTTTTGGGCTGTCGGAAAATCACATGTGTAATTATTTTAAACACTTTCCCCACAAACCGAGTTTGAAGCGAATCGAATAAAACTTAGATGTTTCCATATAGAATTTTTCCGGGCATTTTCCGACTTTGTGGGCGGATTTTCCAACAGTGACATGTCTAATTCATCTGCATACTGTCCTTACAATCCAAGTTTAAAGTCGATCGGATGAAAAACAGTTTTTCCATATAGAATTCTCCGGGTATTTCCAGACTTTTCGGGCTGTTTTCGAACATCGGGGAATCACATGTGTAATTATTTTGCACACTTTCCCCACAAACCGCATATAAAGTTAATCGGATGAAAAACAGTTTATCCAAAAATAATTTCCCAGACATTTTCCGACCTTTCTGACGGATTTTTCAACATCAGACAATGACATGTCTAATTATTCTGCATACTTTCCTTACAAACCAAGTTTAAAGTCAATCGGAAGAAAACAGTTTTCCAAATAGAATTTTCCAGGTATTTTCCGACCTTTCGGGCGGTTTTTCCAACATCAAAAAATCACATGTGTTATTATTTTGCACACTATCCCTACAAACCGATTTTAAAGTCAATCGGATGAAAAATAATTTATTTTAAATAGAATTTTCCAGACATTTTCCGACCTTTCAGGCGGATTTTTCAACATCTGACAACGACAAACCGATTTTAAAGTCAATCGGATAAAAAATAGTTTATAATTTTCCAGACCTTTTCCGAACTTTCGGGCGGATGGTCCATCGTGCTCTCTATTTATTCTGCTTTCTATCCTTACAAACCAAGTTTGAAGTCAATCGGATGAAAAACAGTTTTTCCGGGTATTTTCCGACCTTTCGGGCGGATTTTCCAACATCGGAAAATCTCATGTGTAATTATTTTGCATACTTTCCCCACAAACCGAGTTTGAAGCCAATCTGATAAAAATAGATATTTCCATATAGAATTTTCCGGGTATTTCCCGACCATTCGGGCGGATTTTACAACATTAGACAACGACATGTCTAATTCATCTGCATATTGTTCTTATAAACCAAGTTTTAAGACAATCGGATGAAAAATAGTTTTTCCAAATAGATTTTTTTCGGGTATTTTCCGACCTTTCGGGCGGTTTTTCCAACATCAAAAAATCACATGTGTAATTATTTTGCACACTATTCCTGATTTTAAAGTCAAACAGCAATGTTAATTAAGACATGTCAATCGGCGTACCATCTATCAAACCAACTTTGAAGTCAATTCGATAAAAATTTTTCCATATGACATTTTCCTATTCCTCTTTCGGGCGGTTTTTTCAACATCGGAAAATCTCGTGTCTAATTATTTAGCATACTATCCTTACAATCCAAGATTGAAATTAATCGGATGAAAAATATTTTTCCCATGTACAATTTTCCGGTTTTTTTCTTGTGGGTGGATTTTTCGAAATCGTTACGAAATACGTGTCTAATTATTTCGCTTTTTAACCTTAAAGAGAATTTAAAGTAAATCGGATAAAAAAAAAATGTTCACCGCAGGGAATAATACCGTAACCGGAACCGTTAACCGAAAAAACCGTTTAAAGTCACGTACCGGTATCGTAACCGGAACCGGTATTAAAATTTTTTTGAGAACCGAAACCCGTTTATCGTTAATAGGAACCGAAAAATCCGGAACCATGCCGAAACGCTAATACCGGTATTGTTTCGGTTTCTTATTATTTATTTTACTGATTTATGATTATTTCAAATATTTATTTTAACTGGTAAATATTTTTAGCAATATATACAATTAGAAAAGGGTCGTCCCGAATCATATTCTCTTTTCAAGATATATAAGATATATCTGGAAGCGTGGACAGAAGCAAAATTGTTCGTCCAAAAATAAAAAAAAGGGTTAGAAATATTTTTTATAATATAATTAGGGTATTCACTTGTTTAAATTAAATCTCAATTTTTTTAAATGGCAAAATTTTAGACAGAACAACAAAATAATTGGAAAATATTTAAGACTGAATATCTATTATAATCTCAAATATTAAAATATTTAAATTAATAAATTTATAAAAGTGTCAAATAATTTGTTTTGTCAAAACAATTAAAAGGACGTTAACTATAATAATATCTCAAATTTAAGATTTAAGACTTACCGTACTGGAATACCCTAAATCTGTTTACCATATCGAAACCGAAAACCGATATAAACTGAAAACCGAAATAGAACCTTAAACCGATATTCAAATTTTGGTACGAACCGGAACCGGTACCGAAACCGATATTCGTTTCGGGATTAATCCCTGGTTCCCCGTATAATCTTTTTCGGGAGGGTGGAATTGGGGGTGGAATTTTCGAAAAACATATGGAAACTTCTGTGAAGTTTCAACTTTTTGTCTATTACCGTTTAGGCTCAGTGAATTAGTCAGTCAGTGAGGAGAAAATTGTTTTTAGACTTTTTCCACCTGGAGATGCATTTTTTAAGATATTCCTAGGTGTTCTACAAATCGCTTTCGACCCAAAAACGACCCAAATCGTATGGGAATTTAATTTTTTAATTTTTTTCCTTTGAAGAGCTTCCAAACGGAATTTGACATATTATATGTGTATATCGGCGTTATCCTTGAACTCCCAATTTTGGAACTTTCTAAAATATGTTCCTAAACTTTTTTCTATTTATTTAGACCAACATCTTATTTTACTTAAATTGGGGTAATAATAATTTTTATCCTCAAAATCCCCGAAATTCTCGACCTTAAGGGGACGGATTTTTCGAAGTAATAAAATTATTTTTCCTTTTTGTTTATTTATTACATTAAAATATGAATTGTTCTTGTAAATAAAAGTAGTGGCAGGTATGGTGTGTCCAGGATTAGTTCCTCTTCAAAGACGGTAGCTTATAATTATAGCATCCGGCTCGAAGGACCATGTAAAAACTAAGTTTATATAAAATACGTTTGACTTCCATAATTAACGACTCTTTTTCTTAATCGCTTCTCCTTTAGCAAACCCAAGCGCAAGCGTGTCAACTTTGTGGACAATGTGCTGCCCAATTATGAAAGTGAAAGCGAGGATCGTTCCATTGTGGAGAAGGCGGTGGAGCGTGCCTTGCGTCAGTTTCAGGATAGACGTTCCTCTGCTGCCGCAAAACTTCAGCGCACACGAGATGAACTTTTGGCCTTGCCACCACCGCCACCACCTCCGCTCACCACCAAGCCAGCAAATTTGGAAAAGCCCGTTATTGTGGAAAAGAAACCCAAATTTCGTTATTTCCATTTTGATCCCGTCAAGGGCTGTATGGTCAAATCTCATACACGTTTGCTGCGACCTGGACCACCGCCACGTTTCGATGCTAAGCATTTTGCCATGCTAATGAAATCGGGACGCCTGCCATTGCATTTCTTACGCCATCGGCCGCCACCGTTGCCCCCACATGCCGATGCCAGTACCAAGGCGGCCATGCTCAAAGAGTTCTTTAGCAAACATCCGCCGCCGCCACTGCCACATCCCGCAATGCTTGCGGCTCCGCCTCCTGTGGCTGTTGCTGCTGCTGCTGCTGCTGCTGCTATTCCCGTGGTGCCTGCCTCTCAGCCCATACCAGTGTTGGGGGCACACAATTATATAAGCTATCCAGCCACCTCCACACCGCCGCCTGCTCTGGTGGCACCATATTTTGCACCTCTTCCACTGCCTCAATTCACGGTGCAACCGGTGCCTGCCATACGAGAAATAATGCCAGTGGATATATTGCAAAAGATTGGTCCCCTACCCAAGACACTCGATCTGGATGGTCAGCCCTCAACCATAGATGACACCGATCTCAAGCAGACTGCAGCTACCCCAGAGCAGGCTGATACTCCAGAGCAACAGCTGCAGACTGTTGTCGAGACGCAGCCGGTGCTAGTGGAGCCCCAATAGTTTAGCCCCTAGCTATAAGTAGTTTACTTCTTTTTTTTAGGCTTGACTCCGGAAATGATTTTAAGTTTTTTTTTGCTCTTTATTAATTATTATGATCAAAGCGCATTTACAATAATATTTTTCCTCTTAGATTTTCGTTTTTTTTTTAGCTTTAAGTGTCTGTCATTTATATACATTTATATGATCGATCGATCTTCTTAATTTGACTTTAGTCCCATTGATAATTTCTACAAGAAACTAAAATTGTATATAGAAACGGTTTACCCGGTAGGAACAATGCAAATAAAAACATGTATGTACGCAAAATTAATCAGTCTTTTTTTAGGTGAGCTTGAAATGGTGAAAATTCTACGAATTACAAGTAATAGGATTCATGGTGAAATGTTTATTAAATTATGAGATGAAGTGCCGAGAAAATGGATTCAACATAAGTGAACATTGGATGAAATAGCGCTGTCGTACAAAGTCTACAGTTTTCAAAGCGGATAGGAATTTATATTTTTTTTATCAAGGCTGCAAACCTGCGAAATTTTCTTTTCTGCTGACCGCGATTGATCTGGGTATCGCTGATACAGCCAATTTGAGGTATCAATATGATAGAGGAGTATGGGGACAAATGAAATAGTAATGCTTCTTTATAGTCGTTTATACTAGGGTGCGTCTTTGACGTCTTGTCCAAGACAGGCGTATGTCTTTCCCATGTAAAGCAGGGCCCTAGTGGTGACAAGAAAAGTGGCGTCTTGTACGGACGCCGGTTGATTGCAGAGTTTATTCGATTTTTTGGGGTATATTCGCATAATTTTAGCCATTTCTGCCTATCATTCGACTATCGTTTTCAACTATCACCACTAGCACAACAAAAACAGCTGTGAAAGTTTTGCCGGGAATAAATAAAAAAGTTGTCAAGTTAAATTGGACAAATTTGTAATCATGGCTGAAAATAAAGTAAGCTAGTGTTTTATTCTCTTCTCAAATTAACTTTGAACACTTGTGTTCGAAAAGATTTAGTGGGACACCTGATATACACACTCCTGGAGTCGTCTCGGGGCTTCCTTTGCTGAATAACAAATGTTGCTGCAGACATCCCCTCGCCAAATCCATAAATTGCATCATCATAGTCATTTTTCCCATGGCAATAATAAATAAAGTTCTACTTGCATTCGATATTGTTTTTTTACATTTTTTTTTTTGCTTTCAACAAAACCAAAAACAAACATCAGCTGTTTGTTGACGATGGACCTAGACGCAACCTTGTGCCAGCAAACCTAATTCAGAAGCTGCGTCAGATAACGATTTCGATAGCAAACTCAGCGTAGCATAAATGTAGCACTAGCGCGATACTGATACCAGCAGCTGTTATTGCATATCGATAGGCTAGGTATCGACAACATTAGGCTTGTTTTGCAATATGAGCTTTCAATCTGTTGTAAATAATTATAGAAACAATAAAATATATTTGAACTAACTTTTGCTATCTTCTATACAATTTCCATGGTGCTACAGTGAAAGGCTATGTTCGCGACCCATTAAAAAAATATGCCGTTCCTATCTTGATTTTCTTCTAAAGGCGGGTTATCGTAGCACTTCGTTCAGCAGAAACTTTTCGATCTATCATTCTTTTCTGACACATGCCAGCGCTCCATCATTCTGCCGGAACACGGCCATTATTGGCGTGTGAACTGATAATACAAGATCGTCATATGACATACCAGGATATACAGAGGCTCCTTGCGCTTTCTTCCACCAGCCTACATTCGATATTGCATGAACACCTGGACGCAAAAAGGCTTGTTCGTTGGATCCCACTCACTTCTGTCAATTACTCAAACTAAGGCTCGTGTGGATTGGCAAAGAATTCTGGAAAACTATAATCGCGTAAGCTCAAAAGACATTTACACATCGTCACAGGTGACGAATCATGGACGCTATTTATGAGCCCGAAACAAAAACAGCAATCGAGGTCTCGGAGGCTAGCCAAATCCAACGAAAGTCGTTCGTGGAAGAAGAACTTGGAAGCAAATGGTCGCCGTTTCTTAACCGGTAAAACTGGTCATGTGGCGACTGTTCGCTTGAGCAACGGTGGACGGTCAATCGAGTGGCACACCACAATTTGTTTGTCGGGAAATCTTCGTGAGATTTAAAAACGTAGAAGAGAAGACAGATCAAGCGAGCCTCCACACGCCACACCAGTGCCTTTGACCGCCCAAATGTCAACTGATGGGTCATTCGCCGAACAGCTCCACTGACTTCTTTTTTATTCCCGCAACATCCAGGGAATGCGTCAACGATTTTTGCCGCCAGAAGATGCTGTTGAAGAGTTCAAAACCATGTTTTGAGATGTCTCAATCGGAGGAAAAAGCCTGACAATTTTTGGCGCAGTACTAGTGTATAAATCTTGCTGGCAAATACTTTGAAAACAATAAAACCATTTTTTGATCATCAAGACCAGAAATATATATAGTAACTTACTATAGTCTGATTACTGTTGTGCAATCAGTATTTTAAGGTTTATTTTCATTATCTCAATAGTTAAGAGTTTTAAGTACCAAGCTTAAGTGCATTGATTTGATATTGGGGTGGCAAGTGTACTCTCACCTGCACTATTTGGAGATTTGGAAAATCAAAGTTTTTTACGGAAAAAATTTTTGTTTGGCATTGATCAACATTTGGGATCAGATATTGGGACCTCAGGGAGGTCGTACAGAAATTCCTTTATATATTCTTAAAGGCTTAATGCCTATTTATTTATATCTCTACACTTTGCGAATGTATATTAATTCTTGCCCAGAAGTTGTAGGTGGTAAAGCATAGAAATATTCATTTCGACCCCATAAACTATATATATTCTTGATCAGGACGACGAGCAGAGTTTATTTCCGCTTGTCCGTCCGTCCGTCTGTCCGTCTGTTTCTACGCAAATTAGTCTCTCAGTTTTACAGCTATCGAGCTGAAATTCTTGCACAGAGTCTTTTTACCGCACGCAACTAATATGTCGGAACCGGCCGGTCGGGATGACTATATCATATAGCTGCCATAGGAACGATCGGTCTAACGAGATCTAGTGAGAAAACTTTTTTGGTTTTCCATCGTAGCTTCACTAATCTTGGTATATGTTAGTTTTATATGCTCTCCACATAATGGAAAATGTATCAACATCGGATCAATATATCATATAGCTGCCATAGGAACGATCGGTCGAAAATAAGTCTTGGTGAGAAAACTTGATTTGCATCGTAGCTTCTCCAATCGTAGTATATATTAGTTTTATATGTTTCACGTAATTCTGAAAATTTATCAAAATCGGATGTCCATAGCATATAGTGCCATATAAACGGTCGGTCAAAAAACTACTTAGTGAGAAAACTTTTTTGTTTTTTATCGTAGCTTCACCAAGTCTTGGCATATATTATTTTATATGCTTCCACATAATTTCCGAAAAATTATCGTACTCGGATGACTATAGCATATTCCTATTTAGGAACGATCGGAAAATGTAGTTTACTAAGAACAGCTTTTTATACCCGTTACCGTAGAGTAAAAAAGGTATACTAAGTTCGTGTAAATATATGTAACAGGCAGAAGGAAGGATTTGGACCCCAGCAGTATATATTCTGATCACATCAATAGCCGAGTCGATATAGACATGTCCGTCCGTCCGTCTGTCCGTTCGTCCGTCCGTCCATCCGTCCGTCCGTCCGTAGGGAACACTTAGATTCAGAGACTATAAGAGCTAGAGCTACCAAATTTTCAGTGTAGGTTTGTTTGTTTGCAGAGATCAGTTTGTTTCAAATTTTTTGCCACGCCCCTACGCCCCCGCATTATGAAAAACCTCTCATATCTTCCACAGAAAATAGACGGTTCAAACTTTCTAGACAATTATCTTAATCATCACTACCTATCGATCCTTACATACATCATTTATCGATCAGATCAACTATAGTAGAGTTACCGCCCCCGCAATTTGTAAAATACCCTCATATCTCCCACAATTTGGTAAATAGATTGTTTGAACTTTCTAGACATATATTTTAATAATTATAACTTATCGATCCGCCATACACATTTTCGATCAGATGAACGATGAAAAGTCTTCACGCCCCCACAATTAAAAAAATACCTCCTTGAAATAAAAATAGATTCTTTGAACTCTCTAGACATATTTGTAATAACTATTACCTGGCGATCAGCTTTTGACTATATTTTTAAATACCTAAATCTATCATCACTTTATTTATTGCTATTTTATTGAGTTTCTTTCAGTTTATCTGGAGCAAATGGTCCCATATGGGCAGCATAGGCCATTAGGGCTGGAATCGCAGTCTGTTCGTAATTGCCCGCAAATAGATGTTCATGTGGACCCGAAGCAAAGACAGCCACATCCTCGCCACCATGAGTTTCCCATTCCATGGGAACGGTGGCCTGGAACTTAAATTCTGCATCCTTTGTATCAACATGGGTTAGATCAATGCGTCCATTGGCCGCATTGTAGGTTTGATCAAAGCCAGGACCATTTGCATACGAGAGTATGGTAAAGGGTAAACCATCATCAGCCAGATTGGGAGCCAGATCAAAAATGTTTTGTCGTCGATACTGTTAAGAGTAAAAAGAGTTAGTGATACATACGATCTTAGTAGTTTTTACTACCCACCGGATATCCATTAATGGTCATGGTATGCGAGTGATCCGAAGTGACCACTATTAGAGTATCCTCTTCATTGGTCATTTTACGTGCCAGTTCAACGGCTCGATCAAATTCCTGGGTATCTTCAAGTGCTTTTCGTGCCAGGGTATCATGATGAGCCATATCAATATTGGCACCCTCCACGAATAGAAAATAACCCTTTTGACTGCGACTCAGCAACTTAATGGCCGCCTCTGTCATTTCGGTTAGTGAAGGTTCGGCATATTCCATATGGATTCTAGAGCGATCACCATGATAAGGACAGCTGGCCGTATCAAACAGACCCAGTAAATAGTCCGTCTTGCTAAGATCCAACTCATTAAGTCCCTTGCGAGACCAAACATAGTGTCCCCTCACGCCACGTTCAATTTTGTCCTGCTGCCAGTCTTTAATCAAATCTCGTCCATCTGTACGCTCTCCCTGGAAACCCTCTTCGCCATGCATGGACTGATCCCGAAACATGGATCTACCACCGCCCAAAACCACACGTAAATCCTTACCCACTGGCCACTCCACCAGCTGACGTGCAATATCCGTATTTAGCTTGGAACTACAACCATGTTTGGTTATTACACCATCATGCTCCCAATCTCTGTGCGCCGTATGAGCATACACCCCAGCAGGAGAGGCATCTGTTACCCTAGCTGTAGTAACTAGACCCGCCCATTTGCCTGCCTCCTGTGCCCATTGGGCTATGCTTTGGGTATGCGTACTGGTATTAGTGGCCGCCAGGCAATCCTTATAGGGTACTTGGGCATTGACACCTATGGTACCATAATTACCCTTGACTCCACTCAGATAAGCTGTGGATGTGCTGGCCGAATCGGGTGTACGTTCATTTACCGCATAAGTCTTGGACAGACCCAAATAGGGAAATTTCTCGAAAAACAACTGTTTGCTGCTATCGCCCAGGAAGGCACGTGTAGCCGTTATTGTGTGCACCGACATACCATCTCCCAGAAAAAGTATCACGTTCTTTGCACGATTCTCATTGAGTTTTTTATGCTGGTTGAGCTTATCGCTGAGTATCGACTGGGCCTTATCATGCCAGAAACGTGTATGCAGCTCCTCGTCAAGTGCCACAAAGTCGCGTGTGCTACGCAAACGGGGATGGTAAGCTGTAAATGATGATAACGTTAATGGACTTTAAGTTTTGAGTATTTTTGGGGGCGAGATATGGGGAAAGACCTAAGAGATATGGAGGTATTATTTATAGGAAGTATTTTTGAGTGTCTAGTGCTGGGACTAATAATCGTTATTTCTATTTAAGACTAGCTCGAAATATGTACTGCAAAATTTTTAATTTTTAACTAGAAGGAAAGGAAGGTAAAGGAACAGAGTCACACGCTAAGCGGCAGCCGCGCCGCGCGCCGCTCGAAATGGGGTGTATCTTGAAAATTTATATCTTCTGTCAGAAATGGGGATTCCGGGTGATTCCGTGACTAATATAATGTTTAAAGAAATAATAAATTTTATTTATTATTTAGTATTTATTTGTGCTTTCAACAGATGTAAATTTTTTTGTCGTGAAACATCTTTAATTTCGGTATCGGGTGATATTCGGGACCCGGCACGGGACTGAAGAGATAATCTTTTTTTAGCATAACGCGTCAATGTGAAATCGCTGAACCTTGGGGCGGGTAGCGCCGGGATTGGGGTGTAATATCTTTCCAATTACGACGCGAACGCGCGCCAGGACACAAGCGCGAGCAAGTTCGGGGGGCGGGGGCGGCGCGCGCGGGGGCGGGGGGGGGGCGGGGGCAACGAGGCGCGGGGGGGGGGGGGCTGCAAAGGGCCATACGCCTGAGAGTATCATATTCAAAATTGATCAAAACTAAAAATAGATTAAGAGGAATTATTTTTTTTTTTAAATGGGTGACCCCAGGGATTTTTCAATTTATCATAGTAGTAGTATCCTTTAGACCACTTGACCTGTGGGTAGTTTTCTAACACTGTTTCCAGCATTGTTTTCCAACACTATTTTCCCACACTGCTTTTCAGCATTTTTTATCAATATTGTTTTCCAACATTCTTTTTCAACATCGATTTCCAACACTGTTTTGATTTTAAATACTATTTTCCAACACTTTTTTAACTTTGTTTTCCAATATTGTTATCCAACACTTCTTTTCAGAATTGTTTATCATTGTTGTTTTCCAACATTCTTTTTCAACATCGATTTCCAACACTGTTTTTAAATACTTTTTTCCAACACTGTTTCTTAACACTTTTTTAAACTTTGTTTTCCAATATTATTTTCCAACACTGTTTTTGAACTTTGTTTTCCAACACTGTTTTCCAACATTATTTTCCAACACTGTTTCCCAACTTTCTTTTCAATTAACATGTTTCACATCAAAGCCTCGTGAGGGTTAATCACGCTCACACTTTTTATACACTTGAAAAGTGTATATTAATTTTGCCCAGAAGTTTGTAACGCATAGAAATATTCATTTCCGACCCCATAAACTATATATATTCTTGATCAGGACGACGAGCTGAGTTCATTTCCGCTTGTCCGTCCGTCCGTCTGTCCGTCTGTTTCTACGCGAACTAGTCCCTCAGTTTTAAAGCTATCGAGCTGAAATTTTGCACAGAGTCTTCTTTTTACAGCACGCAACTAATATGTCGGAACCGGCCGGATCGGATGACTATATCATATAGCTGCCATAGGAACGATCGGTCTAAGAACAAGTTCTAGTTAGAAAAACTTTTTTGTTTTCCATCGTAGCGTCACCAATCTTGGTATATGTTAGTTTTATATGCTTCCACATAATTCTGGAAAAATGTATTAAAATCGGATCACTATAGCATATAGCTGCCATAGGAACGATCGGTCGAAAAATAAGTCTTTGTGGGAAAAACTTTTTTGATTTCCATCGTAGCGTCTCCAATCGTAGTATATATTTGTTTTATATGTTTCCACACAATTCTGAAAAAATTTATCAAAATCGGATGACTATAGCATATAGCTGCCATATAAACGGTCGGTCAAAAAACCAGTTTTAGTGAGAAAAACTTTTTTGTTTTTTATCGTAGCGTCCCCAATCTTGGTATATATTCGTTTTATATGCTTCCACATAATTTTGAAAAAATTATCAAAATCGGATGACTATAGCATATAGCTGCCATAGGACCGATCGGTCGGAAAATGTGTTTTACTAAGAAAATTTTTTTTATGGTATCAAATTTTTTATTATCAATGATTTCAAAATTTTAAATATCTGATATCTATATCCATATATATTTTACCAGTTAAATCAGTTGAAGTAAAATTTTTCAAGTGTATTAAAACTTCGGCACAGTCGAAGTAGCCTTGCTTGTTTTTTTTGATAGCTGTTTATAAAGGATCAGGGCGACTTGCACAAACATTGTTGTTTTTTAAGCTATTAAGGTTAAATTCAGTTTGTGCCCATACTTTTAGCTCCTATGACGACTAACAAAGTCTGATTTGGTTTGGACTATTATTTCATGTAGCTGCCATATAACCGAAGTGGCCAACTAAAACCAATTTTGTTGGATTTGATTTTTTTCAAAACGGGGCAAATTGGCGCAAGAAGTGTTAATTATTTTTTAATCTCCACACTTTTGTTAGTAACTTTGCACTTAAATGTTTTCTCAACACTTTGCAATGCAAAAGTTATAATCCACGAAACATAGCTACTTCTGTTAGCCTCAACCTAAAAATACGCATTTACAATACACCGCACAATTTCCTTCTATAAATCTATATATAAACCTTTGGTCTAACTCTTTTATCTTCCTTATTGATAATTATGGCACTCACCCCGCTCTTGCTCCTCCGTTAGCTCAGCTAGAACCAGAGCCAAGTGAATAACCAAAAAAGAAATTTATCTCTATTGGACTATTATTTCATGTAAAACCAATTTTTTTTGGATTTTACGATTTTTTCAAAACGGGGCAAATTGGGGCAAGAAGTGTTAATTATTTTTTAATCTCCACACTTTTGTTAGTAACTTTGCACTTAAATTTTTTTGCAACATTTCACAATGCAACAGTTATAACCCACGAAACATAGCTACTTCTGTTCCTTCTATAAATCTAACTCTTTAATCTTCTTCTAATTGATTATAATGGCACTCACCTCGCTCTTGCTCCTCCGTTAGCTCAGCTAAAACCAGAGCCAAGTGAAACACCAAAATGATAATATATCTCTTCATAGTGGACCCAAACTTCTTTGACAAACGTTCACTTTGCTACTGTTCTACCTAGTTCAAAAGTACCTGCTTATATAGCCTCTCCGTTCCTTAACGATTTGTGAAAAATCATCATCCAACGGCATATAGTTTAAATTGTTGTTGTGATTTGAGGAATCTAAACTATGGCCAAAGATTATCTCAAGTGGCAATACAAAACGTGAGTATCACGGTTAGCGAATCAGTTGATTGTAAATCATAAAAAGGCCCACGAGTTATACACGAGGTGGGTTTGGGCGGGTTATAAAGCCGGAGAGTGGTACCGTGTGGATGTACAGTTACCGCTTAGCTGGCAAGGTATACAGAACTCTATCAAAAATGAGAAAGTTTTCTTTAAATATGTGGCTAATGGCTGCCCTGGTGTGTGTAGTCTGGAGTGGAGCGGTACCCAAAAAGGCTTCCTTAAAGCAAAATAGACATCCCCAACTACCGCAACGGATGCGTGCCAGACAACTAACAGGAGAAGATACCCAGGACTATTGGCTATCGGCCAGTAAGCAACATTTAAAGGAGAAGCTGAGCTTTGTAAGAAACACCCAGAAAGGCTAAGAATATTATACTATTCCTGGGTGATGGCATGGGTTTGGCCACTTTAGCCGCAGCTCGTAATTACATAGGCGGCGAGGAGAGCAAATTATCGTTCGAGGAGTTTCCCTTTACGGGTTTATCCAAAACCTATGCGGTGGATCGTTTGGTACCCGATAGTGCTACCACCTCCACGGCTTATCAGTGCGGTGTGAAGGCTAATTATGGTACCATTGGCGTTAATGCCCAAGTCAAACGTGGCGATTGTTTGGCCATGGCTAATACAGATCATCAGGTCTCTTCTCTGGCTAAATGGGCCATGGATAAGGGTAAAGCAGCTGGTTTGGTCACAAATACACGCATTACACATGCCTCACCCGCGGGAGCTTATGCTCACACAGCCGATCGCGAATGGGAGAATGATGCCTCATTGGAGAAGGCATGTGGTGATTTAGCCAAAGGATTGGAAGATATTGCCTTGCAGCTGATACATGGTGAAGTGGGCAAACGACTCAAGGTCATGCTGGGCGGAGGCAAACAAAATTTCTATGCTCCTGAATATTATGACAAAGGATTACGCCAAGATGGACGCAATTTGGTGGAGGAATTTCTGGCTCTAGACGAAAACAATCGCTTTGTGAAGACCCAAAAGAAATTGCTTAAAGTAAATGCCACGGAAACGGGTAGACTTCTGGGTGTCTTTAGCAAAAGTCATATGCATTATCATTTGGAACAATTGGCGGACGTAGAAAACAATGAACCCACTTTGGAGGAGATGACCCAAAAAGCTTTGGAAGTTTTGCAAACTGAGGATCAGGGTTACTTTCTGTTTGTGGAGGGAGGCAATATAGATATAAGTCATCATGATACTATGGCACGCATTGCTCTAGATGAAACCGCTGAACTGTCCAAGGCTGTAAGACGTGCCCGTGAATTGACCAGTGTGGAAGATACCCTCATAGTGGTCACCTCGGATCACTCGCATACATTCAGCCTGGCTGGTTATCAGGAACGTGGCAGCAATATCTTTGGCGAGGCTGAAACTGAGGCCCTGGATGGCAAACCCTATTTGTCCTTGAGTTATGCCAATGGCAAAAGTTTTGATAGCTATTTTAATACGGAAATGCATGAGCGTATTGATCCTTTGAGTTTGAAAACAAATGAGGCTAAACAGTTATTCCCAGCCATGGTGCCCTTACAGTCTGAGACTCATGGTGGCGAGGATGTGGCGGTATTTGCTTCGGGTCCTTGGGCTCATCTTTTTACGGGAGTCTACGAACAGCACACCATTCCCCATATAATGGCCTATGCCGCTTGCGTGGGCGAGGGCCAGACGGCTTGTGATTGACTTAATTTAGCTTTATCATTAAATGAATACTCAAAGATTAAATTAATTTAAAATTATCTTTAAACAATAGAGATCCCATGAGAGGTGGTTCCTAGGAATTTTATTCTTTATTTGGCATTATCTATCTATATGCATTATTTAGATAACATTTAGTTTTAGTATTAGTATCAATTAATCGAATTAATTGTATTTCCAAGGAAAAAGATATTTCCAAAGAAATTTAAAATATTTCCCTTGAAATAAACATTTATCACAGATTCCCTGAATTTTGTTGATTAAAATTTAATAGCCGGACTTTGCTCTTTTACCTTGACAATTTCTTTAGAAAGTTTCAACCAAATATTCAGATATGAAAATGATTGACGTGCAACTCAAAATATTGATGGTAATTTATGATACCCAACCACTTTCAAACAAACCAGCACTACCCAAGCAATTTTGATAAACAAAACATCAAAAGTTTTCTAGTTAAAAATTCCTAGAAATGAACGATATTTTTTTTGTCTGTGTTTGTATTTTTCATTTTTCTTTTTGTGTTGATGCAGTGAAAATGCTACATAAAATTAAGTTTTTATATCAGTTTCGATTTGAATATGTATTTTTATAAACCAATAACCGTTTCTATGGCAGCTATATGCTATTGTGATCCGATTTTGATACGTTTTGAAATAATGGTGAAATCATATAAAACTATCAAAATCAAATTAAAGCTACGATGATAAAGTAAAAGTTATTCTCCACTAAAACTTATTTTCCGACCGGTCGTTCTTGGCAGCCATATGATAAAGTCATCCGATTTTGATAAATTTTTGAAATTTTAATATGATTACACTTATAACTTACGCGTGGTAAATGGAAAAATAAAATTTTCCCACTGGAAAACTATTTTTTGACGACCTTTATATGGCAGCTATCATAGTCATCCGATTTTATAAATTTTTCACATTCAATATAAAACATACTCAATATGTGTCGCTACGTTGGAAAAAAAATGTTTTCTAACTAAACTAGTTCTTAGACCTATCGGTTCTAATTATGTTAGTCGGCTTTCCGACATATTACGTGCATAAAAGAAGACTCTGTGCAAAATTCCAGCGAAATAGTTCGCGTAGAAACATACAGACGGACAGACGGACAGACGGACAGACGGAATTGAACTCAGCTCGTCGTCCTGATCAAGAACTTATGTTTATGTGGTCGGAAATAAATTTCATGCGTTACAAACTTCTGGCAAATCTTAATATGTACTTTTAAAGTGTATAAAAATTTATAAATAAATTGAGTCCATTTTGCATTTTGAAGGACTGATTTACGATTGCTCAAATATTTCTGCTAAGAATACAGTGTATAAGGAAGTAATACTTGGAAATAATAATTACTCACTGTGCAAGTCGAAAAAAAACATGATCATTTTTAACGGTTTTTCCTATTTTGGGCCCTGGGAATCGAACTGCATCATTAGTTTATTGAGTAATAACGATGGCTTCATACAACAATTTTTTTGTAAGTTATTCGTCAAGTTAACTTTTTTCCAAATTATAAAAGAATTATATCTGATTCTAGTGAAATGTGAATAAAGAGATTTAAATGTCCTCTAATTTACTACATTTACAGATTTTCGATATCATTGCGCTTTCAAAAGAGATGGTCCAAAACTAAAATGCAAACTTTTTTAGATAAAAATCATTTTTAATGTCTTCCCTTTTGTTTTCCAACAATAACTTGATTTCTAATTTAATATTTCATAATTTAATGTCATTTTGGTATTAAGGGGGTTATATACCTTTTTTCTGTCGAAAAAAATAGGAAAGTTCGGATTTTTTTTAGGTATGTAGCAATTCTTTTATTACATGAATGATTTTATTTTCTGATGGTACAGTTTTTTGCCAATGTTTGTGCAAAAATTTGTGAAAAAAATAATGAATAGTTTTTAAGGGCAGCTGTTTCCCTGAAACGCCTTTTTTTGGAAGAGAGTTGGTGTCCCGTTCAGGTCGAACAGGTCAACTGAAACCATAAAAATATAAAAATTTCATTAGTTTAGAGGTAATTCCGTGTATCTGAACGATCGTTTTCATAAAAAAATATTTTGTGCAACTCGGGAACGTTTTATGCAAAAAAATGAATGTTTCAGACGGATCTAGAATATTTTACTAAAAATAATCTATTTCAGGGAAACAAAAATTTGTGGGGCGGGAAGGCAAAAATCGATCGTTCAGACTTAAGTCACACAAGTGCTCTATAAAATTCATTACGATAACATGTTAAAAAAATTTGAAGAAAATCCGGTACAGTAGTTTTCCGCCAATCCACGTCACCGCGAAGTCGTTTTGCAAAAACACCATTTCGAGATATTTGCGTTTAAAGTTTCGATTTTAGGCTTGGGGCCGGGACGGAGCGCGCGGCAGAAGCTCTGTAACTTTTTTCTACTGCTCAAATCTTTATGAAAATTTGGGAAAATGTTCTCAAGGAGTTGTTCTTCAAGATAAAGCAATAAAAATTTTTCGATTTTTTGAAAATGAAAAAGGTATATAACCTATAAAAAAATAATGTAAAAAAATTTTGTGATTTTTTTTAGAGGACATTTAAATCTTTTTATTTCGATTTTGCGATAATTGACTCATTTAGTCCTTTGAAGGTGTTAAATTAGATTACAATCTAGCTACTCTCCATTTTGGTAGCAATTTTTTCTAGAGATATCCCCATTTCGCGATATGGCGATATTTTAGATCAGTGTGTTGGGTAATGGTTGATCCTATCACGGAACAACATGTTCACTTGATCTGTTTAGGGAACAACTTCTTTTTGTTCACTCACTCCGGAACGACCCAACCCTATTAGAGAGGCTTTGAGACATTCCTACTGACTTTAAGTCAAAACTCAACTTAAGACCAAAAATCGCTTTTAAATCAATTTGGAAGCCAGTAGTTTATAATGTTCGCTGAATTATTTGGGTTTGGAAATAAGATAAGAGATTTAAAACCAACCGAAAGAGATTTCAGGACACCGAGAATCGGTTTTGGGTTGGAATTTGGTCGGAAGAAATTTCCGTGGTACCTCTGTATATGAAATCTAACAAAGTTCTCTGACAACGAGGGATTTTTCGTGCGTTTTGCAAAACAAACGAGGCCAAAATCTCTAGAGATTATCCTAATCTCACCTCCGTCCAAATAAGGAGTATTTGAACGGTTCAATTTGAACCCATACCGAAATTAATAAACTTCACTTCTAAAATTTATATTCATATATTTTTATTTAAGAGAGGATTTTTCTAAGACTTAAAAGCCCTTAACATTTAATAAGAGAGTTTAAATTTACCAAAAAAAAGATTTCCGCAGTTATAAGAAAATTGTTGTCAATATCTTTTTTAATCTTTAGAACAATCTATCTTTAAAATTGTGGGATTAAGAATATATATACTTTATATGGTCGGAGATGCATCCTTCTGACTGTTTTATACATTTGCACAAACTCTTGATACAGAGTAAACATATTTTATAGATTTCAAAAATATGAAAATGAAATCTCTCAAAGTTCTGTGACACCGACAAAATTTTTTTCGTTTTGCAAACCAACCGAATCCAAAATCCCTAGAGATTTCCGTAATAGCCCTGTATATAAATATCACATTTGGGGCTGGTTTCTTATCTTCTCCAACAACATGATTTAAAATACTTAAAAAAAATGTAACATCAAAAGATGGCGAATAGCCTATAAGCCTATTTTAATAGATATCGTTTAGTTTTGATTACGCTATCTAATTTAAATCATACGATTTGCGATTTAACGAGTTTTGTATCACTATTTCATTCGATTCTCAAGTACGTGCTTCAGGGAATCCGTTGTAGGTGTACGCCAAAAAATTTCCACTGACATTCAGTTACGCATCGAGTTAGCTTAGCAAGTCTTTGCCCCCTAGCCAGGTGGGGCCGACTTGAAATAATACGTTATAAGTTGGAGATTTTAACTTTAAAGTATGCTGGTACTAGATTAAAGTGTTTCGTACTACTGAAATGGTACTTGAAATGAGTTTGGAGCACCTTTGGCTCTTCGTGCGCCATGTGTGCTGTGACAATTTAATCTTAGGTTTTTGAACTGTTGTGACGAGTAAGCACTTGTATTTTTTGCTGACCCTCTTCATTGAGAAATAGTTAAGCCTAACTACGTTGTACGTGCACAGGAAGCACCTTCGACTTATCAAAGTTTGTGGGCATTCCCCAGTGTTAAGAAATCATTGATTTGTTTTATTTGATTTTGGTTTATTTTAAACTAAATCTAATTTAATGGAGAGTCTTTTGTGTGTGTTAAAAGTTTACCAATCAAATATTCAATCAAGCATGGACTATGATAAATTAAGAAATTCAGCTTTCGGAGCTTATCTCCAATATATAAATATTAATCAAAATTGTAATATAATGTGGCATTTTAATAAATTATTTTAATTTTATGTGTAATTTTAATAAATAATTAAGAGTATTTTACAAAATAGTGCGCAATGTTTAAATTCATAATTATGGTAGAAGAGTAGTGGGTTAGCTTAGAAATTCCGCCTCTTAACGAGCTATTTTACATTTATAGTAGGCTGTTTAAATACAGCCAGAGAAACATCTAGTAATTTTTTTCTTTATTTAATAAATTTATTTTTTCTTTTCATTTTAATTGGCATTAAGACCAGTTTAGAACCTTTTTTTTTATTTTTGGTTGGGTTTGGTGAAAGTGTTGAAAACGGAGAGTTCAATTTGTATGAAAAAAAAAAAACCCATTTGATTCGAAATAGTTTCTGTAGTTATGATCTCGGCCCACCTGATCATAAATTGTTTTTGGGGGGTTTAACGATGTTGATTGACATTTGATGCGCTTTTCACTGTAGGCTGACCCGTATTTTGGGTCTTGTTTCTGGTATGTAAATAACCATAAATGTCAGAATCGGTGATAGTGACAGTAAAATTGGAATCGAGAAGAACAGTAATTTGTATGCAGAGGAGGAGGAAAATGTAGATTTTTCTTCTCCAAACCAATTCTAATTGGAAGCCAAAAAGCTTGTCAACTTGATTTGATATAAAAACCAATGATGAGTATGGGGTCAGCTCAGTTTCAAAGTATTTGTCTATCCAGCAGCATCAAGATGGCTTATACCCAACTTTTAGCGCTATTTTTCATGGGTGAGTTTTCTTTAAAGAGTTGAAGGATTTTCTTATATATATTTTCAACAGGCATCTGCTCCAGGACTCAGGCCTCTTTGGTGAAGTGTAGCTGTGACCCTGGTCCCGAAGGACCAGCTGGTCCTCGTGGTGCACCGGGAGCACCTGGTTTACCTGGAGGTTCCTGGGGTTTTCCTCCAAATCCGCCCATACAATTTATACCCGGTCCTCGTGGTTTGCCTGGACCACCCGGACCGCCTGGATTTTGCTTTCCCTGTCCGGTTCGTCCACCATTTCGTGGAATTGAACCCTGGGGCACAGCCGGAGTTCCGGTGCCACCTCTAATATCCACGCCATCCAGCTCGGGTTCGGGTCTGGCCACAGCTGTGGGCAATATTATAGTTCTACCCGCGGGCACAGGTCTGGGTGCTCGCGCCCAGTTCTATCGCATTACACCCGACGGCCATGTTCTACAGATTGAGGCACCCAAAGATTTACCCAACGAGCTGTTTGATATGCCGGTGCCTGTGCCTGCCAATAACTTTCAGGAGTTGCCCACTTTGCCCACACCGGCCTCTTCGTCCGGCATTACACCGCCAAATCTAGCCACATCTGCTCCCACTCAGCCTACACCCGCAGAGTCGAACACTGTAAAAGCCGAGGGTCAGAATGATGTGGATCGCAAGGATTTGCTACGCGGCAGCTCTGAGGCGAATGAATGGCGTCGTGTTTTTTTGCTAGGCGAACGACCTCCCAACTTCCCGTCCGTTTCCAACTCAAATCAATTGGAGAACACCATGGAAAACTTTCAGCGCGCTTTGGTGGAGTTAAAGGAGAAGTATGCCACATTGGTTCAACCACGTAGCGGTGGACGTTATGCGGTAGTAATTTAAGTCATATGTATGAGTGTCCACTGTAGTTATTGTAATAAACCACGTACTGATAATTTCTAACCAAGCTTTGGATGGACATCGTTTAAAAGGTATCACCCAGAACCCATTTTAGTGGGGATTTTTTTTGGGTCCCTCGAAGCGGATTATTAACCGAACCGAGTCTTAAAATATTTTTAAGGGTGCTTCAGCTCTAAAAACGCTCTAAAACAGTTGGAACCCTAAAATCTGCCTCAGCTTTTCCTTACATTACATTTTTAAAAATTTTTAAGCGAAACATTCTTAAAATAGGAAATAATATTTCTAAATTTATGAGCGAAATTTGATTTAAATCGTTTCCTGATTCATTTCCAAAATTTATATTACTATTTTTCCAACATTTCAATATTTAAGGGGGATTTTTCAAAGACTTAGAAATCCTTTACATTTAATTAGAGAGGATTATATTTATGAACGAAAAGTTTTTCCGCCTTTATGACATTTTTTATTCCCTTGGTATATTAAAATTGTCACGATGTTTGTAACGCATAAAAAGGAAGCATCTCCGACCGTATAAAGTATATATATTCTTGATCAGCATGACGAGCTGAGTTCATTTCCGTCTGTCCGTCGTTTCTATGCCATCTCCTCCCTCAGTTTTAAAGCTATCTTTGCAAAAAGTCTTTAACACATAAACTTTTAATGAATCGGAGAACTTTATCGGATAAATAGCATAAAGCTGCCATAGAAAGATCGGTCAAGCTAGTTCTAGTGAAAAACTTTTTTTTAAATCGGCGGCTCAACCATGGACTATTATCATATGAAAAATTTTTCAAAATCGGATGACATAAACATATAGCTGCCATAGAATCATCGGTCCAAAAAACTAGTTCTTGCGAGAAAAAATTTTTGTTTTAAATTGTAGCGTCACCAATCGTGGTTTATATTAGTTTTATACCTGCTTCACATAATTCTGGAAAAATTTATCAAAATCGGATGACTATAGCATATAGCTGCCATATAAACGGTCGGTCCAAAAACTAGTTTTAGTGAGAAAAACTTTTTGTTTTTCATCGTAGCGTCTCCAATCGTGGTGTAAGTTAGTTTTATATGCTTCCACACAACTGTCGAAAAATTTATCGAAAAATCGGATGACTATAGCATATTGCTACCATAGGACCGATCGGTCGGAAAATGTGGATTTACGGGAGAAATGATTTTTATACACTTGAAAAGTGTATATTAATTTGGCCCAGAAGTTTGTAACGCATAGAAATATTCATTTCCGACCCCATAAACTATATATATTCTTGATCAGGACGACAATCCGAGTTCATTTCCGCCTGTCCGTCCGCCGCTGTCTGTTCTGTTTCTACGCGAACTAGTCTCTAGTTTTAAAGCTATCGAGCTGAAATTTTGCACAGAGTCTTCTTTTTACTGCACACAACTAATATGTCGGATCCGGACCCTGGATCGGATGACTATATCATATAGCTGCCATAGGAACGATCGGTCTAAGAACTAGTTCTAGTTAGAAAAACTTTTTTGTTTTCCATCGTAGCGTCACCAATCATTTGGTATATGTAGTTTTATATGCTTCCACATAATTCTGGAAAAATTTATCAAAATCGGATGACTATAGCATATAGCTGCCATATAAACGGTCGGTCTAAAAACTAGTTCTAGTGAGGAAAACTTTTTTGTTTTCTATCGTAGCGTCCCTAATCTTGGTATATATTAGTTTTATATGCTTTTACACAATTTGGAAAAAATTTATCAAAATCGGATGACTATAGCATATAGCTGCCATAGGACCGATCGGTCGGAAAATGTGGTTTACTAAGAAAAGTTTTTTTTATGGTATCAAATCTTTCTTATCAATGATTTAAAAATTTTTTAAATATTTGATATCTATATCCTTTATATATTTTACCGGTTAAATCAGTTGGAGTAAACGTTTTCAAGTGTATTAAAACTTCGGCACAGTCGAAGTTAGCTTTGCCTTGATTCTTCGCAATGATTTTGAACTTATAAATATCTGATATCTATATCCTATATATATTCTACCGGTTAAATCAGTTGGAGTGAACTTTTGCAAGTGTATTTAAACTTCGGCACAGTCAAAGTTAGCTTTGCCTTGTCGTTTTCTATGTATTATTTATCTTGCACAAATATGTAAGACTTTTATTCTGAGTGTATATATTGCTATTTTACCAGTGGAAATATATATTTGTAATAATTATTAAAAAATAATAATATGAATAATATGAAACCGAAACTGTACCGGTATTAGCGTTTCGGTATGGTTCCGGGTGTTTCGGTTCCTATTATAACGGTTAACGGTTCTCAAAAAATTTTTATATCTGTTCCGGTTTCGATACCGCTAAGTGGCTTGAAACGGTTTATTTCGGTTAACGGTTCCGGTATTATTCCCTGGTTGAAATTGTCTTATTGGGAGAATCTCAACTCATCATGGGATATAATACGCCAGTGCCCAAATGAACAAATCGGACCTCTTCTATAACGATGTGATTGTATGCCGATGACATTCATCCTTATCGGCACAAATGAAAGGGCGGTAACCTCAGAGTTTGAATGGGCCACAAGCACGCGCAGTGAGTCTACGCGTCTTGGACAATCTGTGGCGATGGGAGGCTACAACTTTAACGTTGTAAAGGATTTCGTCTATCTACGAACAGCAATAACTAGCGACAACAACATCAGCCGAAATTCGAAGAAAATTACTCTTGCAAACCGATCTACTACGGGCTCAGTAAGGAATTCAAGAGTAGAGCCCTCTCTCGAAGAACGAAAATAGCGCTATCAGTCGCTTATCTCCCAGTCGCATACGGTGCAGAAGCATGGACATTAACAGCAGCGGTGAGGCCGCAATTGGCGTTTTTCGAGAGAAAAATTCTTCGGAGGATTTATGGACCTTTAAAAGTTGGCGATGAATTTCGCTCCCGAATGGCAAATGGCTATCTTGGCTTTAGAGTGACTGCAGAAATATTGTGAATCTTTCCATTAAAACAAAAACAAGTTGTGTTTTTTAGAATTTTTCTTAAATTTAAACAATCAACAATACAACTATAACTGAACAATAGACAATCAATTATGGTGGGGCAATTTAAAATCATATTATCCTAATCATCTTCAATAATTTCTACATCATCATCTTGGTTTCCCGCTTTCAGCTCCTCGATTTCATCCATTAAATCCTCAATTTGTTCGGCGTGTTTGCGTTTTAATGAGGCCAACTGTAAAAATCAGATTTTAGAATGGGGAAATTCGGCTTCCTTTCGTATAACTTACCGTTGCCTCAAACTCCCGGCGTTCAATTAACAATTTTTTCTCCAGTCGCTCCTCCCATTGTTTATTATTTTGCTGCATAAGCACATCATTGGAATTTGTGAGCTCCGTACGCAAACGTTCCTCTAGACGTTGCTTCTCTAGCAAATGGTTTAACTTGAGTTGCTGATTTTCAGTCTCCAAGCGCTTAATGTATTCCATATCAACTGGATTTAGTCCCGTGGATATGTCCGAAAAGCCTGAGTAGCGTGTGGTATGCTGCTTAATCACGGGTTGTCGGAATGTAATGCTCTTGGCTATGGAAGAGAAATTGAGCACATTCAGATTCTCCTCATAGAATTTGTCCTCTGGCGAGACGGTGACTATCATAGCCAAACGCTCCTGTCCCAGCATGGCGGCTTGAAGCAGCATGGTGAGCTTGGAGTCGCGATAGGGTATGACATCGTTATGCTTTTTCCTCGAACTGGCCGCATCCAAGCAACGACCCAAGACCATGAGCGAAGTGTTGATATTTTGGGCCTCACGCAGGCGTGAGCCACTTGTGCCCGTTTTGTCCACACGCTCCGAGCCCGCAAGATCACAAAATTTGTAGGTATTTTGGGTGGTTACCCCAGTGTTATGGTATTTGAGTACATCCACCGTAAAGACGCAGTGCGACCGACTGGAGTTTGAATTTACGGCCGTCGAGGCGTATGAGGAGCGCTGTTGGCCCAGGCGTAGAAATTTAAGGGCCTCCTCGCTGCTCTTTACAAACACACTGGTCAAGCCCTTGACAAAGACCTTGCCATTGCTGCCCACCATCTTGAGATTCTTACGCTGTGTCTCGCCCAGATTGGCCTGACGTGGCGGTATGTTCAGCAGATCATAGACCAATTCATTATAAATCTCCACAAAGGACACCCAAATCATGACCGAGTAATCCTGCTGGTATTCGCTAGGCTTAAAGTTGTGATACTCATGAATGATGCGTTTAAGACGCTGATGGTGAGCCGTAATGTCTGGGCACAACTGAAGCATTTTGTGGCGCATTTGTTGCTCCTTTAAAGTGGCCTCATCCTCCAGAAACACAATGGAGCCATTGATGAGCTTCAATTTGGGAGAGTCATACAAGTTATGCTGATAGAGCGTGAATATGTGCTCCAGGGCACGAGGAATAATGCCCGCCTGCAAGTCATCACCTAAGGCAGTAAATTAGGGATTAGCTTAATTATATTTAGGTATAGTTCTACAAACCTACCCAGCAGCGTGTACGTTTTGCCGGAACCCGAGGTGCCATAAGTCAAAATGGTGACACATTCCTCATCCATTACCCAGGGACCCACACAGGTGTCATACACATCGCGCTGACCCACAGAGCTATCAAATATGCTGCTAAAGCCAAAATGCTTTTCCATCCGGTTGCCACCATTGTTGCTCGTGTTCTCTGTGGCGGCGCTGGTGATCAACATATTGCCACATTCGGAAATGGCGTACGCCTTGGATGGCTTTTTTACGGGTCGCAGACGCAGAAAAACCTGCGGTCCAGTTTCTGGTGCATCACTGCATTCAACTGTGGTGCCCGTGGCATATGAATCGTACTCGGATTCGGTGTCCGAGACATCATCAGTATCGGATTCGGATTCAGCAATATTTTCAAATAGCCGTATTTTCTTGCTGGGACAGGGAGGCGGCCTGAAGCGACGATCAACGGACGGATCGCGAGCCATCAGAAAAGAGCGCACCTCGCGCCTGTTTGGTGACTTTTTTAAAGCGTCCATGGTTAAATATTTTATTTGTTGTTTCCCGTGCAAGCTACTACAAAACGATGCGCGCTCAATTTTAACAAATGACGCTGACAACTGAGACCAGGGTTGCCAAGCAGTGTTGGGCAAATCGATAAGTTTGTATCGATAACTTTATCGAAGCGTTAAATTTGAGTTTATGGGGACAAGTTTTATCAATTTTAAAAACGAAAATAAATTAAAAATTAAAATAAAAAAAATTGAATAACGCAGTGACTGATTTACAGTAGAGGTGCGCGCGTGAGCGCCCATAAAGCGCGATTCACGAAATTTAAATCTCTTGACGCACGACTCACGCAAGCAATTTTTTTATACTCTGTACCGAAGGTACAAAGAGTATATTGGGTTTGTGCAAATGTATGTAACAGGCAGAAGAAAGCATATCCGAACCTATAAAGTATATATATTCATGATCAGCATCAGTAGCCGAGTCGATATAGCCATGTCCGTCTGTCTGTCAGAGATCTCAGAGACAGTAAAATCTAGAGCTTTGAAGTGTGTGGAACATATAATTCTTATACTTGCAGATCAAGTTAAGTTTTGATTTTTGCCACGCCCACTGCCTCCAACGCAAATTGAAAAAAACCTCATATCTTCCACAATTTTGGAGTTAGGTTGTTCGAACCTTCTAGACATATATTCTAATCATCATTTCCTATCAAGCCCCCATACATCGTTTTCCGATCAGATGAACGATAGCAGAGTTGCCACCCCCGCAATTTGAAAAACACCTCAAATATCCCACAATTTTGGAGTTAGGTTGTTCGAACCTTCTAGACATATATTGTACTCATCATTACTTATCGAGCCCCCATACATTGTTTTCCGATCAGATGAACGATAGTAGAGTTGTCACCCCCGCAATTTGAAAAACACCTCAAATATCCCACAATTTTATAGTTAAGTTGTTCGAAATTTGAAAAACACCTCAAATATCCCACAATTTTGGAGCTAGGTTATTCGAACCTTCTAGACATATATTTTACTCATCATTACTTATCGAGCCCCCATACATTGTTTTCCGATCAGATGAACAATAGTAGAGTTGTCACCCCCGCAATTTGAAAAACACCTCAAATATCCCACAATTTTATAGTTAAGTTGTTCGAACCTTCTAGACATATATTGTACTCATCATTACTTATCGAGCCCCCATACATTGCTTTCCGATCAGATGAACGATGGTAGAGTTGCCACCCCCACAATTTGAAAAAAATCTAATATCTTCCACAATTTTAAAGACAGATTGTTTGAACCTTTTTGGGAATATATTTTAATCGTCATTACTTATCGATTTACCATACACCGTTTCCAGATGAGATGATCGATATTCGAGTTATAAGCAAATAAAAAAAAAAATTAAAAAAAAAGACTTGAAAAATCGAAATTTTTTTTAAAGGCCAGAGATTTATAAAGCCAGAATTACTTGAATTCTGTTCATAACCTCATTTACCGTTTGGAGTCCCGGAATCATGGCTACCACCTCTACACCTTTTTTTTTGAGACCTTAATTGGCAGGCCGATAACTTTTTGAACAGCCCTCGAATTGCAAAACATTTTTTTTTATTTTATTATTTAATTAATAAATAACACAAAACAAAAAACCAAATTGAAAAAGCTTTTATGGTTTTCTCTCCAGATTTTTTTAAAAAAAAAAAACACTCATAAAACGCTGAGATTAACTATATTTGGGAGGCTGGGATAAAACCAGATATATAAGTCTAAGCGTAGTTTTAGCTGTTTCAGATTATTTCTGTTAGATCAATGACGCCTATTACATAGAAGATTAGAGATGTTTTTGGTTTTCGTTGGATTGAGGTGGAAGATAGACTCTTTCTCTTCCAGGCAGTACCCTGTTAAGACCCTTAGACTCTATAGGTTTATTAGCGCTTTACGCATCAAGTTGGCTATGTCTTGCCATTTCTGGTTTGCTTGTTGCTAAAACATGCCTGTACGTTACCATAGGCATACCTGCGTTCGGTCTATCACGAGTTTGCCTCGATGTCCCGTTGGTCTGGTAGACTTTGGACTTCTCTGACAACTCTGTAAAGATTTGCTGCAATCGTTATCTTATATCGAATTGCAGAATATCGGTTGAAGCTTCTTAATTGAAGAAAAATTGTCCGAAAACATTATTTTACCCTATTTATTTTTCTTGAAACCAATTGAAACGTTTAAAAAAGTCATAAAAACTAAATACTATTTTTTTTTTCAAGTAAACTACCTCATCTAAGATTATAAAGTTTTGCAGCCTTGCATAGGACCATTATTAGCAGTATCAGAGTCCATATCGGCAGATATTACATTATATTAAATGGAAGGTTCCTTGACTAGACAGCTCGCTTCTTTATCGAAGAAAATCAAAATCGGGACTTTTAGTCTTTGCATTGTTATTTTTACAAATAGAATCACTTCTATTTATGTTCTTTACTTTTTTTTTTTTTTTGGTTTTACATATTGAATTTATTATTACATATTTTTCTGTTATTATATTTATCGACTATTACTAAATCAGCGTCGTACAATAAACTAAATTGGCGCAAATAATTAAAAGTCTCATTTGCAACATTTTGCATAGAATAAGTTTGATAAGTTTCATTTCTCTTTCTTTTTTAGGCAACTAAATAAATTATCATGTATGTATATATATACATAGATTCAGATCAAAAAAAAAGGGAAATTGTATTTGGGATATTGCAACTTATGGTGGGAGATGAGAAAACAAAGAGCAAACAAAACTAGAAGGGAGGGACTTAGTCTATTTTCACATTGGAATAGATTTTGCGTACAAACAGATTTGTGCCCACAAAGCCCACAGTGCCGCAAATGATGCCCAGGGCGCCGCTGAATAAGGCCATGTAGCCAAAGTAGAAAGCAGTTTGGAATAGGCCAAACATTCTGCAAAAAAAGAAGGGATTTAAAATTCATTCCAATTTTCAAAAATTTAAACACTTACTTGGTTTTAAAAAAGAAGTAATAAAAGGAATATGCATAGACATAAATAGAGGTGGAACCTGCAGCCATAAAGCTCGTCCATTGCCATCTATAATCCTCGGCATTGAGCAGAAAATAGGTGCACACAATGGTAACACACACAGTGACCACTGTGAGTATGGTAAAGACCAGCAACATGAAGCCATAGACATAGTAAATTTTGTAGGCCCAAAATGAGGTGAAGATAAAGTACCTGTTAAAGAAAATAAATCACATTAAAGCATCATAATTTCCAAAATAATTAACTTAACTTACATTTCAATAAATATGGAACCAAAGGGCAAAACCCCGCCCAGCAGCACTATAATCAACGGTTCCATATACCATTTCTTCTCAGGTATGGGCCTGGGCACTGCATTCACACGACAAGGAAAATCTGGCTGACCATCCAAATTACGACCCACCACAGTACCCACCAAAGTCAAGGGTAAAATGACAAATAAACAAATGCAAGTGACAGCCACCATAGTACCAAAGGGTATGGCCCTGGAGGCATGATAGCCTATGGCTATGAAATTAATCATAAAGGCAGTGCCACACACAGCCACGGGCACCGTAAAGGCCGACACTAGCATTTGTCTTATCCACAAGCGTCCACCTAATCTGGCATATAGAGAGCCACCAAAATAACCATTAATAGGTGAAGTGGCTGCATACACAAAAATGGCTGTGGATAAGACAGATCCTCGCTCTGTATACAATTCACCCACTATGGCAAATAAGATGACACAGAAAACCACTGATATTAGCTGATAGCCAGCTCCTATTAAGGCTGAAAACAGTAGGGTATTCGGTGGAGAGCGAAAAACATCACCATGTACTTGCTTCCAGCCATATTCATCACCCAAATCACGTTCCATATCATCCACTTCCTCATCCTTGCTGTAACGTGCATAATCCTTGCGTAAAGTGCGCATTAGTATCATGGAAACTAAGCCCACCAGAAAGATGACCATCATGAAGCTATTGAATATGCTGAACCAGTGTATCTTTAAGTTAAAATAAAAGTGTAAATGTTAGATTTAGATTTAGTTAATACTTAGTTAACTTACGCGATGTTGAAAGAAATTGGGATCCAAATACTTGTCAAAGCGATTCTTAAACTCCACCTTGCTGCTCTTCCAGTTGACCTCGTAGGAGAAATTAATTTTGGCTCCCGCTTTCAATTCCTCACGTCCATCTGTGGTCAAGGTAATATCCACTATCTGCTGACCATGATAGCCTATGTCAAATTTCTTGTGTGTGAAAATATAAAATTTGCCATCACGTTCATCCCGTTCGCCCACTTTGCCCCAAATGGGTAAGCCATCGATATACATTTGATACCAATATTCATTCATCACCGCATACGTGAAAGCCTTGGCACTTTCCTCGGTCAAACTGACACCACATATGATGGATCTGGCCACATCATTCTTGAACTCCATCTCATAGCCACTAAACTCCAGTTCCACACCCTGCAGGGCCTCACTTAATGTCTCATGGTAGTGGGATATCGAGGGCTTTTGTCCATTGCAAAAGGGTAGCGAAAAGTAGGCATATGTTTCCTGTCGATTGTGATATGGACCCACCGTGTTCATCCAGAGCACCACCTCCTCACGATCATCGTACTAAAATAGAGCAGAAAATTCATATATTTACCCAACTGCCACCTAAAACCACACACACTAACCTTATGAGTGTGTTCATCTGCTCTGGACACGTAGCAGCTAGTCAGCAACAGCAGCAGCAGAACTTCACACAAATATATTTTTTTTGTAATTGTGCCCATGTTGCGGCCAACTCCAGTGCGGGAGTGTGTCTGTTTGGGTGTGTGTGTAAGTCAGCAGGTGTATTTAAGTCGCTGCCAGGTGGCGCTTATTTGCAAAGCGGCGCGTGCCTAATTTTTTGTAATAAAATTCTAGTATTATTAAACAAAAAGCCGACTTGAGTTCACATTCAATGATAGCAGCTGGTGATGAGCAATATGTATATAAATGTCACGAGTACGTGACATATAAAGTAACGAGTCAGGGTGGTGACAAGTAACAGTTGGTCACTGTTAAATAAAATTATTTTTAAATATAACATTAAGAAAGAGAGTCGTAACGGAGTATAACTGTTTATGTTTCCAATTCCGAGTATATTATCATATAAAGGCTTGCATTTCGATTGAAATTGTAAAATTTTACATATTTAAAGCTTTGCTTTCGATTTTGATTTCGTCAAACAGCTGCTCCATACAAAATGTGCAGTGTGCCCAGAAAAAGTAAGTAAATTAAGGTCATATTAATAGATTTAACGAAATCAGCATTGAGGCTGATTAATGATAAGGAATTTTCTGAAAAACTGCAATACGGCACATCAAAAAGCGGAGATATTTGTATGAAGGAATTCTGGAACTACTGTTAAGCGATTTTCTTAAAAACTAAGGGAAGAATTTTCGTAAGATTTTTTTTTAAATACACTGAAATATGTCATCTGTACGCTGGTATACCGTGCAATGCAGCATAACATTAAAAAGCGAAGATATTAAAGAAAATGTGGCAACATAATTTTTTTATGAAGAAATTCTGAGGTTGGACTACTGTTAGGCGATTTGCTCAAAAACTGAGGGAAGAATTTTTTAAATTTTTTTTTTTATAAATACAGCTGAATATGTCATCTATACGCTGGTATACCGTGCAATGCAGCACAACATCAAAAAGCGGAGATATTTAAGAAAATGTGGCAACATAATTTTTTGCAACATTTTTATGAGGAAATTCTGAGGTTGGACTACTGTTAGACGATTTTCTCAAAAACTGAAGGGAAGAATTTTCTTAAGTTTTTTTTTTAAATACACCTGAATATGTCATCTTTACGTTAGTATACCGTGCAATGCGGCACAATATCACAAAACTGAGATTTTTTCCTCCTGTCGGAAGTCGATTTTTTTGGCTTGATATTTTTAGTACCTGCAATGTTCAAATCTACCAAAGCTTGAATGAAAACAATAGTTTATGCTTTTCTTGACAATTTCCAATTTAATTTGGTTCAATTAGTTGAGTAATTGCTGAGAAAATTAAAAAATAAAAAATCATTTTTTTTGTTTGATTTGATTTTGATTTGCTTTCCAGTGTGACCATACTCTTCGAAGAAAAATTTGGGGGCCAAACTTAATTTTTGTTTACATTCTGCTTTAGAAAGCTGCAAACATTCTGAAACTACAGGCTCTACTATTAAACTGTTATTTAAAAGGCTGTTAAAACTAGTTTTCAAACTTTATTTGGGCGTTTTGTGATTTCGCGCCTTTTTTTTAAATTAAATTTAAAAACCGTGTCTGATTGTCTTATTGTTCTAAAAATATTCTCTGTTACAGTCACTGTGATAATTTGGTAACAGTTACAGTGAGTAGGTTTTTTCAGTTATGCTTATACGGTCATACTAACAACCGGCACAACAAAAATTTCAGAAATTTTTGTCGAATTGGAAGCTTCCGGAATCATCAAAGAATTTCATTATTTGTAAACAAATAAATACAACTCAAATACAATAAAGCTCATCATGTCTGCCGACGAAGGACAGTTTGATAATATATTGCTTGCCCTGGCCGAGAAGCATCGCGGAGGTGTGCCCGATGTGAGTAAGCGCAAGCACGTTGTCTTTGTGGGCAATGTTTATGCCTGCCTAAATTCATAAACTGTTCTCCTTTGTAGTTCCTCCAAACTTTGGCCAGTTTCTTGCGTCGCAAAACGGATTTCTATACCGGCGCCAAACAGTCGGAATGGGAGAAAATGCTGCTCGATATCTTTCGCCAGGAATCCAAATTGGCCATGGAGGCGCACGAGGAGAAGTTGCGTGCCCGTGAAACCGCTCAACGTCTCAAAGAGGAGAAAGAACGTGTGGAACGTGAGGTGCGACAAAAAGAAATGCATGAAAATAAGATTTGTGATATAAGCGATGAGGAGGCAGCGGCTATTATCAAAGAGGAGGAGGACAAGTAAGCCAAGGGTGCAGGAGACAATGCAAATAGAGTACTCATTTTTGTTTATTAGAAAACGACAAGAGCTGCTGGCTGGAGCCGCTGCTGGTGGAGACTCGGCCAGTGTCTCGTCTGCCCAGAGAGATGACATTTCCAAGCCCATTGAGAAGGTGGACGATGATAGCGAAAAAGGTGAACTGGGCAAATTGCAACCAAATGCCGGCAATGGCTGTAATTTGGATAAATATTCGTGGACACAAACGCTACAGGAAGTGGAGGTAGGTAACCTTTTTTGTTTGTGCTTGACCTAGAAGGCGTTGTCATGGTCTTAAACGGGGTGTTGCTAAGTTGGCCGGAAGTCGTTTACCTTTAATGTTTGTAACTAGGGAATTTTTGGGTAACTATGGGGAAATGCACCCCTTGGGGCTTTTCTCTTTGCAAGCATTTCCACTTTAAAGGCTATATCTGATCAAATAATTTCGAATTTTGGAAAATGGTTTGAAGGGGATGAAAGGGGGAATGTCCAAGCTAATAATAATTCAAAACAAAAAAATCTAAAAAAATTTGTATACACTTGAAAAGTGTATATTAATTTTGCCCAGAAGTTTGTAACGCATAGAAATATTCATTTCCGACCCCATAAACTATATATATTCTTGATCAGGACGACGAGCTGAGTTCATTTCCGCTTGTCCATCCGTCCGTCCGTCTGTCTGTCCGTCTGTCTGTCCGTCTGTCTTGTCGTCGTCTGTCTGTTTCTACGCGAACTAGTCTCTCAGTTTTAAAGCTATCGAGCTGAAATTTTGCACAGAGTCTTCTTTTTACTGCACGCAACTAATATGTCGGAACCGGCCGGATCGGGTGACTATATCTTATATCTGCCATAGGAACGATCGGTCGAAAACTAAGTCTTTGTGGGAAAAACTTTTTTGTATTTTTATCGTAGCGTCACCAATCGTAGTATATATTAGTTTTATATGTTTCCACACAATTCCGAAAAATTTATCAAAATCGGATGACTATAGCATATAGCTGCCATAGAAATCGGTCGGTCAAAATACTAGTTCTAGTGAGAAAAAACTTTTTTGTTTTCCATCGTAGCGTCACTAATCTTGGTATATGTTAGTCTTATATGCTTTCACATAATACAGGAAAAATTTATCAAAATCGGATGACTATAGCATATAGCTGCCATAGAAACGGTCGGTCAAAAAACTAGTTTTAGTGAGAAAACTTTTTTTTTTATTCGTAGCGTCACTAATCTTGGTATCAAAATTTTCAAAATCGGATGATATAGCATATAGTGCCATGATGGTCGAAAATGTGTTTTACTAAGAAAAGTTTTTTTTTTGGTATCAAATTTTTATTATCATGATTTAAAAATTTTTAAATATCTGATATCTATATCCTATATATATTTTACTGGTTAAATCAGTTGGTGTAAACTTTTTCAAGTGTATTAAAACTTCGGCACAGTCGAAAGTTAGCTTTGCCTTCTCGTTTTTTAATTTCAGTAGATAAAAAGAATTGGACAATGTGGCAACTCTGAAACACTCTATCTGACCTTACAGATAGCTGCTTTTAAATGGAAGTAATGCTATTTCGTTCAGTTATTCAATTGAACAACAACAAAATTGTCTTTCAAATGAACCGAACCGTTTTCTACTGCTGTTTTTGGTTCGGTTAAACATTTCTTGAAGGACTCTTGAAGTTAGTGTTCCGAGTTTGCATTCCTGATTCTTATTGATTCTGATTTTTATATAAAAAGTTGTAAGTTGTTTGGTCCCTGATTCCGATATCTATAAATCAACCTGAGGTTCGTTTGTTTTTAAAACAACTTTATTAGCTTTCTATAATTTTTCCCAGGACGAAAATAACAGTATGGAAGGGAAAAAAATTACAGAAATAGAATCGATAAAAGGAGTATAATTTAATTTTGAAAGTCAGGTGATAAATTTTTTGCAATTTTTATCAAAAAAATTTGATATTAATTTAATAAATTTAAGGTAATTATAATTTTCATTTTTATATTTTTAAAATTTTTTTAAAATTTTAAAAAATAACTTGCCTTCTAAAAATATTCTAATTTACAAACGCCTACTGATAAGTACTTTTCATAAAATTTTTATATAAAAATTTTCCTATCAATTTATTTTTATTATAATTACAAAATAAATTTTAAATTCTTTTTATTGAAACATATCACAGGGATAAATAACTTAAGTGGCTTTGTTTTTTGTTTTGCTTATTTTTTTTCAAACCAGAAAATACATTTTTACAAACGGATGTTAACCATCTACTTTATATATATAAACCTATATATTGAAAGAATGTAAATATTTCTCTGCTTCTCGTTATACAATTCATAATTCAGCTGCCTCTCGCAATTGTTGATGAAAATTAAACAACTAATTATAGACAAATTAAATTTGTTCTTAATACAAAAATGTTTTCAGTTTCGCCACTGACTCGCCAAACAAACAATTTGTTTTAATAAATAGCTTAGGTAACTAGGACAAAAGATGACGACGACATAATAACAAATAATAAAAATAATAATAATAATTGGAAAAAAACACACACATAGGGAAATGTAATAAATAATTAACTAAGGGTAGCTAAACCAAATGACCCGTTAGCTTTTGGGCATGTCGCGAGCACGCACTAAAAAGAAATGAAATTTTAGAATCCCTGAAATTGATATCACTTGCATTTGTATACTTACTCTCTAGTGCATACACCATTCCCATTATGAGGAACAGAAATATGGTACTCATGCTAACAATTAACACCGTCACCTGTCGCCCACGATCGCAGAGACCACGTTTTGGCTTCTTAGCAGCTCCACCCTCTCCATTCACCATAGTAAAATGCATTGAACTGGCTATGGACACCGTATCGAGATCTTTGGTTTTAATATAATGCAAATTCGGATCCCCTTCAATGGGTATTACGGCATCTTTTTGTGTGGCCAAAGCTAGATTAGCATTATAATTGGTTGCAGATGAATTCTGAGGAATTATGCACATTGGCCAGCTGCATTTTATGCTGTTGCTCCTGTTTTTTGTGTATCTCAGCGAAACGTTCCAGATTCGCTGCCGTCAGTAGCAAAGATCCGGAAGCGGCACTCTATTTATGGGAGAATGGCGAAAAGAATGAGTCAGTCTCAACAGTTTTGATTGCAATTTGCTTAATATTACTCACCCGTGTGCTATTATTGCTATCACTGGAACCCTGAGAGGAGCGTGAACCGCGTTTGGCGGCCGCTAAAACTGCTGCCGCTGCTGCGGCTGTCACCGCTGCACTTGTTGCTGCCGCTGTGGGGGCCACAGCACTGCGTTGAGTTAATGTGGGTGGATTTGAATTGGATTTATTTGATGATTTTGATGAGCTGGCCGAACTAATGGCCGAGCTGGTGGAGGATGCTAGCGAGGCGCGCGGTATATGCCAATAGTCCTGCATCTGCAAAGGCAAAGCAAAGTTTATAGAGAAAGAAATTAGAGTTTTTTGGTTTTTAAAATTAAAAATATATTTAAATTTATTCTATATTTCTTATTTTATGTATATCAAATACGTATTATATTCGGTCCTATACCGGACCATTTATCTAGCCTTTTAAATAAATGGCCTTCCAAACCTGATCTCCAATTTCTTTTTCGAAAAAGGTGTTGCTTTTCACTAGAATCGTTCCTGGGGTACATTTGTACCCCATTTTCTGATTTGTCCTTCCAATATATTTTTTGAAAATGGTGTTGATTTTCACCAGAACCCTTCCTGGGGTACATTTGTACCCCATTATCTAGGCTTCTAAATTAATGTCCGCCCAAACCTAATCTCCAATCTCTTTTTCGAAGAACGTGTTGATTTATCCAAGAACTGTTTTTGGGGGTACATTTGTACCCCAAGACAAAATCTGCAAAGAACCCTTGACTCAATTTTGTAAAAATAAGTTCAAGTTAAAGTAAAGTCAAATCTAAAATTGTTTTGATTCGAGATGCTCAGCTCATATTTCTAGTGACTCCAAACAGATCAAACTTAATTGTTTCCTTAGATCAAGTCAAGTCAGAAAATGATTCGATCTAAAAAAAAATTTAACCAATTTTTCGTTTTTATTAAAACAATCACAAATATTGTTTAAGATGTATTAAAAATATTTAAAGTTATTATTTAAAAAACATTATTTTTTTTATTTTAACATCTTTGGATGTTATTGCGGACGTTTTTCCGGAGAAGAGGTTTTCGGCTTGAGAAAATGCTCTGCTTGCAGGTGTGTCCAAAATATTGCAGCTAGGAAAGGGGAAATAGGTCTTTCCCACCATTTAAGCGCATTAAAATGTTCACTAAATTTTCTCTCACTTCGTATATGCCTCTAATTCACGATTTATTATATCATCACTAAAGGAAGGCTTCCTCTTTTCTGCTTATTAAGTAGAATTGACGATATTTCTGACAATTATGTAATAATTCATCTAGTTCCTTAACGTCCTAAAAATTTTTTCAATAACGGTATTTTAGAGGAGCTTTTTGCAATGTATAAGGTTGTTTGCGCGATATGCTGCGGTCAGTAACCACTACCCAAATTCTTCAATTGTTTCAGTTTTTTTTATAAATAAAGAAATTCAGGTGTGTCCTGGAAATCTTAAGAGATTTTCGTATAAACAACTGCATTTCGAACCAAATTTCTTGAACGACAAGAATTGATACGCTTACTAAATTAAGTGAAAGAAAAACCAAGACCTAAATCTACGGGTCAGCTAATCTAGTAATCGGGTATATTTCCAAATGTGAAGCAAAGCTGCAAACCGGTCGGAACTGAACCTCAGAGATGCGGTTCGGGAAGGTTTTTCCAACATGGAAACCGAACCTCTTACATTTTTGACCCCTCGAACCTGAACCCGAACCCGGTTCTAGATCTAGATAATTCGTTATTCGAATAATGCCAACTCTGCCGAACCGGAACAATTATATATATATCAAAAAGGTTCGGTTCACGATATGAAGTAATTTTCCATCGAATGAAATTCTTAATAAAAACTATAAATGAGTCTACTTCGGGTTACGAACCAGAGAGTAAAAGGAATGAACAAAAAAAAATTCAGCCGATCATTTTATAATTTTTCTTGGAAAATATGTAACATCGACAATATTTTTCATATTTTTGGAACGTCTTGCCATATCTGGTTTCTTTGAGCTTGAAGATGTTTCGTAAAACGAGCCACGTTGCCATAAGGAACACTGCTCGAGTTGCCTCAATGTCCCATTGGACTGGTAGATTTTGTATTACTCTGACAACTCTGGAAAGATTTGTTGCAATCATTTTCTTATATCGAATTGCAGAATATCGAGTCACGATTTTTTCTTGCAGCCCGGTTGTAGAAATTATTATAATTTTACATAAGGTCTGTATTTAGTAATTCCTTATTTGACTTAAGCTAAGCAAGTGTTAAAAATTACTAATTTATTTTTCTTGAAACTAATTGAAACGTTTAAACAATTCATAATAACTAAATATTATATTTTTTCAAGTACCAAGGTTCAAACAAAACCTGGGGTTCAGGGGTTGCAGGAACCGATCCGATGAACCTAAAAGATCCTCCCGGGTTCGAACCCATCGAACCGAACCTCATCTAAAATTTTGGAAGTTTGCAGCCTTGAAATAAAGTCAAACAGTATTAGTTCGAAATGCAATCGTTTATATGAAAATCACTAGAGATTTCCAGGACATTCCCGATTGAAACGACTTTCTACCGACTGAGTTCAAAAGTGTTTGACATTTTGGCAATGAGCTATTTGATCTGTTTGCTTTCAACATTGAACCCTAAGATCTATTTGAGTTGAACTGATTGATTTAAGTGGATCATGAGCTGTAATTTAATAATTCAATGATTTAGAGAGCTTTGACTAGAAACGCATGGATAAATCAAATCAATACGAAAGTCAAGAGTCACTTTGCAAGGGCTCTAGTACAATGAAATGAAAAAAATCTTTTTCACGCCTGTAAAATATTTTGTGTAAAAAATTTGTTCCCACCAAAGGAACTGTCGTACCAATACAATTGAAATTAAAAAAATTTTTTGAATGTTTTGTACAATTTTTTGCCTTTTTTACACGCATGTAAAAAAAACTTGTGTTGAGCAAAAAATAATTTTTCTTAAAAGACCTTTTTCTAGATGTCATGCAAACTTATTTCGGCACAATATTTTATTGAATAAATGAGGCTTATTGCTATTATGAAGAATTGGAATGCTGTCCTATTTAATTTTTACAGATTTAAAAAAATTCGCCTGTAATGAGACCAAATGGGAAAATGTTTTATATATACGTATCTGAAAATAATTTTTTACAGTTTATATATTTGTCTTTTGTTAAAAAAATCGTCTGTAAAGAAAAATTTGTGATATTTTTGAAATCTAAAACTTTACAGTAGACGCATTTGCATCTCAATTTTAGAAGTAAACACTTGATGGTGAAATACATTTATTTTGTTCTTCTGTTTCTCAGTCTTAGACAGTTAAACGTTTATAATTTTGATGCACCTAGTTTATTTAACAATATTTTTGCATTAATGAATGGAAATTCGTGGAACTATTGATTTAAGAGTTTTGATTCCTATAAATCTGCCATATATCATATAAGTGCACTAAGCACTAGAATCTATTCTAATGACTCTTTTCGGCTTAAGGAATAAAATCGAAAGAAACTTGCTCAAAGTATATCCAGTTTTTTGGCAATATATTCACAGTGGCGCATATTTACTTACAAATTATACAAATTGCCCGACAAGTTACCCAATAAATCATAGTTGGTCTGATTTTTGTAAAATATTGTTCGTAAAAATATATTTGCAATTGAACAACTCCTTCCTTTCTTTTTTCTATTTCAACTTGAGAAAACCTTTTATATTAATGCCTATGACTTTTAAAAAAAAAAAAAATAAAAACACGCGCACACATTGACAAAAACCAAAAACTGAACTTTCGAGTCGTCTTCGACTCGTTTGATATTTATGGCCTGGTCTTTTTCAGCTGCTTAAAACGCCTGACTTGTATTTATTGCATTATTAATTCTTCTAGTTGTTGTTTTTGTTACAGTTAGCTTAGATTTTGTTGTTGTAATTAGCCTTTCTCTTTTAATGGCATTTGATTTTAGTTATTTATTTGGGGGCAGGCTGCCAATAATTCTAAAAAGTGGCAAGTCGAGTCTTTGACAAAATTAAACAAAGAATAAGTTATTTGTATTTGAGATATTGTGTGTAAATATTTGTTAAGCATGCGGAAGTCTTATCAGGCAGGTTTTTTTTTTTACTTACTTTTTTTTTTTTGTCTGTCTTTTGTTATTACAATAATAATATAAATAATAATTTATCACACTCTCACACACACACACACGCACAATTCTAACTAATTAGTATCACAATTGGAGACTTAATATTCTTTGTATTGCTCCGTTATTATTTGTTGTCAGTCTTTATATTTTCTTCTTGAATCGCCTCGAAACACTCAGCTGTTCTCCTCTAGGGCAGGGCAGCTGCTGTTTGAGAACCGTTTAATTTTAATATCTTTGGATCGTTTCAATATTTGTCGTGCGGTGCGACAGAACCGATCTAAACGGCTTCAAGAATCAAACTGAATTTACTTAGGCCCGCAAATCAAGCTTGAAGCTCGTAGCTCGCGACTCTGAGTGAGTCTCTGCCAGCGTCGCCAACAGGTTGTTTGCTTCGATGCGCAAACCTTTTTTTTTTGTGTGTGTTTGTTGCTTGACTTTCTTGCCGGATTTTGCTCTGTGCTATATTTATACACAACTTTTCTGATTGATTTGAATTTTTTTTTTTCGCTCTTTCTTTTTAATTTGATTTTGATTTTGATGTTTGCCGGTTTTCGTTTGGCCCTTTTCACTGACTGACTGATTGTCTAAAGGGCTCTTAAAATGTGGGCGTTTTAAGATCCGTTTACAATTTTTGTTAGGAAAAAACCCAAATTATTCTCATTAAAGGCTACTTGAACCATAACAAAGTCTTTTTTTTTTTGTGTTTAACCTAGTATTTTTAAGCATGAAAGGTTATTGAGACTTGTTTATTTTCTAAAAAAGTAGCAGTTATCTTTTATTTATACAAAATGCAAATTTGGCATTCTAAGAAAGCATTTAGCGTCGACTTTCAATAAAAAAGCGTTATATCAAATATATAAATGGGTAAGGCAAGAGATGGTTCGAGTTATACAGGCAACTGTGGTATCAGTTAGGAACATTATTGGTTTAAAAAATAGTATAAATAGTTATCGATCTTTCTGTAATTCAAAGAACTTAACTTTTAAGATAACAACCATGTTAGTATTTCAATCAAAATTTATTGTCTCTTCTTGGCAGTCGTCAATCTAACGCTAAAATCTCTAAATCTCCGGAATTGCTTAAAAGTCGGTTAGCTGCTCCGAGAGGCTAAAGCAAGGGATCGCTTAGAATTTAACGTAGAACGTCCTTGGGGTACATTCTTACCCCAGTGTATCTTAGAATGAAAATCAATCAAATTCAAATGGAATTTTTTATGTGTTCATAAATTCGTTTAACACACAGCATTGTTGTATTTTATGTAATATTACTGCTTACAAAATATTATCGATAAATATAAACAAATGTATTTTATACCAGAAGAATTCTACAATTTCGCAAGCGACTCGTAGAACACCGAATACCTTAATTGGTATTTTCTTTGGTAAAGTCGTAAAAAAGAAACAATTTAAATTTAGGTTTAAAAGGACCCAAAATTTTGTAGTTATATTCAACTTTCACTATTTATCCAAGAAATTTTCAGTCATCAACGTCTTATTTTCTTCGTAATTGAGACAATTTGGTTTTAAAAGTAAATGTAAAATAAAAATCAAAAAAATTGTTTTTCTTTTTGATTTTATATTTTTCAAGTCATTAAAAAAATTTTTTTACAGAATGTGTTATAGAAGACAAATCACAAAAATTAAAGGGGGAAAAAGAAGAAAAAATCAAAATATTCACGTGTCAAAATACAAAAAAAATCGATTTTTTCGAAATATTTTTGCTTCTAGCGTTTTAACTATAAACCGATTGGAAAATGATCTTCAACTAGATTATTGAAAATTGCATACTCTTTGGATTAATACTATGCTTGAGGACATCTAAAGTTTCTATGGGAGATATGTCATAAAATGTAAGGATACCTACCGAAAAACTGAAAAAAATTCTAACTCAAAAACGTATCCATACAAAAATTTTTTGAATTTCATTTTTGAGCTCAGCATTCCAAAGTACATCATAAAAAAATAACAGCTTGAATGGGTCTTTATTTTTTTTTTGTATGAAGACGTAAAAACGATTGTAACTAAAATTCTGAAATGTTCGCTGTACGTACGGGGGAAAATTGTAGCCAATATTTTTTTTAGAAATTTTTGCAATTTGTTCCGGGGTACAATGTACCCAAAGACGTTTCGAAGCCCCAAAGAAAAAACATTGATTCTGATCCATATATTGTTTAAATATCCTTAAATCATGATTTAAAAGTTCCTTGGGGTTCAAATGTACCCCAAGGATGGTTCCAGGCTTAAGGAAATCACTTAAGTAACGATCAACTGTTGAGTGTCTGATCATTCGCCATAGAAATGTTCTTAAATGGATAACGAGTTCCTCAGAAGTCGCTTAGCTTAGTTTAAATATCTTTAAATCATGCTATGAAAGGTTTCAGGCTTACGGAAACTACTTAAGTTCTTAAGTGGATAGCAAGTTCCTTAGAAGTCGCTTAGATTTTCATAGCTCAGTATAAATATCCTTAAATCATGCTTTAAAAGTTCCTTGGGGTTCAAATGTACCCCAAGAATGGGTTAAGGAAATCACTTGGGTATTGCTTAACTGTCGTTTAGATTCGCTCAGCTGCTCAGAGTGGCTAATAAATCGCTTAAAAATCCCTCAACAGCCACTCAGAAAATGCCTTAGAGTCACTTATTTGTCTTCAAAATTATCGCTTAAAAGTTGATCCAAAAGGTTGGAATAAGTCCTTCAGACTTCGCTTAGAGTCGATTTGCAGCTCAGCTTTACTAAATAATCGTGACCGTTAAATTGACTTGCTAATGATCCCTTAAAAGTCGCTTCAAAAGGCTTAAAAGTCTGTCAGAGTTTGCTTAGAGTCGCTAAAAATCGCTGTTGCGAATAAACGCTTAAGAGTGTAATGGGCTTATAGGTCACTCATAAGTCGTTTGTCAATTTAACAAGGTTCCCAAAAGTATGCTTCATAATAATAAGCACAGTTTTGTTAAGCTGATCAAAGATCAAGTGTCTCTGCTGAACGCGCCCATTCAGATTTCGCGCTGGTATCGCTCAGATGTTAGGTTATTGTTATATCGCTTCGGCGACTTTTATGAGGAAATAGAATTTTTAAAAAAAAACTTAACAATTTTGAGAGATTCACATATTTTTATTATAAATAAACTAAAAAACCAAAAATATTAAACCAATATAAAAAAATAATAATAATTTAAAATAAAAAAAATAACAATTTATAATAATAAATAAATAAAATTAATATCATATTTAACTTTTTTTCTCGCTACTCACCAACTATAAAATTTATACATATCATTTATTATAAAATATTATAACATTATAAAACATCATATAATTCCCAATTTTTTACTCCATCTATCTCACCATTTTCTTTATTTATATTATATATCAATTCTTTAATATATCTATACTATTATTACTTTTTTTCTTTTCTTGGGGTTTTTTGTCTTTTGTTTTTAGTATTTTGTGGTCTTCTTTTTAGAATGTCTTTTGTGGTCTTTTATTAAAATTGTTGTAGGACTTTAAGGTTCCTTTATACGCATTCTTTTTTTTTTTTTTTTCCCCTTTTTCCCCATGTACGAATGAAGGAGGGGCGGCATTAATATTGATCAAAGCTTTGTACAATAAATAATTTGTTACAATTGTGTTGATTTAGCTTCAAGCTTCAGCAGCCAAAAGCCAAACAATTTTTTGTCAAGCATCTTGTTATCACCTTTTAAGTGAGACAAGTGAGTGGCCGCCCGTTCCAAATTGTTGTTGTTGCTGCTGCTGCTTGGCCAATGATGAAGTGTTGAGAGCTGTTGGTTTTAATCAGCTGAGTTGACAAAAATATTACCTGACACTGCCAGTTACCAGCCACCAAACGGACGCGGGCCAGAGAATCAAATGTTGTGGAAACCACTTCAAAAAAGCAGAAGATTGAGCGCAGGCACTTAAAGCAGTCGGCAACACTTGCTTTAGATCGGACAACATTCACCAATTCGAAGAAGAAAACAAAACAAAAGCCAAAAACAAAAACAAATAGATTCAACATTTTTTGCATATAATTAAGAATGCAAAACAATTTTTTGATTATTATTCTAGTGACGCGTTTGAAATCCGAATCTTACGATCGATTTCTGCTTCGGTGACAATAATCCATAAATTGATATGTGCTACTCGCAGCAGCAAGTTGGAAATCCCCTTTGGGGTGTCTTTTTCATGCTTGACGTATGCCACGCTTATTTGCCCCAAAGCAAAAAAAAAAAAAAACAAATCGTTTCTTTTGATTGCGTCTATTAAAAAATAATATTTTTTTTTTGTCGTTTGTCAATTTTATTAACTTAAAATATGCAAAAATTTTTGCTATTTGCCTTTAGGTCACTTTTCTATTACCTCCCATTCCATTGATGCAGAAAGCGTTGCTTTGTCTGAGTGAGTCATTTTATTCCAAGCGGAAATACTCTATTGGTGTAAATTCTTTAAAATGACGTCAAAACAATATTTTTATTTTTGCCTAAGTGATACATAAAAAAAACGTCTCTAATTGCATATTATATAAATGAAACTAAATTTTTCACACCTGTTAAGATTATAAACCGCTTAATGGTCAACTTTATTTGAAACCTGACTTGGATTTCGCTTTGTTTTGCCTCCTAACAATACCCTGGGTAAATGAACCTTATTAACATCCGTTTGTTGAACAAAAAACAATTTTGGTTCCTGGTATCACAAAAAGATTGTGACAACAATTGTGATTCTAGGAAAGAATTGGTCTTTAAATGCGTTGTTAAAAGTTTTGGACTTTTTATTGTGAAGTTTTGTAAAATAGTTGATTGTTTGAGTACAGGAAAAACCCGAAGAAATAGCTAAAACCTTTA